>PPLK02000005.1:0-338550 GCA_003707795.2 Clavispora fructus
GCGCCGTTTTTCGCGCGCAACACGAGCTCGGCCGCGCGCCACCGCAACCGGTCGGCAGCGCTGAGCTCGCCGTCGCCGCGCACCACGAGAATGGCAAAGTGCTTGACGTCCTCTTTGGTCAAGGCGATGCCGTCGTATTCGGCGAGCGTTTCCGCCGCCACCGCCGCCTGCTCCGGGATTTCGTACACCGCGACCGCGGCGCCGTAGCCTTCTGGGGGGGACGCCTTGACGTAGCCGGGGGGAATGAGGGCATCGAGCATGGCGTCGGTGAGAGCCGTGCCGGCACTACCGGAATCATCGGAACCATCAGTGCCGGTGGGTTCTGTGGTACCAGTGGCTTGTGTGGTACCAGCGGCTTGTGTGGTACCAGCGGCTTGTGTGGCAACGGTAGACGGACTGGTAGATGGTTCGGCGGTTTCGCCGTCTTTAGTGGCAGAACCGACATCGTTTGCAGAACTATCTGCGCTCTGGCCGCTCTCTATCCCCTTGAGCCGCTTCCGCGCGGGCTCATCCATTCGCTGCTTGTATGTCTTGGTCTCCATGTCCACCCCGCGGATGAACCGCTGGTCCTGGTACGATGGCACCGCGGCAGGCGCAGCCGCTTCCTTCTCCACTTCTAGTAGATGCGCGGGGGCGGTGTATGATGCTGCAAGAGTTTTCTTCATTTCGTGGATGTGTTCTGTCCTGGGTCTTCAATTAGCCGCTGGTTCAATGATTACCGGCCCAGTTGTGCAATCAGAGTGTAATATTGGAAGCTCGGTTAGTCTTCTGACGAGTCGCTGCCTTTATGGTCACGGGTTGTTGTCTAGCCCTGGTGTAGACGTAGTAGCAGTACCAGTACCAGTGTCACTATTCGCAGTAGTGGCAGTAGTAGTCGCAGTACTAGGATTCGCAGTAGTAGCAGTAGCAGTCGCAGTCGCAGAGCGATGCGCACATCACTCCATCCATACACTCCAACTCCGTCTTCTTCCAAGCCCACCCATGTCGTCCCAGCTGTCGGTGGTGCTTCTCTCGCGCCTTCTTGCCCTCAAAGAACCCGCGCCCTTTTCTCTTGTCCTCGACTCCTTGGCCCAGTCCGCCCACTACTTGGTGGCAGAATTCGCCCATCGCAGTGGAGGACCAGTGGTGTTCCTCGGGTTCGAGACCCCTGCCCCGCCAGCCTACGCAGCCGCATACTTGGACTGCTGCGACGCACTGGTGGAGTCCATCGCCCGGTTTGTGGCGGAAAAACTCGCGCTGTTCCCCAGATCTCCCGCACGGCCGTTGGTGATTGTGGATTCGCTCAACTACATCGCGGCCGCCGACGTGGCTGCGTTTGTGTCGGCAATTGTGCTGCCGCAGGCATCGGTGGTGGCGGTGTATCACAAAAACGCCCCGCAGCCGCAGTCGGTGGGCTACCCCGGCGCCGTGGCGCTCTTGAGCTACATCGCGCAAGCGATTTTCGACCTTGAGCCGCTCACAGTCTCGGACGACGAGGAGTTGGCCACGGCAGTGGGGCGCCTTGCGTTGCCGCCGCGACTCAACCTCCCCGTGTTCAAGTTGACCTTGACCAACCGCCGCAAGTCGGGCAAGGCGTTGGTGTACCACTATACCGTGGACACGGTGAAGCACGAGTACAGTGTGTTCAAGCCGGAGGAGGCGGATGTGGTGGATGATGACGAGCTCCTCAAGGACTTAACCACGTTCAATTTGACCACCAGCTCGAAGCAGCGCTTGGCGAGGGAGCAGGTGGAGTTGCCGTTCATGGAGGCCCAGACGGAGTTGGGGAAGTACAGTGGTGCCATTGTGTACGAGTTTGAGAAGGACGACGACTACGACGAGGAGGATCCATATGAGGATCCGTTTTAATGACCCAATAATCACGTATAGTTCATCCATTGCCGTAGATTACCGTGCCAAGTTACCACTACCGTGAGAAATTTGGAGGTCACCGGAGTCACTGGAAGCGAACCAAAATAATAGAACAATATTCAAGCGCCACGACTCACAAAATTAAAATATTCAAACGTACTGTCGTATCCAACGATATCAAAGCGTCACCGTTGTATCCAAAAATAAATATTCAGGAAATGCCCAAAAAAATACTCCGATACGGGGAATCGAACCCCGATCTGCTCGGTGAGAGCGAACTGTGCTAGCCATTACACCATATCGGATTTGTTGAAGTTGAAACTCATCGCGCGCACTATCACATCCTATCCTCTCCCAACAGAAGATGGAAAAATATATCTGTCTCTCACATACACCAAGGTGTCTCGCAGACAGCAGATTCTCAGAAGACGAAAAATAAAGCCCGATGCGGGGATCGAACCCGCAACCTTTTGATTGACCTTATGGAAATTAAGAGTCAAATGCTCTACCGATTGAGCTAACCAGGCGATAAAAGAAGCCCGATGCGGGGATCGAACCCGCAACCTTTTGATTGACCTTATGGAAATTAAGAGTCAAATGCTCTACCGATTGAGCTAACCAGGCAACTTCTGGATGCTTAAATCGCTTGGTTTGTCCAGATTTACTTAGTACAATTTGGCGACGATTTCGAATTGAATCGACAAACTTTCACGTTTTTTTGAAGTTTCAGACCGCTAATTTGCTTATGCGCTCGTTTTGGATTCAGGAAAGTGATGGTCATATTTGGGTTAACCGCTCACCTGCGAAGTAGGTGAAATACCGATGTGGACAAGAATTACATAATGACGCCAACGATCACAACGATTTTTATGTTTTATCGGTTTTACGTACTGACTAGTTATGATGCATGAAACTACACCATTACAAATAGTGTTTCCGATTTTTGCAAGTGGTTTCCCCTTTTTCCACATGAATGCATTCTCGCACGATTAATGTAAATCAAGAAGTAGATCCCAATTCCATCAACACCCACCACTCTCAAAATTAAAAATCACAATTTGAATTGCAATTATATACATTTTCTATTCCTATTCCTAAATACCCCATTCCGCATAGCGAGCGGACCTCAATTTCTGTACGAGTTCCATATCATCGTTCAGTTTCGCTTCGGCAATCAATCCTGATACCTTGGCTTCCCATTTCACCCATTCATTGTAAGATGAGAAACACATTGGTCCCAAATGATCTCGGGTCCCCGCAACCTTCTTGGTGGTGCAAAACCACGTCCCCTTTCTGTTCCAGTAGCCTTTCCCTCTGAGCTTCGAACATAGGCGAAGCTCTTCAGTGGTTGGCACCGGCTTTGCTGTAAGTGAAGCAGCACGCAGTTCCCGCCTCTCCGACTGTAGATCTTGGAAATATAACGCCGGCACCAAGAACCGAAGCACGTCGCGGGAAATCCACCGAGTCAAGATATCCACGTCGAAGTGAACGTGATGGTGATCGGTATCGAGGTTGGTTGCCTTGCGGGGATAAAACAGCGAGAAGGACGATGGCTTTTCTGGAACCATCCCGTTTAGCCTACCGTATTGGTACCGAAAAACATCAGAGTCCGTGGAAAGGGCCTCATGGAGTTTGGCAGAGAGAATCAGCCGTAGACCAAGAATATCGGGGGAGGCGTTTAGCGCCAGAACCATGACGTTTTCATCTCTAGCGATGGTATCGTCGAACATGATAAGAAGAACAGGAGTGGAGAAGTATTTGTGTGACCATCCCACCTAAGTCCGGGAACGGAAAGCCGAGAACGGCATGGGGGAGCGAACAGCCGTGCGACCGTACACAGTCGAACCGAAAACGGCATGCATGAGAGAGATTTCGATGGTGACAAATTGTTGGCGGGTTGTATTGGGCACCGTAAACGGTGGCAGACTAGTACGATGTAGATTTCCGGAAGACAGTGTAGATTTACGGAAGACAGTTCGGAGTTTCTATTTTTGGCGGATAGTTTCTGGCCCTACAGATGTTGGTAATGCGTGTTTTGTATCGATTTGGCGAGATGTGTAACCGAAGGATGGGCCTACGCCCTCTTCAACTTGTCCTTCAACGCCTGGACGCGGGCCCGGAGCTTACCGAGCCCCGAATTCTTAGCCGCCGCCTCTAACTCCTCCTCCGTCACCACCCGTTTTGTCAACAAGTTGAACACAGTGCCAAACGCAAGCGACATGGCAGTGCAGGTCAAGATGATCACGTTGTAGGGCATGGAGAAGTCCGGGGTGGGAAGGGTCAAGAGCAAGCTATGGGTTCTCATCTCGTACACAGTATCGGCGCCGTCCACCACCTTGACCACCGCCGGCGCGATGGAAAAGCCGTGGTTGGCGTCGGGTGGGTACTCGGCGTACAACAACAACGACTTGTCAAAGTCGTACGTGAAGACGAGCTCACCGCCCGGCGGCAACACAATCTCGAGCTCCAAGTGGCCCGGTCTGGTGCGGTCGATGGCAGGGCGATAGAACGGCGCCTGGATATGGCCGTCACCCGCGGTGGAGAGCGTGTGCAAGTACACGCGCATGAACCAAGGCAACGTCTCGAAGTATACCAACGACACCGGCGCGGACTGCGAGGGGTTCTTGACCTTGACCCGCATGCCGCCCTTGTCCTGGGAGTAGCCGGTCAACGAGCGCGACACTAGCACCGGTGGCGGCGCCACCGGAACGGTGCGGCTGGAGTCGGGCGCGGAGAGGCGGAAGTTGTACTCCACTGGCTCGTGGAGCGCGTAGCTGTTGAACACGTCGTGCGACACGGTGAGATCGCCGTCCTGCTTGAGCACGTGCACGGTCCAGTCGTCGTGGTCAAGGTCAAAGTGCACCAAGGACGAGCTCTGGCCGTCCTCAAACCCGGGGCCGGCGATGCGGCGGCCAAACACGGTTTCCATGTCCCACAGAAGCGCGGGCTCGGGCCCGAGCGGGAAGCAGTGCCACTTGTCGTTATGTTTCTCTGGGTCGCACCGCAATTTGTCGCCCGCCACCGGCTTGGGAATGCCGCCCTCGGCGCGGCGCCGGAGCAGCCGGTCAATGTCCACCACCTTGTGGATGTTCTGGTGGAGACGCAACACGCACTTGCTGCCGCTGCAGTGCGACACGAGGTCCACGCCCATGGCGTGCCACAACGAGTCGTAGAGCTTGTGGCCGTCCAACACCAGCGCCACGCCCGCCTTGCCGCGGGTCGGGAGCATCTTGAGGAACGGCGTCAAGTTCTCGGTGCAGATGGGCTCGTCCGGGAGCGCCGCGCGCATCACGTACAACCGGTTGGCGGGATCGGCCACAAAGCCGCCGCCCGCGGTGTGGAGCGGGCGCGTGGTGATGGCGGCGGTGACGAAGTTGAGCGAGGCGCAAAAGAACCCCAGGAGCAGCTCCGCCAACCGCACCCACTGGCGCATGGCCTCGTCCGCGGACGCAGCCTCGATGGCGGCCCACAACTCCACGCCGGTGCCGCCGCTGTGGCTGCCGTTGGCCGGCAACGCGCCCCACGCGTCCGAATCCCACCATCCCTGGGTGAAGCGCAAGTGCAACTCGCGGGTGTTGGTGGCAACCACCACGGGCTCCAACGCGCGGGGGAACGCGCCGTAGTGGCGGGGCACAGTGTTTTGTTCTGCTCGGGCCGAGGTTTCGGGGTGGTAGGCGAGCGGCAATGGTGGCAGCGCCAGGTTGAAGTCAAACGAGGCGAGCACCTTGTTGCGGGGCAACGGGCGGAGCCGGAGCGCCTCGGAGTAGGGCGGGGCATCACGTGACGGCGGCGATGGGCCGGGGGCCGTCGAATGCGTTTCACCGTTGGCGTGGGCCGCGGCGGCGCCAAGCACCACTGTGGCAAGAGACAAGAAACGCATGGTGGTGACACCTCGCGGCTAGCGCGGTGGTATAGATGCGGGGGAGGTACGGGTGGGAGTGCAGGTGGGAGCTAGGGCTGATCGTTGGGGTAATTTGGGAGGAAGGATTGGGAGGGAGGATTTGGCGGAATTGGGGTTTAATTTGGGTTTAATTTGGGTTTAATTGGGTTTAATTTGGATTTAATTTGGGTTGTCGTGAATGTTGTGCAATGTTGGTGATGCATCATCGTGTCGAGCGCGTTGACACCTGTATTACCGGGATGCATCGTTAGGGTAGACTTGGGCGGACCGGCCAGTGAGGAACCGAGAGTAAGGGATCGGCAAATATTGAACCTATGAGTGATTTACCCAATTTCAGATAGGAGAGACGCAGATGAGACTGTCGAAGTCATGCTGAATCTATCCCCATAACCGGTTGAATTCGCGCAATCAGAGACTCGTGGTAGATCACTTCTCCATCAATCAATCACAAACATACATCAACAGCGATTTAGCATCAATACGAGTAGAGTGAACCACAGGTTGATCGGGATGAAACGAGAATCTCTCGATAGACTTGGTTTAATCGGACTTCAGTCTGCCCGGTCTCAGTTCGCCCCGTCAGATTGCCTGATCAGGCTGTTCGATCAGATTGCCTTGATCAGAGTGCCTGATCGGTTTGCTCGATAAGATCAGATTTGCAGATCAGATTGGCATATCAGATTGCCCGATCAGTTTGCCTGATCAATTGCCTTGACCTGCTATCGAGTCCTCACCGGTCCACCCACAATCGTTCTCCACCCCTCCTACCCGGACCGCACAACACCCGCACTGCACACACCCGCTCATCCAAACAAACCACAAAACCATCTTCCAACTCCACTCTTCTCCCCACCTCAGCACATGGACGCTCGCGTGCTAGAAAGTCACAAGGAAAACATCCAGCCCCGTGTGTTGGGCCGACCCGCGCTGAAACTTGGCGCCGCCCTCACGACGACCCGCCCGTCTCTAGATACAGACCGCGCCCGCCTTGAAAGAGCCCTTACCGCCGACGACTTGGACGACCCGCTCCAGGCGTATCTCGACTACATCGAATGGACCCACTGCCACTTCCCCCAGGGAAACAACACCGATAGCGGCCTTCTAGCGTTGCTTGAACGGTGCACGCTGTATTTCCGCGACACGCCGTACTACAAGGACGACCCGCGCTACTTGAAGGTGTGGCTTGAGTACGCCGGGTACCTGGATCTGCCGCGGGACATTTTTGTGTACTTGGCGAAGAAGGAGATTGGGCGGGCGCTCGCGTTGTACTACGAGGAGTTTGCGCGGTATCTCGAGGCCCACGGCGCGGCTGCGGATGCGCGCCAGGTGTACGAGGTGGGTCTCGAGCGAGGCGCACGCCCGGCGCCACGGCTCCGCCGCAGCTTCGCCCAGTTTTGTGCGCGCGCGCCAGACACCGGCTTTGCCGCCCATGGCGCGGCCGTTTCCGCAGCAGCGGTTTCTGCGGCGGCGGTTGCCAGCGCGCCTGACTCTTTCTCGCCCCCCGCCAAGCGCGCCCGCCTCCACGTATTTGCCGACGCTGGCCGCCCCTCGCTACGCGATACGGTGTTCGCCGCAGACCCCGACCCTCAGCTCCACCCGGTGGCCCTCCGCACAAAAGAAAACACCTTCGCGCCCCAGCCGTGGGCCGGCCAGGTGCTCGAGCAAAAGACCGACCGCACCCAGGCGCCGGCGCACTTTGAAGTGTTCCGCGACCCGCACGAGCCCGCCGCGTGCCTACCCGCACACCCTTCTGCGCCGCCCCAAATCCCTCCGCCAGTGCCCTGCACCGACTTCGAGGTGGTGCCCCACAATGGCCACCATTACACCCTCGTGCGCCACCCGGGCAAACCTACGGAAAAACTCAGCGTCAACTTGGCGTTGGTGTACCCCTCTCCGGACGAGGAGTACAGCTTTGCTGAGATTCTCGCGCTCTCGCGCAAATTCGCATCGGCCTCCAACCACTCGCCTTCGCTGCCGCCTTCGCCGTCGCCCGCTAACGCCACGTTCACCATTCCGCTTCGCGATGACACCACCACAAACCGCCCGCCATCCCCGACAATTACGATGGTGTCGCGCGCCACCACCAACGAGGTGTTCTCTATGTTCAACTCCGCGGCCCAGAACATCCATCTGGACGATGACTTGGACAACGGTTTGGCTGCCACCATGGAGGACTCCACCAACTTCGATGGCTTCGTCACAGAAACGCTAGTGCAACCCGTCCCTGAACCAGAAACTCCGCCTACAGACCACTACGACTCCGAACCCCACGCACCGGATCACAGCTCGCCGTTTTTGGAACGGCCTCCATCGCGCGTAGTCGACCCCACCAGCTCCAGCCTTCGAAGAAATCTCCTTCAGCAGGCGCTGGTCGAGTCGCTTGTGGGCTTCCATAAGTACCCTCGGGCCACCGCCAAGTTTCCCGCTCTTTTAAATTTGGCTCCCCAAACATCCAAAGCGGTGTCAAAAGGGAATCCACATGCACTCATCACGTTCTGCGGCAGAGAAATTTTCTCGTTGCGCTACGAGTTGGGCCGTGGTGGCTATGGCGTGGTGTTTTTGGCCGAAAATGAAACTGGCAGCTGGAAAGCGGTCAAGGCAGAAAGCCCTGCCAGCAGCTGGGAGTTTTACATTCTCACAGCACTCCATGCCCGGCTACCAGAACACGTTAAGCATCAGATTGTGCAGCCGGAGGCGTTATATCTCTTTGATGACGAAAGTTACTTGATCATTAATTACGTGAGCCAGGGCACAATTCTCAACGTGGTCAACATGTATGCCGACCAGAACAGGGTGGTGGATGAAATGGTAACCATATACTTAACTACTGTCCTTCTTCGCCTTATCGAGAACCTCCATAATGCTGGTATCATTCACGGAGACTTGAAGGCAGACAATTGCATGATAAACTTTGAGGACCCCGGTATCTTGAGCGAACAATTCACCCCACACGATCCAACGTGGAACAAGAAATCTCTTGTGTTGATCGACTTTGGCCGCGCCATCGACTTGAACCTATTCGAGTTACCCAACCGGATTCAGTTTGTATCCACCTGGGAAACAGACGAACAGGATTGCCCACAAATGGCAAAAAACGAACCCTGGAGGTTTGAGGCCGACTATTTTGGCATTGCTGCCATCGTGCACACCATGCTCTTCGGAAGATACATCGAGACACGAATGGAGAATGGCAAGTACGTGTTGCGCACTCTGATGAAGCGGTACTGGCAGAGCGAGCTTTGGGCGCCGTTCTTCGACTTGCTCTTGAACCCCTACTATGGAGAGCCCTCCAATATTATGCCTATTACCGAAAAATTACGAAGCGTAAGACATGGGTTTGAGCAATGGTTGAGTTCCCCCACACAATCGAGGAAGCTTCGCACGGAAATTATAAAGATTGAGCACGAATTGGACGAAAAACACCACAAGATCATGAAGCAGATAAAGTGAAAAAATTTAAGCCCTTAACCCAAGACATTGCAGTTGATACTGGACGGCACCTAGGCTCTTGATGTTGATGAATACTAGCGTGTAACTGATGGATTTGATAGCCGTGTATATAAGCGCCGATCTCGGACACGATCACTATTTTTTCTGCCCAAATCAGCACGACCCCAACTGGATACATTCATTGCTTAGTGGTATTCTAACCTTGGTTTACAACACACGGGAACCAATTTCTGTCGACTATACCCGAAGACCTCTTTTCTCCTAGAAGTAACCACCGCATGCTGGACAGTTTAATTTCCGACGCTCAAGATGTCAAGACCGACATTCTCATTGTTGGTGGCTCCTACGCCGGCCTTGCAGCGTTGGTGGCGTTAAAAAACCATCTCAGAGAAAGAAATGGCAAGAAATTATCTGTGACCCTCATTGAGCCCAAGGCGGGTCTCCTCAATATTTTGGGAATCCCGCGTGCAATCGTGGACGATGAGTTTGCCAAGACTCAGTTTGTGCCGTTGGAGAATCTTGAGGATATCCCGTTTGACCGGTTGATCAGTGCCGATCCGTACGTCCAGGAGCATTTGGGTGCCACTGTCCAGCCCACAGGCCGCGAATTTATCGAAACCACATACATCCACGGGCGGGCGGTGGAAATCGGACTCCAAGCGGCGCTGTATACATTGAATGAACAATCAGACCAATTGGGCCGCATTTCCTTCACCTACTGTGTGGTGGCTGCGGGCCGTAACCGCAAGTGGCCCACGTCGCCGTTGGCGTACAACTTCCAGTCGTACATGAAGGAGATGGCGGAGTTTAACGACATGGTTCGGAAGTGCAACAGCATCGGCGTGGTGGGCGCTGGAGCCGTGGGAATTGAGATTGCTGGCGATATCATGCACAAGCACCCGGAAGTGGATGTCCACCTCTTCCACCCCCATGCAACATTTCCTGCGGAACCTCTTACACCGAAGTTTGGCGAGACCGCGCGCGAGTCGCTAGAGCGAGCTGGCGTCAAGATCCACACCGAGGTGCGGGTCAAGAGCGAGAGCGACGGGAAGCTAGAGTTATCCAACGGCGAGAAGGTTGCGTGCGATTTCACCTACTGGTGCACCGGGTTCCGCAACAACACCGAGATTCTCACCGGCCCGCTTGCGCGGTACATTTCGCCCAAGAACAATGTGTATGTAAACGAGTACCTCCAGCTCCAGCACCCGGACGACACCAAGTGTGTGGACAACATATTCTGCATTGGGGACATGGTGGAGATTCCCATCATCAAACTGGCGGGGTGGGCGCTCTACATGGGCCGGCAGGTGGCCAACAACTTGGTGTCGCAGATATTTGACGATAAACTCGTGGAGGCGTTTCCAGATCTCACGCAGATGCCTCGGGGTATGGTGCTAGTGGCGGGGAACGGCGAGATTGTGTCTGAGCTCATGGGAGAGGTTGAGCTCAACCACGCCGGGTACGTGGAGGAGTACAAGGACTACTGTATCGGCAAGATCCGCGCCACGCTAGGTGCTTAAAACGATTAATAGGATATGTAGAGGATACGTGCTGAAATAGGATATGTGTGAAAATGGATTTGTAGAAAAAGGAATTGTGGAAAAAGGTATAGTAAAAGAATGTGTTGAAATACGATAGGATATGATAGGATGTATTTATATATAGAATATATATATATATATATTTATAAAGAGAGATAGAAAGCCGCGGTCGGAAGTCGGAGTGTCGAGCCGAACCGGCACCGGCATAGAGCCGGTTCCGGTTCTTGTCTCCGACCGGCCCGATTGCACCCATTCTAACACCGAGCAAACGGTAGCGTTCGTTCAACCGCATGACTGAAGTCCGCCGCACACTTCTTACATCCGGTGACTAATGAGGCGAGTCGCAAACCTATAAAACTACCGATGCCCGGATGGTTTTCCGCGCCAATAATTTCCAACCCCACTATTACCCCAGATTATGATCGCCAGCCGCATCGCACAAAATATGAAGGCAGATATTCTCATTGTTGGAGGCTCGTACGCCGGGCTCTCGGCATTGGTGACGTTGAAAAACCGGCTCAGAGAAAGAAGCGGCAAAAACATTTCCGTGGCCATCATCGAGCCCAAGGCTGGGCTTCTCAACGTGTTGGGCATTTCCCGTGCGCTCGTGGACCAGGATTTCGCCAAGACCCAGTTCATTCCGTTTGAGAACCTCAAGGATATTTCGTTCGACAAGGTGGTGACAAACGACCAGTACGTGGCGCAGAACATGAGTCCGGCGCTCAAGTCGAACGGCGCCGGCTTGGACGTCACGTTCATCCACGGCAAAGCGGGCCAGGTGCAGCGCAACTCGGCCCTGTTCGCCTTGAACGGCACCGACGACACCTGGAACAAAATCGAGTTCCAGTACTGTGTCATTGCCGCCGGCAGAAACCGGCGCTGGCCCACGTCGCCCACGGCCCACAACTACGAGTCGTATTTGCACGAGATGGGCGAGTTCAACCGCAAGGTGGAGAAGTGCAAGACCATCAGTGTGATTGGCGCCGGCGCGGTGGGAATCGAGATTGCGGGCGAGTTCAAGAACAGGTACCCCGGAATCGACGTGCACTTGTTCCACCCGCACGCTTCGTTCCCCCCCGAGCTGCTTTCGGCCGAATTCGCCCTGTTGGTGCGCAGTTCGCTCGAGAGAGCCGGAGTCAAGGTTCATACCGGCGTGCGGGTCAAGAGCGAGGCCGACGGCATGTTGGAGTTGACCAACGGCGAGAAGTTCAGCTCCGACTTCACTTACTGGTGCAACGGATTCCACAACAACACCGAGGTCCTTGGCGACCAGCTTGCGCGGTACATTTCGCCCAAGAACAACGTCTACGTCAACGACCGGCTCCAACCGCAACTCCCCGGCGAAACCACTGCCGTGGAAAATGTGTTTTGTGTGGGCGACATGATGGAGATGCCGGGAATCAAACTGGCGGGGTTGGCGCTCTATTCCGGACGCCAGGCGGCCAACGATGTGGTGTCGCAGATCTACGATGGGAAGTATATGGAGAACTTCCGCCCACTCAAAAACAGACCGGGAGGAATGGCAGTGGTGTGCGGTGCAGGAGATATTGTGTCAGAGATGCATGGCCTGGTGGAGCTCAATATGCCCCGCCTCGTGGAAGAGTACAAGGACCACCGGTTGCTGAAGGTGAGGGACACTCTTGGGGCGTAGATACATAGGGAATAAAGTCACACGCAGTACGGCGACTGTAGTCACGAGGGACGTCCAGGAGAGTTATTAGTATCACTCAATTAAATCAATTCCATCAAGCATTCAATCAAGCTAACCACCTCTGAAAATCCCTGCGCCTGTCCGACATGGTACCCATGCCGCCTCAATCCTATTAATTTTCAAGTCACCCGACTCACAATAAGCCCACTCCGTAGTCCGCCCGCAGAACCGGCGGGGTTTCCGTTCTTGCCACGTGTGTCTGCTGCCCAAGAGCGCAGCCCATTTTCACTTTAGCGCGATTTTGGGCGGGCCGCGGTGCGGTGCGGTGCGGTGCGGTGGGCGCGATTTGGCGCGCCAAGGTGGTATCGACACAAGCTCCCGCACTGCCCACGGCTTGTAACAGTGCCAAGCCGTGCGCCTGCACACGCCCGCTGCGCCCGCGCCTCGTCAGCCCCGATCTGCTTGTACTACGCTACCTCGATCACATCTAACTGTTATTTGAGTCCGGGCCAGGAACCTACCGCACGTGATGTCCGAACTGACGCCCCAGACCCGGCGTAAGCGTGGGCTTTCGCTCCGATCACAGCTCTTTGCCAAGTCAATCGCACCCAAGATCACGCTGATAGAGTTGGAAACGAGAAGCGGTGACGGCGGCAGCACCAACACCAACACCAACTCCACCTCCACGTCCAACACCAACTCCAACTTCAACTCCACCAGCGCAAACCATAGCATCTCCGGATTGGGAAACACCACGGGCGGCTACAACCACAGAACCAGCAGCGCCGACCAGTACCACAGAACCAGCCTCCAGGGCTCCAGCTCCGGCGCCCCCCGCCTTCCGGAAATCACCGTGGAAGAAGAGCCGGGCGCATTCTACCCTCACACCTACAACGACCTCAAGGGCGACAGCATGCGGTCCACCACGCGGCTTACCATGTCCAGCGCCAACAGCAGCACCTCCGATCTCTCCCAACGGCGCGGGCGCCCCGTGCGCCCGCTCTGGGTGCGGCTACGCGACTTTGTGCGGGGGTCGAAAACAGTGGGCGCCACCGCTGCGGGGCGAGTGATCCCGCTCTGCGTGTGCCCAGAAAGAGCCAACAAAACATTCCAGGAGGCGTACTACAGCCCCGAGTGTGGCGGCTATGTCGACGAGCGCACGGGCGGCTCGTACTGCCCCAACACCATCACCTCGTCCAAGTACTCGGTGTACACGTTTTTGCCGAAGCAGCTCCGGGCACAGTTGTCCAAGTTGGCGAACTGCTACTTCTTGATCGTGGCGATCATGCAGATGGTGCCGTCGTGGTCCACCACCGGCAAGTACACTACCATCGTGCCGTTGATGATTTTCATGAGCATCTCTATGGCCCGCGAGGCGTACGATGACTGGCGCCGCCACGGCCACGACCGTGAAGAAAACAACAAAACCACCCACGTGGTTCGCGAGAACGTCGACTTGGAGTCGTTCGACACCCGTTCCATAGCCACCATCATGACTGAAACCTTGCCGGTGGAAGGGGGTGCGGGTACCTTCAACCCTCACGAGGACCGCTTGGCCCCGGTGCTGTCGACACTGTCGTTGCTGCAGATCGCGCCCAACATGTTTCTGAACTCGTCGGTCATGCAACGATACAACTTGTACCGCGAAAGCGTCAAGTGGAAGAACGTCAAAGTCGGCGACCTCTTGTACATCCAGGAGGACGAGTGGATACCGGCAGACATGGTGCTTTTGGCAGTGGACACATACTCGCCCGAGTCGCACGATGCGCATGTGGAAACCATGGCACTCGACGGTGAGACCAATCTCAAGACAAAGTCCGCGCACCCGGAACTAGGGAAATGCGCCACAAAAGCCACCACCTTGAAGAACATTCGCTCCATCGTCACGGTGGAAGACCCCAACCCGGACTTGTACAACTTCGAAGGCCATTTTTCTATCGATGCATCGGATTATTCCTTGGGCCCCGACAATGTGTTGTACAGAGGCAGCATCTTGCGCAACACCAGAGCGGTGTTGGGGTTGGTGGTGTTCACAGGAGAAGAGACCAAGATCAGAATGAACAATCTCCGCAACCCCCGCGTGAAAGCACCCAAACTTCAGTGGAACATAAACCTCATCGTGATGTTTATGGTGTTCGTGGTCGTGACCCTCTCTGCATTTTCCACCATGGCCGAGCGCTTGTATTATGATAGCGACCGGTCTAAAACGTGGTATTTGTTAGACCAAGATGTGGGCGTGGCTGCCACCTTCATGGGTTTCATCATCATGTACAACACGTTGATTCCGTTATCGCTTTATGTCACCATGGAAATCATCAAGGTTATGCAGCTTTTGTTCTTGCAGTACGATATCGACATGTACCATGTGGAATCCAACACTCCCGCAGATGCGAAAACTGCTACCATTCTTGAAGAATTGGGCCAGGTGTCCTACATCTTCAGTGATAAAACGGGAACTTTGACCGACAACAAAATGGTCTTCCGCAAATTTAGTGTGTGTGGCTCTAGTTGGTTGCACGAGCTTGATTTGATAGAGAAGGAACGGGACTGTCCTACCACAATTAATGACAATACCCCCGTGCTACAGCCACAGCGCAGCACTCACCAGAAAAATGCTCGTCAAAGTACTACTTCTATCGCTAGAGATAGTCTAGAGTTAGAAACTGTGCCTTCTCGAGCAACATGGGTCTCCACTGCCCAGCCACTCAAAGAGCAGAACATACCCACTTCATTGTACCTCCTAAAGTATGTACAACTGCACCCCCAAAGTATCTTCTCCAAGAAAGTCACTTTCTTCCTTTTGACCATTGCCTTGTGCCACACTTGTCTGCCCAAAAGTGCAAACAAAAGTATAAACAATTCCACTTACTCCTTAAACGAACTAGAGGAGCCGCAGATGGAGGATACGGAAAGCGACGCACAAATCCGTTACCAGGCTTCGTCACCTGATGAGCTTGCCTTGATACAGGCAGCCAGAGATTTGGGCTTCATTCTATTTGAGAAGCAAAATACAATTCTTCAAATCAAAACATATCCTGATGGTTTCGCATCCCCTCCCAAAATTGAGCAATATGAAATTCTCGATGTGATCGATTTCACCTCACTGAGAAAAAGAATGTCCGTAATCGTGAAGTTCCCTGACTCAAGGGTTGGCGTTATTTGCAAAGGTGCAGATAATGTAATTATCGATAGATTGAAGAATTCCGAACTTGCAAGAAGAAAAGCCAGAGATCTTATGATGAGCTCTTCCGATCGTAAGACTATGGAGGCAGAGTTAGTTCTTCAGTCGAAAATGTCGATGGATTTAGAATCTCGGAAATCTGGCGGCTCATTGCGTGGAAGTATTGATATTATCGAGAGATTAGGCTCTATTGACGGAATGGTGAACAAGGATAAACATGATTTGAATGAAATTGCCAAGCAGGCGAAGAGATCATTACACATACAACAAACCAAGAGATATAGCGTGGATGACAATGATGCGGAAGATATAGACAAGGCTTTTATTCCAAGTGATAAGCTATTGCTTCTGGATGAATATTTGATCGAAAAGACCTTGGAACACGTTGAGGATTTTTCAACAGAAGGATTGAGAACCTTGTTATATTCTTTCAAGTGGTTAGATCGTGGTGAATACGAAAATTGGTCCCAGGAGTACCAATCGGCTAAAATTGCGTTAGTCGACCGCTCGAAGAAACTCGAGGAGGCAGGCGAAAAAATAGAAACCGACTTCCAATTGTTGGGGGCTACAGCTATTGAGGATAAGCTCCAAGAAGGTGTCAGTGATGCCATTGAAAAATTGACCAGAGCGGGAATTAAGTTGTGGATGCTTACTGGTGATAAGAGAGAAACCGCCATCAATATTGGCTTTTCTTGTCGCCTAATCAAAGATTACTCCACTGTGGTCATCCTTTCCATTGATGAAGGGTCTGACACTCTCAGACAAAGGATAAAAGGCACTAGCGACGACATGGAAGCCGGGAAAATTGCTCATTGCGTGGTGGTTGTGGACGGAGGCACACTATCTTCCATGGAGGAAGACTCTACGCTTTTTTCGGTTTTCATTGAATTGTGTATTCAAGTGGATTCCGCGATATGTTGCAGAGCATCACCAGCTCAAAAGGCAAAAATGATTAACTCCGTTCGCTTTTTGAGGAAGAGAGATGTTACATTAGCTGTCGGAGATGGTGCAAACGATATCGCAATGATACAGAGTGCCGATATTGGTGTGGGAATCACAGGGCAAGAAGGATTACAGGCAGCTCGGGCTGCTGATTACGCCATTGCTCAATTCAGATTCTTACTTAAATTACTTTTGGTCAATGGCCGTTATAATTATGTGAGAACAAGCAAGTTTGTGTTGAGTACCTTCTATAAAGAGTTGATGTTTTACTTAACGCAGTGTGTTTTTCAACGCTACACACGTTTCACGGGTACCTCGATGTACGAAAGTTGGTCTTTGTCCATGTTCAATACTCTCTTTACATCGATTCCGGTAATTTGCATTGGAATGTTTGATAAGGATTTGAGCCCTTCGACCTTATTGGCGGTTCCAGAACTATACGTGACAGGACGCATGTACAAGCAGTTCAACTTGAAGGTCTTCTTATCTTGGATGATATTGGCAACTGTGCAAAGTGTCACTGTATCATTCTTAGTGTTTTTTGCGTGGGGATTCTCTGCTTTAAAGGATAATTCCTTGATGCCTCTTGGAGACTGTGTGTTCTGGGCATTGGTAATTGTGATAAACGCAAAAATTCAATTTTTGGAAATGCGTAATAAGCAATGGTTGGCATTTGCTTCATTTTTAATATCTGTTCTAGGATTTGGCCTTTGGAATTTGTTGATTATGGCACTCAATCGTGGCAAGAACAACGATCCCATATATTTCACCGCATATTCTTTGATTGAGTTTGGCAGCGATATTTCTTGGTGGGCCACCTTGCTTATGTTATTTACTGTCTTATTATTGATTGACCTTCTTATCAAGGTGCTCAAATTCATCTTCAAACCAAGTGATACAGAGATTTTCCAGTTGTTTGAGAAGGACTTTGACTTGAGGAGAACATTTGAGCAAAATTCTATGTCTGAATTAAAGCAGGGCTGGTTCATGGCCACTGACCCCTCTACGACGAAGACATATATTTCAAAACTCATTCACAGAATATTTGGTATTAAGAAAGATGAAGGACTTTCAGAAATGTTTAAGGAAGATAACGAAGGTTCCGCCCTTCAAAGAAAGAGAGCAGGAACTCATACTTTCACCACAGAACTACCACCAAGTGGAGAAGGCTCGGCAGCTAAGGAAAGTGACTTTGAACTGCCTAATTTAGATGGCTACGAAATTTTCCCAAGTGGTGCAAGGGTGAAGATTAAGAAGGAAGGTATCATGTCGAAGCTCGGCAAAAGACTAGCAAGGAAAGAAGATCTCGACATAGATGAAATTATCGAGAATAGAATGAGGCAGATTGAAAATGATCGATTAACCTGAATGTGAAAAATTATGATGAAAAAGTGGTGTATATTATGATTAACTTAGAAATGAAAGGAATAACATCCTTTTAACCTAGTTCTCTAAGTACTTGAAGAAGAAAGTAGCAAATGTTGATGCAAATATGCATGCACAAATCATGTTCGGTCCAAAGCTGTCAGCGTATTGGGTGATTTTCTTCTCTCTGATAGAAAGAGTTCTGCGAACATACTTATATATCGCGTAGATCATGGTGAACAACGCAGAAATGAAGAATCCCACAGAAGCGACCAATGACGACTTGTCACCGTAGTTGAGCAAAGCGGTCGCAGTGGCACCAAGAATCATCCCGATCGACAACCAAGACAAGAATGTTCTCTCAGCAGCGAAATAAACCTTGGGCTCAATTCTGACAGGAACGGAAATAGTCTTTTTCTTTGGCAATTTGGAGCCAAATGTAGAATTCAAGTCGAAGTTAGTACCAGGCTTAATGGTGAAGGTACGGTCATCGTTGAAAACATGCAAAAATTTCCCATACAAGCGAATGAAGAACGTAGAAACAGGAGAGTTTGTGGTTCTGGTGTTGTAGTTCGAAGGCAATAACAAGGGAGAGTTTTCATCCAAGTCCTCTTCTAGTGGGTTGATGTCGTTTGAGAAGTGGACATTCGAATATCTAGAATATTCCTCAGATAATAATTCTTCCTCGTCCATTTCTCCACCAGAGGAGGAAAACTTGGTCTTAGATTGCCTCGAAATACCATAGTCTTGCTCATTCTTTGGCTTTCTGATATCCACGTCCATCTGAGGATACCAATATGGCAATAAGTTCACTCTATCGGTCAACAAGGTCGCGCCACCATGGATAAACTTGGAGAATTTTGGAACAGCCTCAACGAGATGACTGGCAACCAAGTCTCTGATCCACATAGGAGGTTCTTGGCCCAATTGAGTCTGCAACTTGACTTCCAAAACCGCGTAAGGGAATCTACAAACATCCTTGTCCGACAATTGAGAGAATGGGTAGTCGACACCAATATCCATTCTTCTCCAGTTACCGTTTGTTCTGTCATAGCCATCAAAGTCGTCCTCTCTCACCATGGTCAATTCGGTGTCCAAAGAAATACGCACACGGGCGTCACCTGGTAATTGGAAAGCGGTTCTGTTATAGAAAGATCTCATCACAGGTCTGAACTTATTCTTTAACACACTGTACTGAACTTCCTTAGCCAAACTTTCCAAGTTATCGATTTCTTGAATCGACTTCTTACCGTCCTTTCTCATTTTCTCAAATGCCTGATGGGCAGTGAACTCACCCGTCAAGAAGCTGTTGACTTTCTTTTCCTTCAAGGCAAATCTGGCCTTAACCGACTTCTCACCGGTCCAGTCCTCTCTATGGGTCTTTCTCTCCACGAAAATTTGGTCTGATTTCATACCACCGTACCATCTCAACCTGATGGCCTCGGCACCCTCGTCTTTTCTCAATCTACCGTAGTACAAGTCCATGTCCTTGTTATCGAAGTAGATGGAAGTAATAGCCGCATCCTCTGGCTCAAGCTCTTTGTCGGCATTGAAAACCAAAACTGGCAAGTGCTTCAATATAATCAACTTTAATTCAGTAATGTTGTCGGGGTGGACCCAGTACTTTGTCGTCTGTCTCACAAAGTTTTGCTGTGCTCCACCGGCAGAAGAGTCACCCTTGACAGGATTGCCTCTTGTTCTGACCAAGTCATACATCTTAGACAACTTGACGATCAAGTTGTCGTAGTTGTCCTTGTAGAAAGGCTTCGCATTCAATCTCACCTGGAAAATCGGCTTCAAGGAGAATTTCGTCGATTTGTCGTGTTTTTTCAAAATTTTCTGGAAGCCAGTATAGTTCAAGCGGGTGAACTTGGCCAAGTCATGGACATCGGCAATGATATCCGACAACTCTTCCTCCAATTCATCGAAATCCTGTTCCGAGGGTTTGGTGCTGGTCTGCAAAGCCTCAACAACCTGATGAACGTATTTTTCAGCATCCTTGATTCTGCGGTTGACCTCAGTGTTCTTCACAAGGGTGAAGGAATACACCTTATCCAACTCTGCCTCCAAAGATGCCAAAAACTCCTCCTCAAACTCGTTGGTCCAGACAAAGTCATTGGCCTTCAAGTGTTTTTTCATTTGGTGCTTCAAATCATCGTAGTCAATATAGTAAAAACTGTAGTTTCTGATGAGAGCTTTCCTCAAGTGTTCACCGAACTTCATTGGTGGTGAGAGTGGAAGAGCGGATGTCTGGAGATTTTAATCAGGCCGATAGTGCGCCTGTATATCCCCACGTGGTTTTGATAGCCGGAAAATCAAAAAAAAAAAAAAAATTACGGAAATGAATTTATCTTGGCGATTGTGGCGTCTGCTTCTTTTGAGAAAGCTGTATTAGGAATACTATCTTAGGGTACGACCAATCAGAATATTGTTAACAACAGTGTTGTTTGGGGTGTTCGGTTTAGCAGTATTTGGCATGGCATTAATTCCGGGCGCTTTATTAGAGCCGCTATCAACGCGAGTGCCTGCAGGATGGTAATATTCGGAGAAAAGTGAAGGTCCTGGTGCAGGATTAAGGTGATGAACGGCGGTGACTGGCTAAGCACAGGACAATGCCACCAGACACTGTATTCGGGAGAGAGAAAATATGTCAGAAGGAGGAAAAGAGAAATTTTTTGGTTAAATGAGAGACACGGAGAAATCGAAAAAAACAAGGTCGTACCCGGATTCGAACCGGGGTTGTTTGGATCAAAACCAAAAGTGATAACCACTACACTATACAACCTGTTATGATACCTTAAGATGGAGAGAGTATAATGTAAGACGGAGGGGCAGCAAATGTGTAAGGATTGAAGTGGATATAACCTGGATGTCGAGGTTTAGTTGCCGTGTTTGCAGATTACGCGGTGTATCGGAGACACTGAGGGTGAGCCAGTGATAGGGTAGTGGACAGAGTGCACAATAGGTTAATTAGCATTGTATTATATGGAATAAGGAGGATAATTGAGATCAGAGCATTAGATTAAGTTGGGATCAGCATAAATTTAGGTAGAAGGACGTCTTATCGACGTATACAAGGGAATACAGATGAATTATTAGTGACCAGATAGAACGGAGTATTCAGTCGTGCGCAGGGAAGTATTGGTAGAGATGAAGGCGATGAGTAATTGTTAAAGGTTGAGAATGGTGAGAATGGTGAGAATGGTCATGGTCAAGTTTGGTTGAGTAATGAGTAGTAAGGAGATAACACTAGATCTCCGCAATTAAAGTAGCGTGCAGAGCGACGAAATTAATAAAACACCCAAAACTGCAAGAGTACAAAACATTCAAAACAATCACAGCCTAAAGAATCCAATAAACAGTGCTGTGCGCAAGTTGCCCGGAAAACACCGAAGATCCCCGGGTATGTGACGGTACAGGATCTTGCCCAAGGCGCGACCATCCACCCTAACCGCCCACTTACCCACTACCTAACACAACCACAAACCCATTCTTTATGCGTCCCGCAAACATAGGACCCAGATTCCATCGGCTTCACATCGGAGCTCGTGGATTGGCCTCCACATCTAACGGAATTTCCACCAAATCCGGCGGCCCCAGTGCTCGCCCCAGTGTTTTTCGCTCCGGCGCTTTTTGCTTCTCGCGCGCCCTCAGTGCATCCGCGCCCCGCCCCGCAGACTTTTCCCACCTAGTCATTGGCGGCGGCGTAGTCGGCACCGCCATTGCCGCCGAGCTCCAACGCGACGGCCGCAACGTTGTGTTGCTCGAACAGCACCTGCAGCTCGGCATGGAAACCACGCTGCGCAACTCCGAGGTCATCCACGCCGGGCTCTACTACCCGGTGGACTCGCTCAAGGCGCGGTTGTGCGTGCGCGGTAAACAACTAATGTACGAGCGATTGGACCCGCGCGCGGTGCCGTTTGCGCGGTGTGGAAAGTGGGTCGTGGCCCAGTCGGAGCGCGACCACCAGTACTTGGCCCAATTGGAGCAAACCGCGCGCGCGCTCGAGGTGCCGACCACGCGGTTGACTGCGGCGCAGTGCCACGGCATCCACCCGCGCATCCGGGCGGCCCATGGCGCGCTCGAGTCGCCCTCCACAGGAATCGTTTCGGCGCACCACCTCACGGCGTGGCTCGAGGCGCAGTTCGAGGACCGCGGTGGCACGGTGCTGCTCAGTACCCGGGTGAAGTTGCTCGAGCGCGAGGCGGGCCTTCTGCAGTTCCGGGCGCACTGCGCTGACGGCGCGGGCGACGAGTTTGAAATCACCGCGGACTGCGTGGTCAACGCCGCAGGGCTCCACGCCCAGACAATTGCGTCCATGGTGTTGGCGGAGCCGGTGGAGTGCCACTATGCCAAGGGCAGCTACTACTCGTATGCGCCGGAGCCAATCGTCACGCCGGGCGCCGCATCGAGCGGCCCCATCACCACCCGCCTCATCTACCCGTGTCCCTCGCCCGATGCCGCCAGTTTGGGAACCCATTTGACGCTCGACTTGAGCGGCAGCGTGCGGTTCGGACCGGACCTCGAGTGGGTGCATGCGCGCGACCCGCGCGACTTGGACTATTCGGTCGGGCGCGCCAACATCGACGCGGCGCAGCGCGCCATTGCCACGTATTTCCCGGAGATCCGCGCCGCGGATTTGCAGCCGCTGTATTCGGGCGTGCGGCCCAAACTTGCGGCCAAGGGCGAGGCTGCCCGCGACTTCCACATCCGCGAAGACTTGCCGGGGTTCATCAATTTAATGGGCATCGAGAGCCCGGGCTTGACTTCGAGCATGGCCATTGGCGAGTACGTGGCGAACATGGTGTAGGGGACGTTGCTGAGATAGGGAACGTTGATGATGTACTAGTAAGTGTGGCTCTGCTGACGGGCTCATACTATTAAAATCTATGCGGTCTTTTTTTCAGTTTTGCATTTACGTTTGGAGCATGTCTGCACTTGTATAAACTTCATTAATTGTCATTCACTATCTTACCAATGGGGAGATAGTTATAAATAATGCCTTATTTGAAGGGATTTATTTTATCTTTAAGGATAAAAGTATCATAAATCAGTAATGGTTTTATCTTTCATGCATCGTCGTTATTCATATATATTCCTCATTTATGCGTTTTATACGTTTGCACTGGTTTATCCAAGCTCATGCATTCACAGATTTCGGCTTACGGACCACAGATTTTAGTACACATATCTACCCACTTCCAATCTCGTCTTTCATTCGCTCTATACTTTCCTTATGACCAAGCATCACACCATCTATTCCAACCGCCGCTTCTTATCCTCCGGCTCCGGGCGCTTGGTAGGCAATTCTTCCGCCCTCGTAGGCGCAGGCGCCTCGAGGAAAAACTCGTGCATCAACGCCTGCTCCAGGTCACAACGCCGGGCTGGATCAAGCTGGGTCATCAAAATCATCAAATCAAGCGCCTTTTCCGTGGCCGCACTGAACCGGTTGCGGAGTTCCTGCCGCAGCGGAAGTGGATAAACTCGCAATGAATCGTACATAGGCAAGTTTGACACATTGGGCCAAATCTGCTCGGTGGGTGTACCCAACGCCTTGAACGTCACGTCAAGTTGGTCCACATCGTCCTGGCCAGGCAAGTACGGCGTACGCAACATCAACTCGGCAAAGATAATGCCCACAGCCCAGATATCAACTGCTCCAGTGTAATGCTTGGCCCCGAAGAGCAATTCAGGCGCCCGATACCACCGGGTAACCACTTTCGGCGTGAAAGTGTCTGTGGCGTTGCCAAACGCCCGCGCAAGGCCGAAATCCGCAATTTTGAGCTGACCATCCGGCGCAAGAAGCAAGTTACTCGGCTTCAAGTCTCGATGCAAGATGAAGTTGCGGTGGCAATGGTGAATACCACGTAATGTCATGAGGAGCCACGACTTGATGTCAGAACTCTTGAAGACCACCTGGCGGTCCTTGATCAAAACCTCCAAGTCACAGGGTAAAAACTCCAACACCAAGTTCAAGTTGTTATCTGCGGACATAAATACGTCCATTAGCTCGATGACATTGCGGTGCCGAAGCTCTTGGAGATATTTGACTTCGCGAATGGCAGACATATCCAAACCGTCTTTGAAAAGGCCGGTTTTGATCTCCTTGATAGCAATGCGGCGGCCAGACTCTATCTGCTTCCCCACATAAACCACCGCATACGTTCCCTCTCCCACCTTCTTGTCTTTGGAATAAGTGTGGGTCGACATGAAGAGTTGGGATGGATGCATGCACTATTTAGTTGCATTGATGCGCGCGCACCGGCGTGCAGCATGAAAGAAATCGAAAGGAACCAAACAAGGGACGAAATAGAGGAGCCGTGGAAGCAAAAAAAAAAAAAAAAAAATACAAACGGCAGTGGAAAAGAAACCCACAGGAAATACAAATTCGCTTGGAAATCCAGGAATATAAGTTTATTCATGCCGCGCCGAAACGCAGTGATGCAAAGTCTGTTCTATATGTCTAGGAGCACTCCCACTGGGCAAACACATACCAGCTATTACCAGTGTCGCCAATAACCAATGCACGGTACAAACCCAGTTCCAGGCACGGAAGTGTGGAGTGGAAGGTGCTAATGGGGTTTTGCGGGTCGTCTCTCACAAGCTTGGTGTATTTGCCCGACGGCGACTCTATGACGATCTTGAAGTCCTTGTTGAGCAATGCTGCCTCACCCGTCAATGCCAGCGAAGGATGGATGTCGATCTCGAAGTTGTACGAGTTTTTAGCCGCGAGGGTCGACATCTGCGGATGACGGATGTAGAGATCGTTGTTCTGCGCCTGGATCGTGGGAAACCGAGGCACAAACCGCGCCGCGTGGCTGGTGCCTTCGTGGTACAACGGAATCACGCACGCAAGCTCGTGGATGTTGTCGAAATGTGTTTGTAAGCCCTTGGGACCGGCAAAGATCTGGAGAACGCCGATGGACTCGCCCGCCGGGAGAATGGCCTTGATGCGGGCCATGCGCAGTGACCCGGACCAGTAGTACTGGCAAAGGGTGTAGTCGTTGGAGGTGGTGCGGGCGCTCTTGATCAAGGCGAAGAGTTCCACGTTTTCGGGCACGTAGACGTCGGCCTCAAACACCTCCAAGTCCGTCAAGCGGGTCAATGCGTTGTTGAAGTTAGAGAAGCGGATGCCGGCCTTGGCGAATCCGGAGTAGAGGCGGGGCAAGTGGAACGCCGCGTTCACGTCCACCGGCGGGCACACGTGCTGTAACTCCGCCACCGACGGGAGGTGGGTCGACACCAAGTGAACTGGCTCGCACAAGAAATAGAACTCGTTGAGGCCGGCAATGTTGCATACGGAGCCGTTCTGGAAACACAAGAGGTCGACGATGCGGAAAACACCGGACGCCAGCAGTGCGGACGACAGCCGGCCCGAGGTCTCGAGCATCACCGAGAGCCAGCAGTGGTTCACCACGAACTGGTCCGAGTGGTAGAACTCGTTGGGTTTTTTCCAGAAACCCACCACCACCTCGGCAGGAATGCGCAACGCCTCAAGCAACTTTTTGAACAAATAGTTGAGCTGGAACACCGTGGCCTCGCCCTTGGCCATCACCTCGTGGAGGTTGGGTTTGGCAAGCAGAATGCGCTCGGGCTCCTCGATGATGTTGAACTTGCACAAGTGCAAGAGGAGCGCCCGCACCATGTCGGGTCGAGAGGCGCCGAACTTCACGCTCACGTCGGAGATCACGTCGTTGAAGTCCGCGGTGGGCGCGTACTTGGCCAGAAACTCCGCCACTTTCCGCATGTTGACGTCGAGCACCGTGTCCGGCAGCACTGGCTCTGGCCCGAACGTCTCGCTCACATTGATGGTGGAGATGTACTCAAGCGGCTTGACTATGAAGTTGGGTTCCAGCCGCGCCACGCGCCGGGTACGGGTCTGCTTGTCGTGGGTGGAGAGGGTATTGGCGCGGTTGAGTGCGGTTTTCACCGCCCGCCAGTCATCCGAGCCGGCGCCGAGACGCAGCTCGAGCAAGTTCTCGGGGCCTTTTTTGCGAAGCATCTTGAGGATGCGCGGGCGGCGGTCTTCGGGCTCGTCGTCGTAGGCTGCGTCGTACTTGTGGCGCATGAACGAGCCGGCGGAGGTGGCGCTGAGCTCCGAGAGGTTGAGAACGTCGCTCTGGAGCGACTTGAGCGACGCCTTGAGCTCGGGGTAGCGGAAAGGGTCGGTGTTGCGGGCGAATTGGTCGCGCTCCAGTTCGCGCCCCAGTTCGCGCGGGTCGCGCCCCAGTTCACGTAAATCGCGCCCCAGTTCACGCATCAGGTTGCGCGGGTCACGCTCGCGTATTTCCCGCGGCTCGCGCATCCCGTGTTTCGGTGGTGGCGGCGGGGGTGTCTCCTCCAGCTCCTCATCCGTAAGCTGGTGCTCGAGGTTGCGTTTGGACAGCAATAAATCCTCACTCACGTACCCCAGATCCGCCAGGGTGGCGTGGCGCTCCAACTGGCGAAGTTGGTGGAGCTCTTTTTCGAGCTGAAGCTTTTTGGTCGCGATGCTCTGAATGAGGTCGTCCTGGGGCGCAGCGAGCGAAGCGCGCTCGCGCCGCGACTTGGGCGTGGGCGAATGTGACACCAAGGCGGTGTCGGAGTTGGAAAACCCAGCACCAAGGACGTATTGCGAGTAGAGAGCACGGCCCTGGTATGGGTAGGGGCTGGCAGCCGCAGCATAGTTGCCGGAACTGGTGTAGTTTGCAGAGCCGGTGTAGTTGACCGTAGGTGACAGGGCCAGCGCCACGGTAGCACGCGATGCCGCAAGCTTAGACGGAGTCACTTGGGACAGGCTCATGTTGGGAGTCAACTTGGACAGGCTCATGTTGGGAGTCAATTTGGGCGTGTTCTTTGTCGGTGTTCCCTTAGGGGTCGACTTGGGCGTCATATGGGCCGGCATGCCTCCGATCTTGGACGGACTAGGGCGTTCCTGAACAGGGGTGCCTGCCCCCGACAGTGAGTTTGTGTTCGGCAAGATTTCAACAAAATCGCGAGGGAAAATACCTTCGGCACCGTTACGGGCCAAACTGCCCTGCCACCAGAGCTCGTCCACAAGGTGGAACACCTTGACCACCTCATTTTCGAGAAACCCCAAGTCGCCGTCCTGTTCGCCGGTCCACGACACAAGCGTCCGGGCCAAAAAGGGCAAGGGTGGGGCCGACATGGTCTAGGGTGAAAGAGTGCTTAGTTGCGATGTGAGTTGGAAGTGGTTCTGGTGGAAGGACTTGCGCATTCAAGCTCATTACCCGATTTGGCGGCAGCATAAACACCCACTAGCCTACCGGCCGCGCACGCACACGCAGGCACAGTTTGAATCGAGTTGCGTCATCGCATGGAAGCTTTTCCTCGTGCAGGAAGGGGTTCCGTCGCAACGTCCGAGATGGAGCCCTGGGGTTGTGTATGCGCCGGGTGGTGCCACTCGTCCTATATTACGGAAGAGGGACCGCCGATTATATTTTTTGGAAGCATCTCTTGTTGTTTTGTCACGGCTGCAGGTACCCACGCTACAGCGCGGTCGTATTTCGGGATATTATGGTCCGGTCGCCAGAGGCGCACGATCTCCTATGTAAATCTATGGTACATGGTATCACTGTTGCTGACGGACACCGCTGACAATGTCGTCCACACGCAACAAAAGGCACGCACTCTCAATGGCGGTTTTGATCGACTGTTGCTTGATCACCTCGGGCTCCCAGATACCGTAGTCGTTCATGTCCACAACCTTGCCCAACTCGCCATCGATACCAAAAGTGTGTTCGCCTTGGGTGTGCTTAGCTCTTAATTGCGCTAACACACGGATAGGCTTGCCTCCACAGTTCTGCACCAAGGTCCTTGGAATGACCTCGAATGCGTCGGCAACGGCCTGGTAGGGCCATTGCGCCACACCTTCAATGGTCTTAGCCTTTTCCGAAAGCTTAACGCTGACGGCCATTTCGGTGGCACCGCCACCAGGACTCAAAGAGGGCTCGAACATCACGTTTCTGGCCACAGCCATCGCATCTTGCAAGTTACGGTCAATCTCGTTCAAGATATCTTTGGATGCACCTCTCAACAACACAGTACACGCTTGAGGCTCCTTGCACTTAACAAGGTATGTAAAGTATTCGTCACCAATGAGTTCGACGTTGAAGAGACCGCACTTGACACCCACATCGGATTCCTTCAAATCTTCAATTCTGTTGACGATGGTGGCGCCGGTGGCACGAGAAATTCTGTTGTTGTCAGACTTCTTGACTCTTCTCAAGGTGGTGACACCGCCCTTCAACAAGTAGTGCTGGGCCAAGTCAGACACACCCTTTTCGGTGATGACCAAATCGGGCTTGAACTCCAAAAGCTGGTCACATATCAAACGAACCTGCTCCTCCTCAATCTGCAAGATTCTGTTCCAGTCCTCCTCCTTGGTGATTTCAATGTTGGTCTGCGACTCACCCTTCTTGTATTCCAAGGGACAGTCCAACAAGATAATACGGGGGTTC
The DNA here is from genome assembly GCA_003707795.2 of Clavispora fructus. NCBI lineage: Eukaryota > Fungi > Ascomycota > Pichiomycetes > Serinales > Metschnikowiaceae > Clavispora > Clavispora fructus. Next base: position 28,343 of record PPLK02000005.1, read on the forward strand.
TCGATTCTTCTCTTCATCTTAGGGTGGGTCACATCCTTGTTCAACAAGATACCGTCCAATACCTCACTGTCCGTAACCTCTCCACCGGGGATCTTCTCCACACGCACATATCTCTTGATATCGATTTCCTTGTAGTCGCCTTGCTCCACACGCACAGTCTTGACCGCAGTCAAAGCCAACTCACACATCTTCTGCAGCCACTTGTTGATGTACTTGGTGCCGATCGACGCCTTGATCAACTTGATCATCGCCTCATCGTTTTCAATGTCCACGGGCACGGACACTTGGTGGATGATCTCCAACGCGTCGCTCAACGCTTGCTTCAACGCTTGGATGATCACAACAGGGTGTAGGTTCTTTTCGATGTATGGGAATGTCTGGGCCAAGATCTCACCCGCCAAAATGATCACGGTGGTGGTTCCATCTCCCACCTCCTCGTCTTGGGTTCTACTTAGTTCGATCATTGACTTTGCGGCGGGATGCGACACATCGATTTCTCTCAAGATGGCATGGCCGTCGTTAGTCAACACAATGCCGCCCATCGGATCCAAAAGCATCTTCAACATTGCCTTGGGTCCCAAACAGGTTCTGATGATGTCAGCCACCGCTTTGGCCGCAGTGATGTTCGACACTTGCGCTTGACGCCCGCTTTGTCTCTCTGTGTTCGCGTTAATGTAGACCACTGGTGCTTGCATAGTCGGATGGGAAGAAAGTTGGATTTATCGCCGTTGCGTGAATGAGTGGACAACTCCAGTTTTTTTCTGGTGCGCGCACACACGGCGTTGATGTGGAATTGCCCTGGTTTGGTTCAGACGTGCGTGAAAATAGAGTGTCAGGCGAGTGGCGGGCTGGTTTTACCGAACGTGGTCGAGACCAGTGGATCCGCTAGATTTTACATCCGAGTGTGCGGTGAACCACGACTGTGGTCCACGGCTGAGATAGCGCACCCGTGCATCTCACACATAAGCGTGAAGGTGGAGCTTGGCTCACCACTGCCACTTATGGATTATATCAACACGAATTTCGTTTCCTTGCGGGACTTGGACGATATTGATTCGCATATCAATACGCTCAATGAACGCAAATTAAACGTCACAAAAGCCATTCGCGATAAAACCGAGTCAAACCAACTGGTTGCACCAGCAAACTGCCACGCGGCAGGTTTGGTCACTTCTCTCCGCCAATTGGGCACACTGGGGTCACTTGAATCAATTGAGCTGCTCCAAGAAAAATACGGAGACATCCAAGTGCTCTCTGCTCTCCGACAGGAATTCCAAAAGAAGCTAGCCTTGGAACGGGAAAACGCGATCTTGCTTCAAGCGATTGACGTGGAGTCTCAGCTTACCCTGCTCCTGGGAACATCTTCGGTGGAAGATTTCACCCTAGTTGCGGACTCCATTGATAAAGTTCCTGATGAAGGGATTCGGAGCGACCTTCGTCTGCAATTAGACACGATATTAGAGCCACTCCAGTCTACGTTATCGGATGAACTCAGACTGGAATTGGAAGCAATTAAATGGCTCACACCCCAGGAAAAAGTGAAGATACCATCAGATAAGTTCAGGCTGATCACGCAAAAGTTTACCGACTTGATCGACCGCCAGGCGTTGAACCATATCCCAGAATACCCCCAGTCCTGGCTCGGGCTAGACGTTTTACTTCATCCTTTCATTGTTCGGTTCAAGTACCACTTTAACCAGGCGAATGATACAAACAAAATCTCCCGGCCCGAATGGGCCTTGAACTACGTCGAAACATTTATTTCTGAACAGTATGTTGTGTTAGAACTGGTCATTGGCTCCACATTCTCGAAGCACGGCCGCATTGCCATATTTGAGGTCTTAACATCGCTTCTAGTTCCTCTAAGAGAAAAATTATCTCAAATGGTGGTTTTAATTAATTCAAATATTGAAAAGTTCTCGACAGAAGGTGACTCGCCCTCGCTTGATCGTGATGGCCGGCTCTTATCACATTTGATTTTCGAAACCGCCTCATTTGACCAGCGTTTACTCAAGAATTACAAATACAACCCATATATTGAATCTTTGCGGGATTCTCCTTCTAGAAAATGGACTGGGCTCACAGGGGATGTGTTGATAAACTCTAGTGGTGAAGATAATGCAGTGAATAACTGGCTCAATCTTGAGTTCAGATTAGCGAATTCAAGATTCGACAGTGACATCATTGGGGATTCTAAAACATTTGATATTGACTATGAATTCAATGCTAGCTCGGACAATCCAAACGACGTTTTAAAGCCGAGCTACTCTGCATACGCTTTGGTCAAGCTTTTTGATAATTTGACTATTCATCTTAAAAGTTTAAGTGTCGCGAGATATCAACTAAAGTATGTTTCGAAGATCCAACTAACTCTCTTAGATGAATACTTCGACTCGCTCGCAAAGGAGTTTCGTCAATTCAACGAATCTCTTGGGCTGAAACTTATTGCCAACTTTCTTCCGGGAGGTGCTAAGACAGACACAAAGAACTCCACTCAAGAAATAACCACAAACGGATTAAAGGGATTGGAAATCTTAACTGGCTTGTACTGTCTGATAAAGTTTGTGATCGAGAAAATGGAAGAATGGAGTACGGAATTGGTGTACATTCAATTATGGAATGTATACAATTCTATTTCACCTGCCAAGGAAACAGACGGTTCTATTTTTGGTGCCACGATTATTCAATACAACTCCTTACTTGAAAAAGTTTTAGGGAAATACGGTGAATTCTTTCAGCGTGAAATTAGAGGTGTTTTGAAGGAGTATGTCAATTCTTGTACGTGGATTGTTGAAGAGGAGACGTCTAAGAACCAGCCATCTACTCAATTAACTAATTTCGTAATGATAATTCCGAGCTATATGTCCTACTTGAGAAGATCTCTCCCTGAAATTGATTATTTTTTGGTATCAACCAAAGTCTGCGATTCCTATGCGAGCATTATCTACGAGTATGTTATTTCGAATAATCAATTTAACAAAAATGGATTAGAGCAATTAAAGATTGATTTGAATTGCTTAAATAATTACTTGGAAGAATATTTGCTAATGGATCCCGGGTTGAGATACTCCAATATTGGCAATAGAAACTATAAGAAGCTTTTGCAGTCCATGGAGATGATGGAACATTTTGACGCAGCTACAGCTAAATTATTGAAGAAGAATATCGAAAGCAATAACGATATCAGAGCGGAGTTTGCCGATGGCCTCGCCTACCTCACTGATAATAATTTGAGAGATTTATTGTTCCGTATCGTTTGATAATGACTGGATGTCACATTAAAATTAATACTTTGAAATAAAAGATAGAGATTAAAATGGTTCTGAACTAATAAAAAGCGATTTGTATTTTGTGACTGGGTCATCCGGGATACACTTAAGAACGTACCTGTAATCCTTCTTGTTTTCGACAGAATTTATCGTGTAGTCGTTAATGGCTGATCCCGCAAAAGTAATCCCGGCTCTAAATTGAGGCCTAATATTTAGAAACAAAAGACAAAATTGGGCCTACACTGACGCCTGATTATTCTTTTTGACGTATAAGGAAAAGTATAAGTTCTGGGACTTCTCAGTCGTTCCCGTCTATATAAACATACCCAGTAGATGAAAATTCAACAACAGAATGAAACTAAGACCGAGGTATTGGGAACATCCACGAAAGTGGACCCAACATTGCTTCTCTCTTGGCCTTCTTCTCCGACAGAGAGCACATTTTATACATTTTGACAGAATCAATCACCAATGCCCTATCTTCTTCCTTACTTTGTTGCCAAGAGGGGTACCAACTAGAAACAGCAGACCAAAAAGAACGGGGTGCAGTTACATCTTGAGCATTGGTCCAGGGCTTCTTGCCGACAGAATCAGGGAAAAATCCATTTGTTCCTCCGACAGCCACATTGAGGACTAGAAAAAACTCTTGATCGAATGGGGCAATTTTGTTGTTAAGAGGCCACGGGTTTTCAATCACAGTACCATTTTGATAGGTTGTGGAGAAAGCACCAATATTCCAAAATGGTTTATCAAATCTGTGATAAAGTACCTGCCTTAAACGTCCATCGACATAACTCTTGATATATTTCTCACTCCATTCCAAACCATACGTGTGGAAAGTATTTGCGAACATCCCCAAACGTTGAGTGGAAGTAGAAGTAGTCCTTAAGTACTGATCCTGTGCCGTGTCAGGACCCCAGTGGAGTGTACTCGAAATGGTGTCATAGCCCCCCTCTGGATAATGAACTCCATTCCCTCGAGATTCGGCAATATCAATTTCACCAGACACAGGCCACGCTCCATAAGTAGAGTTCACTGGAAGCATCCAAATCGCAGGCCAGAGCCAGTCACCTTTTGGAAGTTTAGCTCGGACTTCGACTTTTCCATACCGTATCGATGCTGATTTTTTTGTATTGAGTCTTGCACTTTGAACGGGGGGAATTATTGTTCCCGTTGTAGAATTAGACCTTACCCAACACTGTGAACCACCAACACCTGTACAGGTTCCGTCTGTAGTTAAATTAACCGTATAGCCATTCAAGATATCATCAGCGGCGATGGTATCATTCGTGAGGGTGGGAACAATGTAGAGCTTCCCATCTTTCACATAGGAATTCTTGTCCAGATCCGTTGTCCAATCGAAAGACCCCGTGCCATATCCTCCAATTTGAACTTCTCTCGACCACACATCTTCATTGAAAGTTGAAAATTCATCGATGAGAACTTCACAAAAGTTAAAATTAGAAATATCAGCATATGCAAAGTACGCGAGTACCCCGACAATACCCAATCCAATGATGAAACCTGCGATGACAATATAATTTATCACCTTAAGTTTTTTCCTGTTTTTGCTTTGGAGCCATGGCTTTTCCACCTCAGTCCCTATAGGAATTCTCTTCGAATGAACAACTCTCTTCGTGAAAATAAGTTCGTCATCGCCAGGTTTTATATGAGTGGTGTAAAGAGTTTGTGATGCTCTATTGACCACAGAAGAACTATCGTACACACTTGCACGGAAACTCCCACTGCCATTGACGCTTCCTCTTGTATACCCAGATGAAGTGTTTCTTGTTGGGGAAGGCAAAGAGGTATCATAAAAGGGTTCCTCCAAAGATTCATTATCATGCGATAGAATTGGATTGATTACCCGGTTTGGAAACGACATTGTAGAGATAGTACTGCGAGGGGAGGAGAAAGAAAGGGGAGAAATCTCTCTGCTTATCTGTTAAATTAAAGGAAATGAATTCTCGGCTTTGAGAGAAAAAAATAAAATAAAAAGGGACAATGAGCTGTTATTCGGTATTGTGAAACTTCGTATCGTGGTTTCGTTTCTGGCCGCAAATCGCGATGTGCAACATCAGCTGTATATATGCCCGCATTGCATTGCATTGCATACGAAGTTGTGAGCACACAAAAATATTTCTAATTCTCGGTAAAGTGTTCTTCCATCGGACCTAACCATAGCAGTTATATTGCAACAATAATTCTCTGTTCTCTCCGTAATTCAAGCTTCAATGGGAATTCGCAACTACTTCTCGCTGAAAAAGCGGAAAGTTGAGGAGAGAGAGAAAACCGAGGATGTCCCAAATTTCACGCCTGAAGCACAAGGTGCCTACGGTGAAATGGAACTAGGATTGACTGCTAACCATCAATATCCATTATTGAGTGGAGCAGAAAGTACACCAGGGCAGAGCGAACATTCAATGAAGTCATTTGATAGAATTCAAAGCGTTTTCAATAAAGTTAACGCACCTCATTCTCAATTTCAGCTTCCTGGCGATTTTAGGGATCCTCAATATATTTTCGTTCAATATTTGTACGATATATGTGTGAGCAAAGGTTGGCTCAAACTTGTGGATCCATTGGAACCTTGTGTTATGAAAAAGAATCACAAAGATGGCGATGAAATTCAATATCGCTATTTACCTCCTTGTGATGACGTTACTGATGAATCTTTCGTTGATCTTGTTGCTCGTTATCTTAGAGCTGAAATTGCAGTTAAAGTATCTTTTCCGTTAATTCATGCAATTCTCGATACTGTGACTATCGAGGAAGGTGTGATTCCGATTGATTTAGACAACAGGATTCAAATTCTTGAAACCATTCACGAATTACCTTTTGCAAGCAAATATCAGTATTGTGCGTTTATCAGGGATGAAAGAAGCTTCGTTGTTTGGGGTCCAACTATCCAACAAGTTCTCAGTTTTTTGACTCATATTGAGAAAAGATTGATCAATTTTGTTTGGAATGCTGGAAATGAAGTCAATGAAAAAAGGGTGGGGTATGTACCTAGAGTCACTTTCACAAATGGTCTTGAATCTTTGGAAGAAGATAGCCTGTTAAAACAAAATTCTGTTAGAGTTGAAACTGAATCTAGGACAGGATCTGGATCACTCGACAGATCTAGTTTATCGTCAGAGAGATCACTACAGAATGGAGACATAGAGAACCAGTATGAGGAAAGACCTGTTTTTTTTATTCATGCTGTAATTACAGCAGTTTCTATCATTGTTCTTATGACCTTTATCGGAATGTTCATATCACAAATGATCCGTATTCTTGTTTCTGATAAAAACTGGATAAGTTTGGTTAGTCTTCTTTATATTCCTGTGGTGTTTTTCTTTTGCAGCTTCTTTTCTTCATCTGTGGTTGGTGTCGTGATGTTCATTCTAGGCCCAGTTTCGCAGCTCCAAAAGAACTCTTACTCATATTCAGTTGACCGATCTCCTCGTTTAAAACCCAAAAATGGAATCCTACCACATGTTACTATTCAATGTCCCGTTTATAAAGAGAGGTTGGAATCAGTTTTGAGACCAACTTTTGAAAGCGTTCAAAGAGCAATTCACACTTACGAGCTTCAGGGTGGTTCCGCCAATATTTTTGTTAACGACGATGGACTTCAACTCATCCCCAAAGAAGAAGCGTTAGAGAGAATTCAGTATTATGAAGAAAATGGTTTTGGATATGTTGCACGGCCTGGTCACAATGTGGATGGATTTATTAGAAAGGGGAGGTTCAAGAAAGCTTCAAACATGAATTACTGTCTTTATATTTCCAATTTGGTCGACGAGGAGTTTGAGAAGCTGAGATGCGATCCAAATCATTGGGATCCCCGCATAGAATCTGCTGCCTACTTGAATGCATTGAAAACTGTGGTGACCAATGAAGGTCGCTGCTGGGCTGGTGGTGATATTTTGCTAGGAGACATTATTTTAATTATTGATTCCGACACAAGAATACCCGTGGATTGTTTTTTGGATGCCGCTTCGGAAATGCATGCCTGTCCTGATGTTGGAGTTCTTCAACACGCATCTGGAGTGATGATGGTGGTAAATGACTACTGGGAGCAAATGATTGCCTGGTTTACTGAATTAATTTATTTTTCAATTTCATACGTTTCTGCCAGTGGAGCCGATGCAGCCGCATTTGTTGGACATAATGCTTTCTTGCGTTGGCCTGCCGTTCAAGAGTGCGCATATGTGGATAAAGATGATGATAGAGTGAAGTATTGGTCTGAAAACCATGTGTCGGAAGATTTTGAAATGTCTTTAAAACTAGGTGGATTGGGATACATTGTGAGATTAGCCACTTATCATGATGGTGGGTTTAAAGAAGGAGTTTCCTTAAGCGTTTATGACGAATTGAACCGGTGGTCCAAATATGCCTATGGTTGTTCTGAAATTATGTTTTATCCAATTAAAAAATGGATTTTGGGGAAGATATTCACACCATTGTTTAGAATGTTTTTGACATGCAACATTTCATTGGCTTGCAAATTTGGAATTATCAGTTATATGGGAACATATTTCGCTATTGGTGCTTCTCTTCTTATGGTTTTTCTCAACTATTTTATTATCGGATACTACAATTGGGGCTATTCAAGAATCTACAGTGACTCCATGCACATTTTTGTGGCCGTTACAGTGACATTTTCTGCTGCCTCTCAGGTTGCATACGCCATTGCAAGGTTAAGAGTCCATAAAGCTACTATGCTTGAAGTATTTATTGAGCTAAAATGGACAGTGGTCATGGCAATCTTTATGGGAAGTCTTTCTTGGCATACATTTAAGGCAATTGTGTGCCATTTATTCAGTATCAATATGGCGTGGGAGGCCACTGCTAAAGATATCGAACATTCTAATTTCTTCAAGGAAGTTCCCAAAGCAATCAAGAGTTACTATATGATGTATATTTTTTGCATCGGTATGTTGATAGCCATCCTTGTCTTATCCTACGCTGTTCCCTATGCTTACCAAATTCGGGGAATTGCTCCCATCCTTCCCTTAGCGTGGAGTCTTTGGAGTCATATTCTCTCGCCAATTGTTCTCAATCCCCAAATTACAACGTTCTCGTGGTGAGTTTTATTCCCCCTTTTTCAGATATTTTCTGCCTCTAATTTTCCAGTACAATGGGGGATATAATTTGTTTTTAACTTGCAACCAAATTTTAGTTTGTCCTCGTTTCATATTACAGTTTTAAGACGTGAAGTCTAACCATGGAGCGACATGGGAGCGCTGTTGTAGATATAGAAGGTGGCCCTCACTTTTCTTTTTTGTCTCAGGTAGAACCATTGCCTAAAAATTGAACTAATTTAATTGAGTCGTTTCAACTACTGATGAAATATTTGACCGAGGGTTACGATTTTGGCTATCTTTGAATAGATATCCTTACCCCGAAATTGTCTTAATGAGCGATTAATTCGACCATTATTCGTAACACAGCTGTATACCTGATGAATAAACGTGTCGATGAAGCACTCTAGAAATTTGACCGATGAACTACTCTCCCTCTTACATAAAGCAGAGTAAAAATAACTTGAAGCTATTTTAAGGAGCTCCAAAGCTTTAAAATCTGACACTGGATAATTACTTCATATTTTCTTAGAATATTATTTCTCGAATGGGAAATTTTCTAGACTCAAAGCTCATTGCTACGTTCTCTTAGTATTGCCTCATGAAGCTTTATATTCCCGATAAGTATGGAAAGGGCTAGAGTCGGAAAATTAAAGCCGAGGAGCATTATCAGACCATCAGAAGTTTGGCGCGAGAATGTCCACTACGTCACTAATTGTCAGGGCAACAGTATCTGCAAGTAAATAGTACGTGAAGTAAGTCACAATAAGTGAGAATCCGCCTGGCTTCAATAAGCGCTTTGCTTTTAGGGATACAAAATCTGCTTTTTTCGCTCAAGGCACATACTGGATATACGAGTTGGTTATGATAACCTGGTTTCACCACATTTTCTTGACTAGCCGTGCCGAGATATATTATTTTTTTTTCTAAAATGTGGCTTCGCTTTGCTTTCCCGAAAGATACGAAATGCTTATCGCTAAACTTGGTCTGTGATTTCCGTTCACTCAGCTCAAATAGAACTTTGGGCTACATGACAAGAAATCGATTGTTCAATCCGATAAGCGACCGGAGTGACGACTGGAATTACGTAGCGGATGGGATCTTGAGATACGCCATCTCTCAGGAGCAACGAAATGACGCTTTCTGGCTAAAAATAATTGCTAACCTGTAACAACAAAGGTGCCGCTTACATGTTTTCTTCTTCCTTTCCGTCGTACCACAGTATCATAGGCACCTGGAAAATATAAATAAAATATTATCCGCAGTAGGGGGACGGGCTCGTATCCAATTGACCGACCATGTGGGGCAGCGTGGGCTTAATGAAATCACTCAATGGTTGCAATTGTGTCTTTCTTCTTCAGCTTCTCCAAGTCACTCGAGTTGTCACTCGCAGGTTGTGGGTACAGATATCAATAACTACACTATTCCCATATCGCGGCCAAAGACTATACTTCTGTACGGCTTCAGCAATGGTGGGATCTTCGGCCACTTCATCCCGAGTGGCCGAAAAATATTCAAACGCTGCACCTGGAGGTGTTCGGCCACATGACGCGGGAACATTGTGAGCGTCTGGTGCGGGCAATCGGGCGCGCGCCCACGATTCCATGCAATGCGCACTGCGACGCCTAATTCCAAGTGAGGCGTAGTATCACCTCTTTCGAGCAACGCGTCATTCTCACCGCCCCATGTCCCTCTCACGCAAAAGAGTATGTGATGATTGATTTCCCGGGTTTCTGGTCCTGTTTACTAACCCGTAGCCTCTCGAGGAGGTCCCTGCCCTGCAGAAAAAGCCAGTGCATCGGTACGAAACCATTGCTAAGTTGTTCAATGTCCGGGAAAACCAGCCCCACATATTGGTGCCACGCAAACCCGCGGGAGTGGTGGCGGGCCGAAGCAGCAGCTGTGAGATTCGTCTTGGCGGCGCCGACATCTCGTCACGCCACTGCCAGTTCTCTCTTTCCTCCAGTGGGACACGTGAGTTTCTTATGCTCACCGACATGAGTTCCAACGGCACATTTGTCAATGATGAGGTTCTCGGCCGAGGTAACACGGTTGTGCTTCGCAGCGGTGACAAGATTGCATTTGCTCGCAGCGGAACGTATGTGTTCCGATACCTTGGCGACGAGGTGGAGGTGACGGCCAAACGGCTGTTTTACACCGACTACATTCTACTCAACCAACTCGGAACCGGCCATTACGCAGTGGTGAAGGAGGCGCGCGACCGCACACTGGGAGACGTGGTGGCCGTGAAGATATTCCACCCCAGCAAACGCGGAGCGGACAACAAAACGGACGATGTGGAGGATGCCAAGCTTCGACAGGAAATGAACTTACTTCTTTCGATAAACCACCCGAACATCGTGCGGTTCATCTCCCACTACGTGGAGCCCGTGGGCCAGCATGCCATGACTACGTATTTGGTATTGGAGAAGGTCAACAGCGGGGAGTTGTTCCAGCGCATCATCAACAAGCAAAAGCTCGCGGAAGCGGAAACACGGGCCTTATACACCCAGCTCCTTGCTGGCCTTGGCTATTTACATGATCGGAATATTATTCACAGAGATATCAAACCAGAGAACATTTTGCTTGATATCACGCTTCGCAAGCCTGACCAGGGCCAGACCGGCCCGTGGGACGAAGGCGAGTATGACGTGCGGGTCAAGATTGCCGATTTCGGCTTGGCAAAGTTCATTGGTGAGCTAAAGTTCACCAACACCCTCTGTGGCACGCCGGCATATGTGGCGCCGGAGGTGTTGGCCAACCGCGGCAACTACTCGACCAAAGTTGATCTCTGGCTGGCTGGGGTGTTGTTGTACGTGTGCTTGTGTGGATTTCCTCCGTTCAGCGACGACTTGGCCCCACCGTCGATGCGGGATCAGATTCTCGAGGGCAAGTATGCGTTCTACTCGCCGTACTGGGACGATATCAGCGACAACGCGTTGGACTTGATCTCCAAAATGCTAGTGGTGGATCCACGGGAGCGCATGGACGTGGGCGATACCGTATCGCACTTTTGGTTTGGCAACGAGAATGGGACGACTGCGGCCCGGAACCCAGTGTTTTCTGCGTCCCAGCCGCTCACGCTTCTGCAGAAGTTCACCTCCGAGCTCAATGCGGCCCATGAGCAGTAGACACTAGATTAGAGTAGCACTTTAGATCTTGCCGGGCAAGCTCTGGATGGTGTGTTTCCGCGTCTCAAAGAAAGTCGCCAACAATGTATGATTAGACTGTGCCAACGCCTTGTACTCGTCCGGCACTCCGCCAGCGTTCAGAAGCACTTTGTCCAATTTCGCCTTCAACTCTTGCAAGTTGGAAAGCACGTTGACCGCATGGGTGTACTTGTGGGTGCGCACGTGAGCATCGAACTGGCCCACGAGGCACGAGAGGTCGCTGCTGGCCTCCACCCCCAACCGGAACCATTCCAATGCCTTGGGCACATTGTCGAACATATTGAGCTCCATGAATCCCAACGACGGGAAGCTCTCTTGCAACCCGCGCGAAGCGCTGATTTCCAAATGGTAGCGCGAAAGCGCGGGGTCGGTGATAGAGTAGAGCTGGCCCAAGTAGTAGTGGGCTTTTACAATATGGGTGTCCAACTCGCCATAGAGAATCGCTTTCTCCAAATGGAGTTTGGCCGCGCGCAAGTCCGCCTGGGGCTTAAGGTAGTGGTAGTAATACACTCCTAGGTTGGAGTGAACATGGCTGGCCAACACCGTCTTGTCTTCAAGCGCCAAAAACTCGTTCCAGTATTGCGCAGCCTGTTCGTGGTAGTTTTTCGAAAAAGCAAGATCGCCGGCGAGCTTGAACAGAAGCGCATGTTTGGCTTCTGTCAACTCCCGGATAAGCTGGTTGGCGTAGTCGTAATCTTCTTTGGACGTATCGGGCGAAGCTACCAGCTCAAACGCAAGCATGGCGATCGCATCGTTGTTTCCCAACTCTGCGGCCTGTTCCACCAATTCGTTTTCCAAGTCTACCAAGTTCTTGTTCACCGAGTTGGTCACGGACCGCAAGTTGTGCAAAATGGATCGGAGTGTCATGAGATCGTGGTGTTTGGTATATGTGGGCAATCTGATCTTTTCCGGGGTATCTAGCTGGGTGTAGACGCTGTTCAAAATGGGAATCATTTTCGAGTACGCCAATCGGGCATCGGCGTCGAATAGAAGACGGTTGATGGTTTTCTTTTTGGGAAGAATACTGGCAAGGGTGGGTCTTCCTGTAGACAGGTGCCTGGCAAACATTTTCATCAGCATATTTGTAGGGGCCAAGATGGATAGTGAAAGCTGAATATCTCGTTTGGCTGGTTGCACGTGAATGCTCATGTGACTCAATATTTGAGATGTACGGGTGTGGATCCGTCTGAGGTGTGCCTGAACCTCCAGCCACGAATCGTATTCTAGTCTTAGAGTATATAATTAGGGGAATTCTCATTTTACCGGAAGCAACTAGTAATTCAAGACCTTTGCTAACGTCTTCCCTTAAACCAATCCCATTGAATTAGCAGTGTATTTTCTGCATACAAAGTGATCTTCACCGTATTGTGGGACTACTGAATCACAAAGACTTTATAAGTAATATAAATTAGCCTCTTGCATTTCGCACTGGAAGATTTACATCAACAATTTAATCGTATGGACGTGACCCAAGTCTATGTGGGTCATATTTTATCCATCCCTCAAGCTGGAATAGTGCATGTGACATTGCAAATGATATGTTCGCGGCCGCATTCGCTGAGTCTTCCACGGGCCGAATCCTGCAGAATGTACCGAGTGGCTCTAACGAATGCGTTACCGGTTCACTTATTGCCGTACCGAACGGTACTTCGCCTTTCGTAGTTATAAACGGGCCGAAACCGCCCCAAACCGCCCAATCGGGGGCCATTTCCTCAATTCGGTGTCGCTGCGACTTTCTGGTGTTAGTGCTACCACGCTGTCACCGCAGCCAATACTCCTGTAGTTGAAAATAAAAATATATGCGTTTAAACTATTTATTCGGTATTTTTATCGGTGAGTATTACAAATAATAATAGCGTCATCTCAATAGTTCTGTACCCGAAGCGGTCTGTAGTGCTCCATCTGCCCCTCATCAGTGGCCATTAAAGTCAATAAAGGTATCCACATGGGCATTGGACCCCACAGTGTTGGGGGTACCGTTTGAGAGTGTCGGACTGTGCACGATAAGATCGTTGGCTTGAAAATCGTGCGATTCATGAATGTCAAAGTTGTAGTGTTGGTCCACCTGGTGTGGGTGGTAAATGTTCTCGTCGTCAAACGCAGTACCAACGTCATGATTACCCTGGTGATATTCCCCATCCGCAATGTGAGAATTTCCTTCGGGGACCGAGTTATGCCTCTTCTCGATTTGGTGCTCGGCGCCAAAGCTTTCAACACCCGATGGGCTGTGCATGAAGTGTGCATCCTCGTTTTTGGGAGCATGAGCCATGAAATTGGAGCTTGGTGTTTGCACCGAGCTGAAGAAATCAGGAGTTGGCGCAGAAAACATTTCTTCATACTCCTTTCTTTCATCGGGATTGACCGCCAATTTTCTGACGTCGACAGGTTTTTCGTTAGTGTACTGCGGTTTTCCCATATTAGGAGACACCTCGCTACCTGGGGACGCCGGAGACGCATCATCAAAATTAGCAATAAGCGAAAGACCCTTCAGACCAAATGACTTCTCGCTGCTCGGAACATCACCCCACGATTGCATGTCGTGCTTTAACTCAAAGTCTTCCTCGTGATGGTTTTGGTTAGTTATGATTGGCTTGTTCGCCACGTTTTCCGAATGGGGGCTGGTTGTATTTCCAAGAGGGGTGATATTAGAAATCCCACTGTACTCTTTCTGCAGAAGCAGATGCTCCGAAATGTAGTTGTTCAAGAATTCTAACGAGAATCTGGATCCAACCAACACATGAGGCGTAGATGATCCGCCTGTACCGTAGAAAGCAGAGCTCACTTGTTGGCCCTCGCTAAAGTCATCACAGATAGACCATTGGTTTAAATTTGCATTCACGCCATTGAAGAAATAAACCGAAAATTTGGGTTTTCGGGAAAGGTTAAGACGCATTTCATTGTTGTCCTTGCTGATGCTGTTATCCAAGATAGAGCTGTGAAGCACCGAGCTGATTGGATAGAAAATGCGGAAAAGAATCTTGGAGTTGTTGGAGATGGCCGAAAAGAAGTAATTGATCTCGTGATTTTTGCGTGACAATATCACCATAAGGTCCACGTTTTCCATGATGTTGTTGAGCGTAAACGGCGACAAATTGACTAATGAGCGCAGCAAATTGGTTCCATTGAAATGGCCGCTCTTTATTCGCTGCCACGATCCCACGGAAAGTGACGAACACTCGATAAAGCAATAACTGTCATTCAACTCAACGGGGATCATTCCATGCATGCGTAAGCCAGCGGCCGATATCTGGGTCAACAGATTTGATCGAGAAGACCGTTCGCTCCCTGTATGGTGGTTCGAGGCCTGTTTAACGGGCTTGCCCATACGTTCGAACTTTCTCACCTTGGCTCTTCTGTTTTGAAACCAAATCCGAACGGCCTTTTCCGACATGTTTGTTCTTTCACTGATTTCTTTCCGCTGCTCTGGAGGTGGATTTTGGTTGCTTTCAAACTCTCGTAGAAGATAGTCAAGCACCTCGCCCGATGCACGGGTTCGTTTTGTTGAAGATTCATCGGCCATGACTAGAGTGGGGTGAAGTTCGGGTTGGTAAGCGAAAATGGTAGACAGGGTGGTTAGAGTCAGAGAGCACCAAGTCGAAAACGAGAGTGGTAGGGGAAATAGAGGGATAAGCTTCCGGTTGGGTCGACGGCTTCCTTGAGCGGAACGTACGCTAGGTTTTGATCAATAGTCCGGGAAGCTCCTAGCGGGACTATAAGGAAGAAAATGAAATATATATCAGCTCGTATCGTGTCACAGACAACGTTCGAGTGAATGTTTAAAAAAAAAAAATGAAACGGCAAAGTCGGACAAACAAGCGTGGCAGTTGACTTGAGTCACAGAAGATTTCGGCTCGTCCAAGGTTCTTTCCCCATTGTGGCGTGTGTGCACCAATATACAACAACGTGTTACTGTGTATTATCTCCTGGCGACCCGGGCATTTTATTTTATTTTTTTTGCCAGTATCTATTGCGAAGCCAGACAGAGAACCTCGCGCTGAGGATTCTCTAATGGCATTTGTATTAATTCCAATCCTTTAATAGGTTTTACTTGAAAGGTTGGGCACGGCGTTAGCTCACTCTTGGTATCCGGAATAGGCGCATGCACAGATCTGCATGTCACGAGTCAAGGTGCGCACCGCAGAGAGATCGCCTTGTCTGGTCAAGAAACGGCGCACGGCAAAAAAAAAAAAAAAAAAAAAATGGGCCGTGATAACGAAAGATGCAAATACGATATCGAGAGATGTTCACGAAAATGTTAATTGCCGAAGAATGAGTAGAGGCGCGGTATGTAGCACTCTATGGAGGTTATATGATTAAGCCAGGTTAAGATGATGACCCCACTCGTGATATGTAATTGGCCAAGTAGAAGGTAGGTTGACCAAGTGAACGGCAGGTTGCCCCAGTGACGACGATTTCGCCATCAGACGTACAGAAGCTCGCAGCCGGTCAAAGCGGGCATAACGCCCTGCGTCCATGTATTAAGCCCATCTTGGAACCGTGAACCACTGATGATGAATTTCTGGCCCTCACTGCGTCTCAGAGAAGGATGTCGTCCACCGTAAGCTCTTCAAGCGCGGCAAAGCAGCTCTTGATTTCCCGCCACTTCGATGTGGTGGGCTCCCATGCACGGATCTCGGCCACAAGGTCCCGGAGAAGCTGCAAGTTCTCAATGTGCCGCACCTGAAGCAACTCGTTTATGAGCCCCCTCATGTTCCACGGCATGTGGAACAAGTTGCTCTCGCCCGCCATCGCGGCCGCCCGCACCGTTTCCGGCTCCAGGTGGTACACGAGGCTGGTGGTTTCCAACGCAAACTGCACCGCCGTGTCGTACACCGAGTCGGCCCGGAGAATACGCCCGTGCGAACCCGCGGTGGCCTTGGTGCCCTGAAGCTGGTCTCCCAACTCGGCCACGAGGTTCAGGTCGCTGCGGCCCACGTTCTCCATGGTCAAGATCAACGCCACGAGCTTGGTCATGAACACCGGCACGTCCGCGTGGGTGTCGGCAAACACGCACCGGTAGATGTTGGGATGGCGCACGTTGTTGGCGAGTGCCAGCGGGAGCGCCACGAGCTGGTCGCCTAGCGACGCTGCCATGGTGATCTTGACATTGCGCATGCAGAGCTGGTGCATGTGCGCCGCCAACCGCACGCTGGCTGCGGCCCGCGGCTTCTGGAGCTCGAACAACTCGTTGATCACGTCGTTCTCCGCCGGCGTGTAGGCGCGGATCACCACCGCCGCATCGCGCTCCATCCACGGGCCGTGCATTGCGCCCGCGAGCGAGAGAAATCCCACCTTCTTGTGCGCCACCGTCTCAAGCCCCGGGTAGGTGTACATGCCGCACAACACCGCAGCGGCGAGCGGCGCGGCCGCAGAGTTTCCCACCACGTACACAAAATCGCACGCGGCGATTTCCGCGGCCCAGTTGGCGAGAAGCGGGAGCGACGCCTCGGTGCGCGACGCGATGGTGCCCTGGCCGTCGAGCGCCACGCTGTCAATCACGCAGTCGGGCCCGGCCCATCGCGCCACCGCCTCCAGCGCCTGCTGCGCCATCTGCACCGCGGTTCCGGTGTTCTGGCCCACAAGCAAC
This sequence comes from Clavispora fructus, assembly GCA_003707795.2. Lineage (NCBI taxonomy): Eukaryota > Fungi > Ascomycota > Pichiomycetes > Serinales > Metschnikowiaceae > Clavispora > Clavispora fructus. Next base: position 45,441 of record PPLK02000005.1, read on the forward strand.
TTCACAAGCTTGCTGGGCATGAAGCTGTGCACAGCGATCACCACCACGCGCCGTATGCGCCGCCGCTTCTTGTCGCGGACGCTGCGCCCACTGCACCGGTAGAGGTGCCGTTCCAGTGTGTGTTTGCCGTGCACCACGGCCTCGCCGCGGAGCCGGAGCCGGGTCGCGACCGTGATGCGGCGGAAGTTGGCGTCGACCGCGGGTGTGGTGGCGCCGCTGGCGCCGTGGTCCTGCTCACTGGCCAACGCCCGTTCCATCGCTTCGCTCGCGGTGAGCGGCCGCTTGCGGTGGTTGTACCGCACCGGCTGTTTTTCTGTCACGGTCCCAGTGACGGCCAACTCCACATCGGTGGTGTGGAACCGGCTACGCACCGCGTAGTGGCACTGGTCCTTGGCCGACTCCACCGCGAGCTTGGCGGCGCGGAAGAGCTCGCCGCTGGCGTCGGAATCGCTTTCGTCCTCTTCGTTTTCCGCGCCAGCCGCAAATGGCCACCACCGGGATGCGGTTCCGTCTGTAGCGGCGGCTGTCCACCCCTGGGGCCACCACCCAGGTTGGGACTCGGTTTTGGCTGGCTCCGGCCCGAGCGTGGGTTCAGGAATAGCGTTTCCCCAGGACCAAAAGCGTGTAGCTGCAGGTTTGGGTTCGGCTTGTTCGGGGGCTTGGTCGGTTGGCGGTGCCGCCGGGTTGAGCGTTTGGCTGGCGTCCTGGCTGGGCTGTTTTCGGTCTGGATCTCGTGCCACCAGTATTGGGGGGTTGGTGGCCGCGGTATCTCGCAGCCACCACGACGGATGCGGCTGGGACATGATGCAGTATGTGTTCTGTTGCAGGCGATTAGCGTAATGCAGCTGCAAGTGGGGTGGCGGTAAAATGCGTAGAAGGTGGTTGCCGGCGGTGTGGTTGCTCAAATGCATGCTTATCGCGCATGCACGCCATAATCACGGCGCGCGTACATTACCACCCCACGTCTATCGTTTCTCCCTCCGGTCGTAGCCCTTCCGTGCCAAACCGCAAAGCGCCATTTCTCCCCATTTGTCTCGTGATGGATGACCTCTGGGCAGATGTTGCCGCCCGCCTTTCACTGCGCGATCAACTAGAACAGCACAATGCCGACTTCTACCGCTACTTTGCCCAGCTATCAAGGTCCCGGCCCTCCGCCGCTCTGCCGGACCGACTTGAGAAGGAAAACTGCCAGCTACACGAGGAAAACGAGTCCCTAGTACAACGCCTAAACAAGCAAACACTCCGGATTGAACTTGCAGAGGCCCATGCTCGAGATCAGGCGAAATCCATCGAAACCCACAAGGCTCGTGCGGCCCGGCTACAGCAAAAGGTCGAGCAGTTGACATTGGAGATTGCAGAAAAGAACAGATCGATTCAAATCATGTCGGATGAACACATGATATCGCAGATCCAGCAAAACGTGATGAAGGATACAGTGGAGAAGCTTGGAACCGAAAACAAACGCCTATTGCAGAAGCTTTTGCAGAGGAAGGATATAGAGGCGGAGGAAATGAACCAACAACTCCAACTGGAGTCGTCGCGCTAATACAATGGACTGGCCTTATCGTAAAAAGTCGTGGCAACGGGTGGGTTGTCGTACCGAATAAGAAGAGCCAAGTTGCGATATTCGCCTCTCTACTAGATGCGATATTCTTCTCTCGACTCGATGCGAAGCCTCGCTGCACGTACAATTGCTAGTCAAATGTTATAGTATATTATTATGTTCGTCATTCCTTGATTTACTTGGTGGTGTCAACAACGTATCTACCCAAGATCTTACCCTCTTCCATCAACTTGAAGATCTCTGGCAAAGTAGACAAACCAACAACCTTGATTGGGCAAGTGATCAAACCTCTAGAGAAGAAGTCAATGGCCTCGGCAGAGTCAGCTCTGTTACCGACGTAAGAACCGCAAATGTTCACGGACTTGACAACGGCATCGAAGACTGGAGCAACAACCTTAGCGCCAGCTGGCAAACCAACCAAGACGACGGTACCAGTGCTTCTGATGTAGTCAACAGATTGGGAGATAGCCTTCTCAGAGACAGACACATTGATGGCACCGTGTGGACCACCGTTGGTGGCGGCCTTGACATCGGCGACAATGTCCTTGGACTTGGTGAAGTCAACAAAGGCCTCAGCGCCCAAAGACTCACAGAAAGCCTTCTTGTCGTCACCACCGTCGATACCGACGACTCTGTAACCCATGGCCTTGGCGTATTGGATGGCCAAAGAACCCAATCCACCACCAGCACCGGAGATGCAGACCCATTGGCCAGCTTGCAATCTGGCGGTCTTCAAAGCCTTGTAAACGGTGATACCAGCACACAAAATTGGAGCAATGAGAGACAAGTCAGTACCTTGTGGGATCTTGGCGGCTTGGACAGCATCGGCAGTGGCGTATTCTTGGAAAGAACCGTCGTGGGTGTAACCAGACAAGTCAGCGTCAGGACAGTTAGACTCGTTACCTTGTTGACAGAACTCACATTGCAAACAAGAGCCGTTCAACCACTTGATACCGGCGTAGTCACCGACCTTCCAGCCCTTAACGTTGGCACCAAGAGCAACAACGACACCAGCACCCTCGTGGCCACCAACCAATGGCAACTTGGTGTCCAATGGCCAGTCACCCTTCCAGGCGTGCAAGTCAGTGTGACAAACACCAGAGTACTTAACGTTGATCAACAACTCGTTGTCCTTTGGGGTTGGCACAGGGATTTCCTTGTATTCCAATGGACCACCGTTGGTTTCGAAGACAACAGCCTTTTGAGTTTTTGGGATAGACATATTTGTTATTTGTTTGGATTCAATTGAGACAATTGAGGATGGGGGAAAAAACCTAGACAAGGGGAAGCGCGGGTGGTATTTATATGGGCCAGGACCGGGGCCATGCACCTGATGGGCAAAGCTCGACATATGGTGACAGTGCGGCTCGCAGAACTGCCGAATTGGGCGATACGATCAGATGTTTTTGGGCACACCACCCCACCTGCCCTGCACTTAAACAGCGCGCCCGTGGTAAGTCCGCAAATATTTTCAACGGCGCTCGTGCTTCAAAGCATCAACCGTGTCTGCTTCGGGGCGTAGACATGACTATCCCGTCATTAAAACATTTGTGGCGGCGGGTACTCTCCAATGAGGTGCAGGAACGCAACAATTCGAAGTGGACGGGAGGTATCGGCGCGTCTATCGGAACTGGAAAATATGCAGTGTTGTCAGGTGATCATGCGCTTATGATTTCTCTGGGGTATGCGGTTGGGGGGCCTCCGACTCAGCTCGTGACGAGCATGTCTCTAAGTGACTTGGGAGGTCGCGCGCGTCCACCACGTGAATTCTGGACATTGCCTCTGCTTTATAGAAATCTCTCGCAACCCTGGTAGTTTCGCCCTATCGATGGTATTGTCGATGTTGCGCTGAGCCCCCTCCCCCGCATTCGTATGCCGTCCAGTGGCTAACACCGGACAATTGGCGCTCGTATCGGAATCTTAGAGGTAATCTGTCCCCGGGTGAGTTTGGGTCCAACCAAAAGAGGGCGAGGCGAGACAGAATTGTTGGATACTCCTATTGTGTCTAGAAGCGGCATTTGCCGGTGCTAATGGGGAACATATCCCGTTTGTAGGCTGTTCCTATCCCCGAACGTGTGCGTATGGCCGAAGTAGCATATTTCACCGCGAATGGAGCCAATCGGCATGTTTTCGGCCTACACTTAATTTCGGCCGGTGTTCGGACATTCCCGTAGTCCACCTCAGAGATTGTGCCCCTCCCCACTACTGCAAGTGGCACGCGCGTTTTATTTGGGCCATTCCAGCCGATAGCTCGCCCGGATATGTGCGCCCCGACTCAGAGCCGCAGCCCCCCACTAAGAGTCGCAGTGCCCCACTCAGCGAGGGGCAGTGCCCCACTTAGCGAAGTGCCCCACGGAGCCAATTGCACCACTTGTGCCATGGACCGTTGAGCCAAGCATTTGGCAACGTTAAAAATCAAGCTCTTCAGGAAGTCTTCGGCTTTCGCATCTGCTATTGATTCAGCTAATAGGAGCATGCCTTACGGTCAATATTTCCGATTCGGACACTATTTCCACACCGGATCTGCACAACACCACGAGGTCACCTGCGCGGCGCGGGTCCCAGTGGAAGTGGCTGTTGAAGAGGCGGTCGCACTCGTAGTACGCGTCGCCCACCACCTCCGCCACCGCGCGTGAATGCGGGGCGAAAACCACGAGGTGCGACGGCCACGGGCGCGATGGCGTGCCCACCTCGCGCGCCACAAAGCCTGCGGGGTCGTCAAAAAACCGGTCCAGCTCATCCCGGTAGTGCCGCACGTTCTGCGCCGTGCCCACGGCCAAGTGGAGCGGGGGCTCGCACGTGAGGAACCACAGGCCGTCCACAATGTCGGGGCGGTGCAACGTGGCGTGCCACGGAGTGGAGTGGCATGGCGCCAACACTCCGATCGACTGCACCGTGGGGTCGGTGCGCAACCGAAGTACGAGGTCAAGCACTCCGCGCTCATTGACGCGCGAGAAGAAGAGTGCCACCGCCGCGTGCACAAGAAACACCACCGGCGTCCAGCGCCACGCACGCGAGCCACGCCACTGCGCGGCCTCGGTGGCTGCAATTACCAACATCGCCGGGTATATTGGCTGCAAAAACCGCCACTCCTTGTGGGAAATGGCCAGAAATGCCGCAAGCACAAATAATACCATGCATGACATGCGGGCCACGATACCAGTAGTGACGGACACGGGATTTTTCGCCACGAGCGAACGTGCGGCCCCGGACACGAACAAGGGCAAGTACCCCATGAGCATCAACGGCAAGCCCTGGCCCACGTAGAAGTGCCACGGTGCGGCGCCGTAGAACACCAGGAGGTTGCGCACCACGTTAAACTCCAAAAAGTTCCAGAGCGGGAAGGTCCATTCGCGGTAGAGCACGCGGTCGGCAGCCGCGCCCGCTGCGACCGCAACCGCGCCCGCCAAAAGCGCGACCGCCACATACAGCGCCAACCGCGCGGGGCGTGCCACGTTGGCGCTCACCAAGCCCGCGCCAAGAAACACCCACACGAGCACGTTGGTGGGGCGCACCACACAGCTGGCGCCGGCGCATAGGCACAGGGCAAAGAGGCGGCGCGTGTGCACCTGGCGCCACGGCCACTGCGCGAGGGCAAACACGGTGAGCGCGGCCTCCAAGTTGTTCAGGAACGCGCGGGGCAACACATGCCAGTTCCATGCGCTGGCGAGGGACATGAGCAACGCGATGCGGGCGGTGGCGGGGTCGTGGGACACGCGCCACGCAAGGCGGTAGGTGCCGACGTCTACTGCGGCAGCGATGGCGGCGCTGATGGCTTTGGGGGCCCAGTCGACCGCGCGGCGGCCAAACGCGCGGGTTGCGGCGTATCCTGCGGCGTAGAGGAGCGGGTGGAATGCGGACCGGAGACGCTGGTGCCACTCCCACGTGGTGTAGCCGTAGCCGTACACCAAAAGGTGCGCGGGCTCAAGCGATTGGAAGTACTCGTCGGGCTGGAAAAAGGTGGTGGTGAGAAACGCGTTTATGAGGCGGAAGGCGAAAATGGCAGCCACACCGTACCACAAGGACATGAGGTGAGAAATGGGAAGTGATATACGGGGTTAAGAAGGTGAGATTTCAAGCGAGGTCAAGAGACAAAGGAGCAGTCAACCAAGTGGGCCAGAATTCACAAAAGTACTTCGCAAAACAGGTTGGACTTCGCAAAAATTTCACAACAACTTCACAAGAGCGTCACACGAAGAGACTTGGCGGTTTCACAGCGTGGAAAGGCAAGCAAGTCAGAGTAACAGTCAAAACACAACTCCAAACTAGTCTCAAGCCAAACAGTCTCAAACAGCCTCACGCGCAGAAACAATGCAGATAAAATCTCGAATCTCGAAAAAATAGAGCACGCGCCAATCGATTGGCAAACTCCAGTGAACAGAAGAAGGTTGATACAACCAGTGGAAAGAGTTGGCGCATCAACACTGTGGGGTCCGGTGTAATGCGCGCGCAACTCGCGCAACCAACGTGACGCTACTTTGGTAGACTCCACATTAGCCGCTGGCAAGTGCCAGACCATCTACCGACAATATTGTGAACTGTGGTATTGCTTCGTCCGTATATCTATAATAAGAAGATTGGTTGTGGTTTCAGATCCGATTTTTAGCTCCAGGTTATAGCTCCAGGTTATAGCTCCAGGTGACAGTTCCAGGTTACAGTTCCAGATTACAGTCCCAGATTACAGTTCCAAGTTACAGTTCCAGATTACAGTTCCAGATTACCGTTCCAGTTCCAGTTCCACACCCAAGTTCTAGCCCAGTTCTCCCTATGCCCGACTCCACCACAGCCCTCTCGCTCAGCTTCAACGACATCCAGCAGTGCCACTACCTTTTGGCCCAGGGAAAGGTGGTCGAGGCGCGCGCGCGCGTGATTGCGGCCGCGCGCCGGCTCGCGCCCCAAGTCGAGGCTCCGCGTGCCCGCCCATTGGCGCGCGCCGCGCTCGACTTGGTCGACCGCATCGACAAAACCGCCGCGGCCGCGCTCTCGGTGTCAGAAAGGATCAACTGGCTCACGTCCGCGGTGCACGGCATGCACTGGTTCCCGGTGTTAGACGTTGCGCCGCTCGCCTCGCGCGACTACGCGCCGGTGGAAACCGCAGAGCCGCCGCTCAAAATGCCCCAGTTGGCGCCGGACTTCGCCGTGCTGCTCGTGCCGGTCGCGCCCGACACCGCGGTCGCAGGCCTCGCCGACTTGCACCAGGATTTGCTCGGCGACTGCTCGTTCGTGCTGCTGCTTCTCCTGGCAGCGGCACAGGGCTTGGCATCCGACCTCTGTCTGTTGGTGTCGTTTTTCCCCCACGCCTCCGGCGGCTCCGCCAAAGTGCGGCTCTACTTCAACGGCTGCTGGCGCGAGGCCCCGATCGTGCCCGCGCTCCCGCACATTGCCGCGCCGTACGCCCACCGCAGTCTCTTTGTGCGCTCCTTCTCCAACCCCGCGCTCCTCTGGCCCGCGCTCCTCGAAAAGGCATACGTGCTCGCCGCAGGCTCCCACTACGCGTTTGCCGGCTCCAACATGGCCACCGACACCTACATGCTCACGAGGTGGTGGCCCGAGGTGTTGCTGACTGCAGACGCGCTGCGCGTGCTCCGCAGTCTTTGGGCGGCGCGCGCCACGCGGCCCGTCGTGGCAGGCGTGGGGTCGGGGCCCATGCTGGCGCGGTTGGCGCGAGACCTTGGCGTGGTGCCCAACCACGACTACGTGGTGGCGGACGTGGGGGCGACGGGCGTGGTGCTCACCAATCCGTGGGAAACGGGCGCCGCGCGCCACTTGTCGGTGGAGTGGGCCCATCTCCCGTTCTTTTCCTACCTCTACGTCAACCACAAGCCGCGTGCGCCCGCGGTGGCCGAGTTGTCGTTTGTAGGCGCGGCGAAACGGGCGCGCGCCGACGCCCCGGGCTTTCTCGCGCGCCGCCCGCAGCACACCCTCCGCCACGCCCACCTGCACCCGGTGGCGGCCGCGGTGGTGGTGGAGCGGTTCGTTGCCGCGGCCGAGGCACCGTTCCTGGTGGCGGTGTACCGCAACACCCACGGCCGCGTCACCACCTCGCACCAGTACCCGTGTGTGGCGGGCGGGTCCTACACAAACGCGCGCGTGCTCTACTTGCCGTTGGAGTTGGATCCCCATGTCACGTATACGGTGGTGACCACGGCCGCGGGCGTGGAGTCTCCGGCTCCAGAAAATCCGGCCGCCACCTTCTCTCTCGTGGCTTTTGCGCCCGTGCCGTTGGCGGTGGAAAGGGCGCGCGCGCCCCACACATCGTTGCCCCCCATTGCTGGTCAGTGGGACATGGGCGCCAATGGCGGCCACGCGGCGCTCGCGTCTTACATCAACAACCCACAGTACGACGTAGTGGTGCCGCGCGGCACCGCACTGCTCGCGCTCCTTGTGGAGGCGCCGGACGTGGACGTCAACCTCGATCTCTTTCACTGCGACACGGCCTTGGCGGGGCGCAGGATCCGCACCTACGACAAACCCAAGCTTGTGGCCGCCGACCCCTACACCCGCCACTTTCACTACACCGAGGTGGCGCCCATCGACCCGGGCACATACCGTCTCGTGGTTTCCTGCCACGATGCCACCCACACCGGCCCGTTCACGTTGTCGGTGGGATTCCAGGGGGCGGAAACGCGCGCGGGCGCAACCACCCCAGGAGTCCCGGCCCCAGTCACGGTGGACCGGGTGCCGCAGGCGCTCGCCACGTTTGTGCAGCCGTACTCCTTCGAGTGGCGCGCAACAAACCGCCACAAGGTGTACTTTCGCGCGCCCGACCGCGCGCACGCCACGTTCCACATCCAGCCGGGCGACGTGCCGCCCCGGCTCGCGTCGTATGTGCCGGCAGTGCGCGCCCTGGTGTTCGACACCGCCTCCTCCGCCGTGGTAGCCTCTACCGACTGGAGCAACAGCATCTACGGCGTGTTTCTTGACTGCGACCTCCCGGGAAAGCGCCAGTACGTGCTTCTTGTGGAACGGTTCGAAAGCGGCGACGGGCCCTGCCGCGTGACCATCGGCACCAGTAGCCGGGTGGTGGTGCAGTAGCACCGCCACACCCGTACCTCTGGGGCCTCGGCGGTTTTCTGTCACGTGGGCGCGGTCCAACTGCACTTGCTCAACGTGTCAGATTTCACTCCAACCACTATGAAGCTCTGGATCTCGCTCTTGGTTTCCGCTTGGTTGTGGCTGGCGGCGTGGGCCGCCTACTCGAATGCAGAGATGCGCCAATTGCTTGCCTCCAAGGCCACCGGCGGCGTGTTTGACATGGCAGACGACACGTACGAAAAGTACTTGTCTGGGGCCAGAGACTACGACGTGGTGGTTTTCATGACGTCAGACTCGCCTCAGATCAACTGTCTCTTGTGTCGTGACACCGACCCCAGATTCCGCATTATCGCCAACTCCTGGGACCGGGCCTACCCTGCCGGTCTCTCCCAGGGCAGGGACATTTACTTTTTCAAGGCGGAGTTTGCCAACAGCAAGAACCTCTTCCAAAAGATGCAATTGGACTCCATTCCGAAGATCTTCCACTTCCCCGCTCAACGCGGGGGTGTCGACCCCTCGGCGTGGGTCACCAACAACTCCCAGTATCAGTTCTTCCAAGGAGACCAGCAGGAGTTGATGAGACAGTGGGTCACATCCATCACTGGCGCGTCGTTCACCATCTACGTGCCCACGGACTACGCGCGCTTGATTATGAATGCTTGTATTACGTTTGCTATCATTATGTTGATCAGAAGATTCCGCGGCGCGTTGGCGCTGATGTTCCAGTCGCCATTCATGTGGGGCTCGTTGTCGCTCGTGGCGATCTTGTTGTTTGTGGGCGGTTACATGTTCAACCAGATCCGCAACACGCCCTTCGTGAAAGAGTCGGGCGACAAGGTGGAGTACATTGCACCTGGAGCCCAGGCCCAGTACGGGTTGGAGACGCAGTTGCTCTCATCGTTGTACGGGCTCTTGTCGCTTGTATTTGTGCTCTTGGTGGGAAAGGTGGGCACGATCCGCAACCCCAAGGTGCAATTTTTTGCTGTCGCGATCATCAGTGCCTTGCTCTACCTCTTGTACAGTGTTTTGCTCTTCATCTTTGCCCAGAAGCACAGAGGATACCCATTCGAGATGTTCCAGTTCTAGAGGCGTTGCATACCTCGGAGTGTCGTATAGTACGTATTATCCAATACACCGCGTATTATTCCGGCTTTGTATCCTTTGAGTTGACCAGCCATTGAGAACTAAACATTCAAAACGATTAAACGTTCTGTAATTTTGTTCGTTCAGTCATTCACTTCACCTTCACATTCTTGACCTTCACATTCTTCACCCTCACATCCTCACATCCTCACATCCTCACATCCTCATATCCTCACGTCCACTTGGTCAACTGTTGTCCAATCTCTTGTTGACCTCAACCAAGGTCTTTTTCTGCTCCAGCAACTGCTTCTGGGCCTTGTGGATGCGCTGCTTGAAATCAATCACATCCTGCTCAGAAAGAGCGTCTGGGCTCGATTCCAACAGCAGAAGCCGGTGCTCGATGTGCTTTAACCGGGTGAGGAGCATGTGTTGGGACTGGTGTAGCAGATTGAAGTTCTCGTGCACACTATCGAGAGAAGCGGAGAGAAGCGAATGTGCCGCAAGCTCAATGGGGTGGAAATCGATTTCTTCCATCAGTGTGAGTGTAGTGTGTAGTGTAGTGTGTAGTGTGTAGTAGGTGTAGTGTGTAGTGTAGTGTAGTAGCTTATAGAAGAGTAGTGTGTAATATTGTGGTGTAGTAGTTTAGTGTGTAGTGTAGAATATAGTAGTGTCGTGTGTTGCGGTAAAATAGTATAGTATTATAGTAATATAGTAATATTGTAATATAGTAATATAGAAGTACAGTGGGTAGCAGTGGCAGTAGCCACTTTTCGCAGTTTTCGCCCCAAAACGCACAACCCCACCAAACCCCAAACAACCACCAACCACCATAAATCCATTTTTCGTCCAGTCAGCCCAATTCCACCACATTCCACATCTCTCAACACCCCCTCGCCTCCCCCACACCAAACCCACCCCGTTCCTTTCCCGTTCCCGCACGCCGGCCAATTCCCATTCTCACCACTCAACCTCCGCGCCTGCATGACCTGCAACCGTCTTGTGCACCTTTTTGCACCAACTACTCTTCATGGCTGCGCCGCTTCTCCACCACAGCGTGCACCGCGTGAAAGTGGGCCAGAGTTTCCGCTTTGTCATCGACTACGACCCAGTGGACTCCCCCGAACACTACGCCGCCCACCCCCCGCAAAGCCTCTGGGTGCGCGTGCGCAACACCGAACCCATTCCAATGCGGGCCGCCTACCTCGCCGGGCCCTACGTGTTGTACGTGGACTGCCGCCCGGATGAGTACGACATGCACGCCAAGGCGTTTGTCACCGCAGACCAGCCGGTGTTTGAGCTGCAGCTTCTTCCCGGCCAGGTGTTCTGCACCGAGTTGCTGTGCCACACCTACCGCCGCCGCTACCGGTGGACAGTGGATGTGGTGTCGCAGACGCTCTTCAACAACACCATCGCCACCAACTTCGACGTGTGCATTGCCGGCGCCAAGGACATGGCCGAGTACGTGGTGCCGGCGCCGCTGCTCGCCGTGTCGGTCCACGACACCTTGGACTTGTGGAACTTGCCGCTTCCCGACACCTCGCGCCCGGTGCACTTGGTGGTGTTGACCCACGGGCTCCACCTGAACGTGTCGGCGGACATGATGTTCTTGAAGGAGCAGATCGACCGCCTGCCGGAGAACGTGGTGGTCAAGGGCTTTTTCGGCAACGTGTGCAAGACCGAGAAGGGCATCAAGTACCTCGGCAGCCGTGTGGCGGAGTACGTGGTGGACTTGGTGCGCGGCGACACGCTCCCAAACGTGGCCCGTATCTCCTTCATTGGCCACTCGCTCGGCGGCCTCGTGCAGACGTTTGCCATGGCGTACTTGCACAGCAACTACCCGTGGTTCTTCGACCAGGTCACCCCGGTCAACTTCGTCACGCTTGCGTCGCCCATGCTCGGCGTGATCCACGAGAACCCGGCCTACATCAAACTCGCACTTCTGGCGGGCGTGGTGGGGCGCACCGGCCAGGAGTTGGGGCTCCAGCTCACCGAGGCGGGCAACAAGCCGCTTCTCCTTCTCCTTCCGTCCGGCGCCACCCACACCGTGTTGAAGCGGTTTGTGCGCCGCACAGTCTACGCCAACGTGGTCAACGACGGCATCGTGCCCCTCCGAACCTCCGCGTTGTTGTACTTAGACTACAATGGCCTCTCTCAACTCGTGGGGCCGGGCGAGAAGGTGGCGGACGACGCAAAGATCCCCGTCGATCTCCACGGCAAGGACCAGACGCTGCCGCTCCTGGCTATGATCTCCTTCTTTATGCCCCAGAAACAGAAGGCCCTGCCCACCAAGCACAAGGACCCGTACAGCCGGTTCCAGACCAACAGCGAGTGCGACAGCATCGAGTCCGCGTCCGCGCTGTTGGATCACATCCCGAAGCCATCCATGATCGAGAGCGCCACGTCGCTCATTCTTCCTCCGGTGCCGTCCACCAGGTATATTACCGACCCCAACTCCAGAGATGACGTGATTTTGCACGACAAGATCTACGACGAGCGGGACTTGCCGCCGGTGGAAACGGGCGAGGAAGACGGAGCTGGAGTGAGGAAGAAAAGCATGATGCAGATGCTCAACGATAAGCGCGACGAGTTCCGCCAGCTCATGGGAGACAACATCACCGAGCACTGTGAGGAGGAGATTGCGCGCGAGTACCACAAGCTGATGCTGTGGCGGAAAGTGTTAGTCAAGCTCAAGCCGGATGCCCACAACAACATAGTGGTTCGCCGGAGGTTTGCCAACGCATACGGCTGGCCCGTGATCGAGCACTTGGTTCAGAACCACTTTGGGGTAGACAAGCCAGAGAGCGCGGCGCCACAAAAGGGTGCCACCGAAATGGATTTGGCAGAAATGGATATGACGGAAATGGAGACCCGCAACATCGATGGGAGCTGCACCAAAGATGACAGCCCCGAGATATCGAGCGACGGTCTCGAGTTGACGCAGATTCTTTCGAGGGACGTGATCAAGCGACAGAACCAGGAGCTCGACTTGGAGCCGGATGAAAACACGTGGATCAATTCCAAGGGCAATAGTGGGGGGTTTGTGGGGCCCGCAGGGCTTCTTTCGGAGGTGAGCGAGATAATGCATCGGTTCAAAGAGCAAATGAGCAACTACAGTGGCACGGGAGCAGGAGATGATCCCACGGCGATGAAAGAGCCGCCGGAGCGACTCATGGGGGAGTTTATATAGGTTATGATAGACTAGCATAGGATATGCATTTGGGATCCATTCATGAGCAGCGGAAACGTATCGATGTATCATGTATTCGTCTATAGTACAGGTTGGAGTTTTCTGGAGTTGGAGTTTGAGTTATTCGGCTTCCTCCTCCTCGGCATCCGCATCGTCGGTTTCCTCCACCGGAACCAACTCGTTAATCTTCGCCAAGATCGATTCGCAGGTTTCCTCGTCAAACCGCAGATCACATTCCTCCACCAAGCCGTACAAGTGCACCATGGAGCGAGGCAACGAGTTGACGATCTGGAGCTTCTCCACCTTCATCAAGTCCAACTGGCCCAAAAACTGCATGAGTTGGACAAAGTTTTCTTCTGCCGGAACCTGGCCGGCGGCATTGGTGGAGAAGTAGGACGTGACGTCTCGGGTGACCATCTCCAAGTCCAAACCCGCGGCCGTGAATCTCTTGGTGCGGTTGTGTTTCTGTTGGGCTTCTTCTTCGGGGGTAAAAGTCCAGTTGTAAGTTTCCTGCAAGCCGCGGAGGTGCTGAAGCACCTCGAAGTCCAGCAAGAACGCTTCTCTCTCGGCGAGGATCTTCATGGTGGTGATGTTCTCGATGGAAAGTTTAGGGCGCAGAAATGCGTGCAGGCGATGGCACGGAGAAGGCAGGAGAAGCGAAGAATGGGCACGAAGAGAAGACAGAAATACGCAAAGTAACTCGAGGCCATAGAGGAAAAAGTGAATATGAGAGAATAATATTCTAGAAGAAAAAAACAAAAACGTACAAAAGGGAAAATGGATGCCGGTTGTGGACATGGGTGCAAATTTTAGCGTAGCGGTCTCATGCCGCACGGAATATGTCTCGGTTTATGTTGAGTCTGTAATTATGTACGAGTGGCGGACTGATACATCTGTATTGAAACTGACAGCCACTGTGAATGCTGACTCCGGAGACAAGACAGAAGACAGGAGACAGAAGACAGGAGACAGAAGACAGGAGACAAACAGGTAGTGACAGGTAGTGACAGGTAGTGACAAGAAGTCACAAGAAGTCACAAGAAGTCACAAGAAGTCACAAGAAGTCACAAGAAGTCACAAACAGGCAGGAAGTAACAGTGACACAGATGGACAGCAAAACGCCGAGACGAAACAACCACCGCTCACTCCACCGAGTCCGCCCGCACGCACTGGCGCTTGAACACGCCCACAAACCCCCCGCCCACCACGCGCGCCCCGACTTTGGGGCGGCACACCGCCACCCGCGCGCCCGTTTCGCGCGTCAACACCGTGTTCACGTCCCACTCGCGCGTGCCGCCACCATTCCCCGGAGGAAGCTCCACCGTTTTCACCAACAGGAGGTCGAGCGCGTCGCGCGCCACCGCCTCGCGGCACTCTAGAATTTGCGTCACCGACGGCGTGAACACGAGAAGCGTGGCCTCGAGTGCCATGCGCAGCGCGATCGCGCCCATGTATGCCTGCGGGTCGGGCAAGTCCAAAAACACTCCGCTGAGAGCAAACCCCGGGTTCTGCTCGAGCCATTCCGACGGCAGCGCACACACGGCAAAGTCAACGTCTCCGCTGTATTTGCCCCGGCGGAAGTGGCGCACGTTCCATGCGCCCATTTGCAGGTGGTCTTCGCGACGGTCGATCAGATGGAGCACCGCCCCGCGGCGGGCGAGGTCGCCTTCGGCGCGCGCCCAGGCGTTCGCGCCGTGGAGCGCGGTGCAGATGGAAAGCGTGAGGGACCCGTTCCCGGTGCCGGCCTCCAAGAAATGGGCCGTGCCCAGACCCTCAGACGTGGGCTCGGAGACATCGATGTCGGCCATCAGCACTATGGCGTTGGCATCGAGGGTGTAGATGGGCTGGGCCTTGCGCCGGCTCAAAGTGGTGTATTCTTCCAACGTGGGATCGGTGACTATGAACCGCGCGGCCTTTGGGTCGGAGCGCGCGGTTTTCGCGGCGTGCGCGCCGCGGAACGGGGCGTAGATTCGTTTGCGCTGCCCGATGATGTCGTCATGGTGCACCTCACCGTACTTGGTGTGGGTGACGGTTCCGGGCTTGAGCGGTTTGGAGAGCAGTGCGCTGGCTATGCTCTTGAGCGGCCGCATGAGCACAATGTCTCCGGGTCGGAATGTGGAGAGAAACCGCCGGAACATATTGAATCAGAGTGGTGTCTCCTGGAGAAATGGGCAAACTGCGCTCGCACCCGCACGACTCGAGTTGGGCCCGGCGGCTTCTTTTTCCTTTACTCTTCGCTCCACTTTTCCTAACTCTGGTAGGAACTCGCTACATCTTCGCCACCTCTGCTCCTAACTCTACCCTCTACACTCTCTCGTATGCGTTGTTGATTGGCTCGGTCAAACCCAGCGGCTCAGTTATCCTGTCCTATATTACATGTCTATCCTAGTTTCTTCTCTGCTTCTTGTGCTTCTTCTCAATGGACTTCCCGCTCGCACCAATAGTGATGTTCACCTTAGGCGGAACGTCGAAACCAAATGACTTGGCCACCTTCACCAAGTCCAACTTGTCGATCTGGTACACCGTCTTCAAGTGGTGCGACGCATATGCTTGCAAGTAAGATCTATAGCCATCCTTGGCAGACTGGTGCAACCAGAAGTTGCTCTTGATCAACTTGGTCAACTGGCTTTGCACGTTGGCAATCTTGTTGGCAGGGAACTCAAACTCGTTGAGCGGAACGTTGGCCGCCTTCAAGTAACGTAAAAAGCCCAACTCGGAGGGAGTCAAGAACATCAATGACTTACCCTTACCTTGGGTACCTCTGGCGGTTCTTCCCACACGGTGGATGTAGTCTCTTGGATCATCAGGTGGGTCGAACTGCACAATCCAGTCCACCGAAGGAATATCCAAGCCTCTGGCCGCAACATCGGTACAGATCAAGATACCTTGCTTGGCATTGCAGAACTCAAAGAAGGTGTTGGTACGCTTGGCCTGCTTTTGCTTACCGTGCAAATCCAACACTGGCAAGTCAATGTAGTTCAACAATTCGCCAAAGTACTTGACACAGTTACACGACGAGAGGAACACAATGATCTTCTTCTTGGCGTTTCTCTTCAAGAACGAGAAGAGAAGCAAAAATCTCTTATCACTCTCGCACACAACGTAGCCCTGCTCCAATCCGTCCGCCGTCGAGGCAGCACTCTCGGGAACAACATTGATGTACAATGGACCAGGTCTCAACGACATACGGGCCAAGTCCTCAACCTTGGTGGTTTGGGTGGCAGAGAACAACATCGACTGTCTGTCCTCGTTGGGCAAGATCTTGATGATTTGCTTCATTTCTTCCTCGAAACCGATCTCCAAGATTCTGTCGGCCTCATCGATGATAAGCGCCTTCAAGTTCTTGAACACAAAACCTTGTGTGTTTTGCAAGTGGTCCAACAAACGACCGGGCGTAGCAATCAACAAGTTGACACCCTTGGCCAACTTGTCTGCCTCTTGTCTTCTGTTGGCACCACCAATGACAATACCGAAGGTCTGGGTGTGGTGCTCCATCAATTCACGGGCAACACCGAAAATCTGAAGCGCCAACTCTCTGGTAGGCGAGATGATCACCACACCGGTACCGTTTCTGGGCTTGAACTTCAACGAGTACAAAAGCTCGATCGCAGGAAGCAAAAACGCCAACGTCTTACCGGATCCGGTCTTGGCGGCACCCAACACATCTCTACCCGCCAACAATGGAGGAATAGTCTTGGCTTGAACCTTGGTCATCTTCTTGAATCCCATCTGTCTGATGGCCTTGATCGTGGGCTCGGAAAATCCAGCCTCTTCAAAATCATAGTTGTCCTCATCGTCGTCATTGGAAGCAGCAGGCTCTTGTGCGGTAGGCTTGATGGCTTGTCTTTGCACATCCTCTTCTTGAGCTAACTTGTCTTCCTTCTTCTGTTGCTTTTGACTCTTTTGTTCCGGGTCCTTCACATTTTCTCCAAGCAATTGGGCCACTTCGTCAAAGTCTTCATCTAATTCGTTGACCAACTTTTCGGAGTCAGAGTTGGACGCATCCACATCCTCGTGCTTCCTTTTGACAGGTTGCTCGTGTTTTCTACCACTCTTAACTTTCTTGGCCATTTTGGTGCAGTCGTGATGGTATGGTATTAAATTTTTCAGTGATGAGCTTGGGTTATCATCGCGGCCTGCAGACAACAGGCTGGTGCAATGGGTAATGGCGCCTTACTGACATGCCACCACGAGAAAAAGATCGCTGTAGATTGAACCAATAATTCTTTTCAGGCCGGAAAATTGTCCAAATTATTACTTGAGACCTTTTGTCTCTCTTTTACTTTGCCAGCGTTTGCCATTTCACCTTTTCCTCCAGTAGCCTACTGCCAGGCAGAGAACAACCGAGGACAGTTACCTTGAGCGAAAAAAGTTTCATACCAAGGGCAATAAATGACGAGCACAAAAAACCCCGAAACGTTACCTTGGACCCTATCTTGCCATTTTCTCTTTTATTTGGTGCTGGAAATTCATTCGGTTGCCACCACTGGAATATGCAGGCTAATATTAATCGATTCACCGACTTAACGTCTTTTGCCCCAAACTACATCAACCACAATGGCACAGTATACGGTTTCGTCGACGAAATCGTACATGCAAGCGATGGCTCCCATGATGGAGATTCTATCCTCGCTTGAAATACCTGAGACCAAAGAGCCAAAGGTCGATACTGAGTCCAGTCCGAAAGTGGCGCTTGATTCACTTCTATCTGCATTCGACAATGTGTCGCTCGATATTCTCGAGCAAATTTCGGATGAATCATCACAGAAAGCGTCTGTGGCGGCTGAAATCGCCAATGCGTGCAAAAGAATTAGTTTGGCCCGCAATGAAGCAGACGGAGATACGTTGGACATGGTGCGCAGCATCGTGGAGCAGAACACAGGCGACGAAGAACTACAGTCCGCATTATTTGACATTTTGGGATTCGAAGAGTTTGAACTCATCTCCAAGATCATCCAGAACAAGAATGCTGTTTTGGAGGACCCCACCGAAGATTCTTCCATCCTCACGGCCGAAGATAGAGTCAAACAACTTATTGCTGCTCGCGAGAGAGGAAAAAATGAGCAGTTAGCTCCAAAAATAACCTCCCGAGGAGAGTATCCCCACGTTTTCAAGAAACCCGATGTCGGAAACGTCATTGCTATTACAGGAAAACTGTACTCATTGCCTGCGGGCACCACCCGTGATAGCTACCCCACGCACGAAGAATTGATTATCCCTTATCCTACTAATGTTGCCAACAGATTTATCACGGACTCGCAGCTAGTTCGGATAGAGCACTTGGACTTTTTGTGCCAAGGCACATTTGGAAACTACCAGACGCTCAACAAAATGCAAAGTTTAGTGTTCCCAGTGGCATACAACACGAATGAAAATATGTTGGTGTGTGCTCCGACGGGTGCAGGTAAGACGGATGTGGCCTTGTTGACAATTCTACATACAATCGGGCAGTTTGTTACTGTGGCCGGAGAGGGCGAGATTGACGTGGATTACGACGAATTTAAGATCATCTACGTGGCACCACTCAAGGCTTTAGCAGCGGAGATTGTCGAAAAATTCTCCCAGAAACTTAAATGGTTGGGAATTAACGTTCGAGAATTAACCGGTGATATGCAACTCTCTAAATCAGAAATTATGACCACCCAGATCATTGTCACTACTCCAGAAAAGTGGGATGTGGTCACAAGAAAACTGAGTGGAGACAATGATCTTGTGGCTAAAGTGAAGCTTCTCATTATCGATGAGGTTCATTTGTTGCACGAGGATAGAGGTTCGGTCATTGAAACCTTGGTTGCAAGAACTTTACGTCAAGTTGAAAGCACTCAGCTGATGATTAGGGTGGTGGGTCTTTCCGCGACTCTTCCTAATTATATGGACGTCGCAGACTTCTTGGGGGTGAACAGGCAAATAGGGATGTTTTACTTTGATCAGCTGTTCCGTCCATGTCCCCTCAAGCAAGAACTTATAGGTGTACGAGGAAAGGCTGGATCGAAAACAGCCAGGGAAAACATCGATAGAGTCACCTACGACAAACTCGTGGAGAGTCTCAGAGAAGGTCATCAGGTTATGATATTTGTTCATCTGAGAAAAGATACGGTGAAGACGGCGCGCACTTTCATTTCAATGGCTCAAGGAAAGGGAGATTTGGGAGAATTTGACGCCTCTGAATCTTGCGATAATTATGACATGTTCAAGAGAGACATGGGGTCAAAGAATAGAAACAAGGATATGAGAGAGCTCTTTCAATACGGGTTTGGTGTCCATCATGCCGGTTTACTTCGTTCGGATAGAAATGTGACCGAGAAGATGTTTTTGAATGGTGCAATTAAGGTTTTGTGCTGTACTGCAACATTGGCTTGGGGTGTCAACCTTCCTGCTGCTGTGGTTATCGTGAAGGGAACTCAAGTTTATGACGCTAAACAGGGTGGATTCGTTGATTTGGGAATTTCAGATGTTATCCAGATTTTCGGTCGTGCTGGTCGTCCTCAATTCGAGAGCTTTGGTACTGGTATTCTCTGTACATCTAGTGATAGACTTGATCACTACGTATCGTTGATTTGCCAACAACATCCAATTGAATCCAAGTTCCTGTCCAAGCTTATTGATAACCTTAATGCGGAGATTTCTCTTGGTACAGTTACAACTATTGAAGAGGGTGTTCAATGGCTAGGATACACTTATATGTTCGTCAGAATGGCAAAAAATCCTTTCACGTACGGAATTGATTGGAAGGAAATCCAGGAAGATCCTCTGCTTACTATAAGAAGACGGAATATGATTGTTGAGGCAGCCAGAAGACTTCATCTGCTTCAAATGATTGTGTTTGACGAAAATTCTGGTGCATTTAACACGAAGGACTTGGGAAGAATTGCCTCTGACTTCTACTTACTCAACAACTCCGTGGAAATTTTCAACCAGATGCTTAACCCTGTGGCAACAGAAGCTGATATTCTAGGAATTATCAGTATGAGTAGTGAATTTGACAGTATCAAATTCAGAGAAGAAGAGAAAACGGAGCTCAAGCTTTTTGCTGATAATGAAAGTGTCTGTCAGATTGCTGGTCAAGCAGAATCTGACCAATGGAAAACAAATATCCTTCTTCAGGCGTTTGTTTCCCAAACCAGATTCAAAGATTCTGCTTTGATCTCTGATTGCAATTATGTTGCTCAAAACGCTGCGAGAATTTGCAGAGCATTGTTTTTAATCGGCATTAATCGGAGATGGGGTTCATTTCTGAAAACCATGCTTTCGATCTGTAAGCTGATCGACCGCAGAATGTGGGCATATGACCATCCACTTGCCCAATTTGACCTTCAAGAGCATATTATCAAAAACATAAGAAACAAGAACCCGACAATCGAATATTTGCGTGATCTCTCGGCGCCAGAACTCGGTGATTTTGTTCATAACGCTGGTGCTGGCAAGATATTGTATCGGTTGATCAGTAGATTTCCATATTTGGATCTCGATGCTGAAATATTTCCTATCACCAGCAATGTCATTCGAATGCATGTTGTGATCGATCCGGATTTCACCTGGGATGAGAGATATCACGGAGGCGCCCAATATTTCTGGGTTACTGTGGAGGAGTCGGGAGCTTCTAAAATTCTTCATGTCGAGAAATTTATTCTTCGTCGCAACCTGATGAAATCTCCGCACGAGCTAGATTTCATGATCCCAATTACTGATCCTGTTCCGTCTCAAATTGTTGTTAGAGTGATGTCCGATACATGGATTGGAGGCGAAAACTTTCACACTGTTTCATTCCAGCACCTCATCAAGCCAAATAATGAAACTATTAGGACCAATCTTCTTCGGTTGCAACCCCTTCCTCTTTCTGCTTTGCATAATCCTGAAGTTGAGTCTATTTACGCCGCTAAATTCAACTATTTCAACCCAATGCAAACTATGACGTTCCATTCGCTTTATAACTCAAATTCGAATGTTTTTGTCGGTTCTCCGACTGGTTCGGGTAAAACAGTTGTTGCGGAACTCGCAATATGGCATGCCTTTAAGGAATTCCCAGGATCAAAAGTGGTTTACATCGCTCCCATGAAAGCATTGGTGCGTGAAAGAGTTGATGATTGGAGAAGTCGTATCTGTAAACCGACAGGTAAAAAACTTGTTGAATTAACTGGTGACTCTTTACCTGAAGCTCGTGAAGTCAGAGAGGCCGACATCATCATTACGACACCTGAGAAATTTGATGGTATCTCCCGTAATTGGCAGACAAGAAAATTTGTGCAAGAAATCTCTTTGGTTATTATGGATGAAATCCATTTGTTGGCAAGTGACCGTGGTCCTATTTTGGAGATGATTGTCAGTCGTATGAACTATATTTCCTCCCAAACCAAGAAACCAATTCGTTTATTGGGAATGTCTACTGCTGTGTCAAATGCTATTGATATGGCTGGCTGGCTTAAGGTTAAAGAGGGCCTTTTCAATTTCCCCCAATCCGTTCGTCCTGTTCCATTGCAAATGTATATTGACGGATTTCCTGATAACTTGGCTTTCTCTCCTTTGATGAAAACAATGAACAAGCCGGCATTTATGGCCATCAAGCAGCATTCCCCAACGAAGCCAGTTTTGATCTTTGTCGCATCTCGTCGTCAAACGCGTCTTACTGCGCTCGACTTGATTCATTTGTGTGGAATGGAGCTGAACCCAAGAAGATTTATGAAAATGGAAGAAACAGAGCTACAAACGATTTTGGAGAAGGTTAAGGATGATACTTTAAAACTCTCATTGCAGTTTGGTATGGGATTGCACCACGCTGGTTTGGTAGAGTCTGATCGTCAAATTGCTCACAAGTTGTTCGAAGCTGGTAAGATCCAAATCTTGATTGCCACTTCCACATTGGCTTGGGGTGTCAACTTACCAGCTCATTTGGTTATTATTAAGGGAACCCAGTTTTTCGATTCGAAGATTGAGGACTACCGTGATATGGATTTAACGGATATTCTTCAGATGATGGGAAGAGCTGGTCGTCCTGCGTTCGACACAAGTGGTACGGCGATCGTTTATACCAAAGAATCCAAGAAAGTCTTTTACAAGCATTTTTTGAACATCGGTTTCCCAGTTGAGTCATCTTTGCACAAAGTGTTGGATAATCACATTGGTGCTGAGATTGCCAGTGGAACCATTGCTAGCAGACAACAGGCTTTAGATTTCTTGACATGGACCTTCCTATACAGAAGAGCTCACAACAACCCTACCTACTATGGAATCGAGGACTTGTCGCCTGCGGGAATATCTAAATATTTGGGAGGTTTAATTGACCAAACGATAGATAATTTACAAGAATCCTCTTGTGTGAGAATAACAGCAAAGGATGAGCTCGTCGCTTCCCCTTTCTTACAAGTTTCGTCGTTCTACTATCTTTCTCACATGACAATTCGTTCTGTTCTCTCTCAGATTAAAAAGAATTCTAGCTATAGAGACTGTTTGAGACTCTTGTGCCTAGCCACGGAGTATGACGAGTTGGCCACAAGACACGGAGAAGAATTGATAAATATGGAGTTGTCACAAGCAATGCGGTACCCTGCTGAAGACCTTGAATGTGAATTCATCTGGGATCCTCATGTGAAGGCATATTTGTTAATTCAAGCATTTATGAGTCGGATTGAACTCCCAATTGCAGATTATGCCCAAGATACCGTTTCTGTCTTGGACCAGGCTTTGCGTATTTTACAGGCTTACATTGATGTTGCTGCCGAGTTAGGATACTTACAAACTGTTTTGACGTTTATTGAGTTGATGCAATGTATCAAACAAAGAATTTGGTATGATGTTGATCCCGTGAGTGCATTGCCAGGCATCAATGTCGATAGCTTTGACAAGAACCTGAAGCTCAGCCTTAAGAGTTTAGGAAGTTCCAATACCGGCCGTTTGTACAAAATCGCTGAGGGTTTGGGTATTACGGATGGCGAAGAGCGGCAAGATAAGAAGGACTTTGTGAGAATTGCTTCGCATTTGCCAATCGGTGAGTTTAAGGTCACTCAAGATGAGGCCGAGACCATCAAGATTGAGTTTGTTCACACCAATTTCCCCTTGAACAAAGAGTTCAGGATGTACGCCCCCCATTTCCCTAAACAGCAAAGGGAGTCGTGGTTTGTGATCCTTTGCGACAGCAAGAATGAGGAATTGCTTCTTTTGAAAAGAGCATCTCCACGATTATACGGAAAGAAGGGTAAAGTGAGTTGCTCACTTGAGATATTCGAAGAGTTGAGAAACAGAGACGTGATTGTCAAGTTTGTAAATGACGCGATGAACATTCGTTACGAGACGACAATGACGCTTTTATAGATGAGCTACAATGAACAACCTGTTGGTGAAAGATCTATTGTACAATGCTAAATGTTCTACTCGAAGAAATCGTCTTCCTCTTCCTCTTGCTCTTGTTCCTCTGGAGCGTCGATTTCCTTTTGGTCTTGTAACGTGTCGTTGTCAACTTGAATAGTTTTACCGGACAATACGTCTTCAAATGTAAATGGCAACTTCTCGTTGTTGATCACCTCTTCCACCTTCTTCTTGAACTCCTGTCTCTTCTCCTCTGTGCGATGCAAACCCTTCTTGATATTTTCATCGGCCAATTCCTCCTCCAGGAGTGCGTTGGGATATAGGGAGATGTATTTTTGTGACTTAGGAAACAAATAAACGTATGCCACGTCGACTTGGGCGTGGGTGAGGACTTTTCTGGCCTTCTTGATGTCCTTCTTGACACCTTCTGCAGTGGCATCCTCAAAGGCTTTCGTAGCTTGTTTCAACTTACGAATCGCCTTCTTTCTTTCAAAGAACCGAACCATATGGTACTTTTTGGCCCTTTCCTTGGTTTTCAAGTTGAATTGGGAGTTTTTTAAATCCACTTTTAGCGCCTTCAACGCTCTTTCCTTCTCGATTCTGATATCAGCAGGCAAGGTATCCTTTTTGAGGTAGTTCAAGATAGACTTAATCTTTTTCTTGACCTTAACAGTCGAGCCGAAAACATGGCTGAGATCGGTGTTGTATCTGTCGTATGGAGCCTTAGGCATTTTGGCTTGGGATCTAGCAGGACGAGATGGGATTGCAGAATTAGTGCTTGAGATGAGCCCCCGTGCAGGACACACACTATCGCCAGATACCTGGAGATTGTGATTTTTGGGAGATTATGATTTTTGGGGGATTCTAAGTTGTGGTAGACAAGGCAGATTTAAGAGGAAATCAGGGAAATGGTAATTGGTGGAATAAATTAAGTGAATAGGTTCATGTTTGGTTTGGTCGCCTGGAACCCGGTGAGACCTAGTGAAACAGGTATACCTCAGCTCAATTAGGAAATACGTACCCATTTTCATGACATGCTCCACTATATGACCTATCAAAGCATTTCAATCCAGAAAACAGTATCGATTTTCCTACGGTGTGTGATTAAGTGGTGGGAATTTGGAGGAGGGAAATTGGGCAGAGGCCGTGGTGTACGGGTGCCCAAGTGGGATTTTCCAGCGCTTCAACACCAAACTCTCCAGAGACATAGCCACCATGGGAATTCTAGAAAAGATCGCCCAGATCCAAGAGGAACTTGCAAGAACGCAAAAAAACAAGGCCACCGAATACCATATTGGTCTTTTGAAGGGTAAACTTGCCCGTTACAGAAGAGAGCTTTTGGAGCCTCAACCAGGTCAAGGATCTTCTGGTGGAGGACAGGGATTCGAGATTGCCAAAGCAGGCGATGCCAGAGTTTCGCTTATTGGTTTTCCGTCGGTCGGTAAGTCGTCGTTTCTCAACAAAGTTACGAATACCAAGTCCGAGGCCGCCAATTATGAGTTTACCACTTTGACTTCTGTGGGAGGAATTTTGGAGTACAACGGAGCCGAGGTGCAGATCGTGGATTTGCCGGGTATTATCAAGGCTGCTTCTCAAGGTAAGGGAAGAGGTCGCCAGGTGATTGCCGTTTCGAGAACCTCCGATTTGATCATGATGGTGTTGGATGCCACCAAGGGCGGGGAACAGAGACAGATCTTGGAAAATGAATTGGAAACCATGGGCATCCGTCTCAATAAGGAGAGACCCAACATCTCGTTGAAAATCAAAAAGACCGGAGGTGTCAAGTTGAATCTGATCACGCCGCCCAAGTACTTGGACGAGAAAATCGTTTCTGCGCTATTGAAGGACTACAAGATCCACAACGCCGACGTGTTGGTGAGAGACGAGAACTGTACGATCGACGACTTCATTGACGTGATCAATGACCAGCACATGTCCTACATCAAGTGTCTTTACGTGTACAACAAGGCGGATGCGGTTTCTTTGGAAGAAGTTGACAGATTGGCACGTGAGCCCAACACCATGGTGATCTCGTGTGAAGAAGACTTGGGGATCGACGATTTGAAGGAAGAGATTTGGCGCCAGCTTGGGTTGATCCGGTTGTACACCAAAAGAAGAGGAGTGATGCCCAAGTTCGACGACCCCATGGTGGTGAGAGCACAGTCCACGATCACGCAAGTGTGTGATTCCATCCACAGAGATATGAAGAACCAGTTCAAGTACGCGTTGGTATGGGGATCGAGTGCAAAGCACTCGCCACAAAAGTGTGGCTTGACCCATCCGGTCAACGACGAAGATGTGGTGCAGATAGTCACGAAGTAGAGTAGTGAATAATGGGACAGATACGGCGTCCGGATACGAGTAGGATACACAGGGGAAACCGATAGCAATTAAAACATAAAAATCAGGGAAGAAGCTGGACAAGAAGTTTGAAATTATTCAGAAGTTTGAAGTTATTCAGTAGTTATTCAGACGTTATTTCAGAGAAGTATTTGTACCTTACTCGCACCGATAATGCAGAATGTCGCGCAACTCAACTCTCCCAAATAGAACCACCATGTCTGATTCCGAAGCGGGCCCCGAGGTATTCGAAACGTCCGATGTCGAATCTTTCGAGCAATTGTCCACTCCGGTCGAGAGCAGTGAAAATATCACCCGAGACCCGCTAGACCCGATGTCCGCACGTGACAAGTTTGAACAGCACGCCATTATCGATTCTTTGGAGATGGTGGACTTTCTGGGAAGTATCTGGGGCACCCAGAACGGGTATTCTGTTCGAAAAGTGAAAGAAACCCCAAGCCAGCGGCTTTTGCGGATTCGGGGGGAGTTGGAGCAGATCAAACTCGAATCCGAGCCAGCTGAGGTTAAGGAACTACAAGACGAGTTGCACAAGCTCCTCCAGCAGGCAGAACAACCAGGACTTTATCAAGAGCTCTTTGAAGATGCATTTGGACGACTTGCTGTAGATCCAACCGAGGTTGCGGGGTTGGAGGCGCGCCTTCCACACGAGAGCAAACGCAGGGAGAACAGCGAGTTTCTTGAGCTCGAAAAGCGGCTTTCCTCCATTGAACAGAGAATTGGGATTCCGGAGGCTCCACTTGAGAACAGTTTGCGCAACCACGTCAATGATTTGGCGAGGAAAATCGACGTGCTCTATGACCCAGAACACGACATGAACTACATGAAGAGCGAGCTCAAAAAGGCGAACAAGGAATTGGAGACGCTTGCGGCGAACCGGAGATTGGCGCTGCTATCGCTAGACGGAAAACCCGAGCCTTTTACCGCTCAACCATTCCACGTGAAGGTGGACAGCATCTACAGCAAATTGCCGGAAATGGAAAAAGTAGCTCACATGGTGCCGCTTCTAACACTGCGGCTTCGGAGTTTGCACCAGGTGCACGCGGAATTGGCCCATTCGGTGGAGTGCATTGGGCAAATGGACAAGAACATCAGTGATATGAATATGGAGATGAAAAGGTGGAATGAGAGTTTGGATGAGGTGGCCCAGGGCATCAAAGAGCACCTGTCAGTTTTTGAGCAGAACCGGGCGGCGGCTGAGACGCGGCTTTCGGAACTAGAAACCAGATTGGCGGGTCTTGAGTAGTGTATATTTAAGGTACGGGTAGACGGGAGTGTGGAGGTAGAGAAGAAGGGAACAGGAGATCCGGGTGAAGGGGTATTGGCGATGGGTGCGAATCTTGTAGCGAGACACTGGTTCGGCTCATCGAGCAGAGCAGGTAATTCAGGGGTCAGATAGGTACTGTTTGTTCAGTCTCCAGTGTCTGGTGTGGTATGTGGTATCTAGTCTCTAGTCTCTAGTCTCTAGTACCAAGTATCTGATATCTCATCTAGTATCTGATACCTTATCTAGTATCTGGGATCTAGTATCCAGTATCTAGCATCTAATATCTAGTACCTAGTATATAGTATCTAATCAAGTATCTGATATCTAATCAAGTATCTGATATCTAATCAAGTATCTGATATCTAATCAAGTATCTGATATCTAATCAAGTATCTGACGTCTAATCATGTATCTGGGATCTAATCTAGTATCTGGGATCTTGTACCTAGTATATGGTATCCAGTATCCAACACTAATCTAGTATCTAATCTAGTATCTAGTCTAGTATCAACTATAGGATCTAATCTAGGATCTAATCTAGTATCAACTCTAGTATCAACTCTTGTATCAACTCTAGTATCTAGTCTTGTATCAACTCTAGTATCAACTCTAGTATCAACTCTAGTATCTAGTCTTGTATCTAGTACCCTCTAGTCCCCGTCTCCATGCCGACCCGCACCGCTATCGGCCCTCTAGTCCCAGTCTCCATGCCGACTCGCACCGCTATCGGCGTCGCTAACACCCCCCCGGCGCGCGCTCGCCATCGACTGCCGCATCTGCACCTCGGCTGCGCTTGCCGCGCCCGCACCCACCATATATAGCGGGGCCGTTTCCCTACTTGCCGTTTATCTTTTTCCAAACCACATGTTGAGAACTATTCGTCCCAGCCGCACCGTCGACGCTGCCTCCCGGGCATTGCGTGTTAGAGTCCCTCTGCACGTGAGATATGCGTCGCAGTTTTCCTACGCCAAGGTTCCGGTGGTGAAGAATGAGCCCATCAAGGAGTTCGGCTTTTCCCAGCAAAAGGACTGGGACCTCTTGAGAGCGTCCATCACCAAGTTCACCGACGGCGCCATGGACATCCCATTGGTTATCGGCGGCAAAAGAATCTACGACAGACCCACCTTTGCCCAGGTCAACCCCGCCAACCACAAACAGGTTTTGGCCCACGCCCGAACCGCCAACGCCCAGGACGTTTTGGACGCCATTGCCGCGTCCAAAAGCGCCAAGGCGGCATGGGCCCAGTTGCCCTGGACCGACCGTGCCGCGGTGTTCTTGAAGGCGGCCGACCTTCTTGCCACCAAGTACAGATACGACATGTTGGCCGCGACCATGCTCGGCCAGGGCAAGAACGTGTACCAGGCGGAGATCGACTGCATCACGGAGTTGGCGGACTTTTTCCGGTTCAACGTCAAGTACGCCGAGGAGTTGTACCACGCGCAGCCCGCGGAAACCAGCGCGGGTGTGTGGAACCGTTCCGAGTACCGTCCGTTGGAGGGCTTCGTGTACGCGGTTACGCCGTTCAACTTCACCGCCATTGCCGGTAACTTGGTGGGTGCGCCGGCGTTGATGGGCAACACCGTGGTGTGGAAACCTTCGGCCACCGCCATGCTCTCCAACTACTTCTTGCTCACGGTTTTGGAGGAGGCCGGGTTGCCGGCGGGTGTGGTCAACTTCATTCCGGGCAACCCGGTGGAGGTGACGGACTTGGTGGTCAACGACCCGGACTTTGCGTCGTTGCACTTCACCGGCTCCACCGACGTGTTCAAGACCTTGTACGGCACCATTGCCGGCAACTTGGCCAAGGACGTGTACAGGGACTACCCCAGAGTGGTGGGCGAGACCGGTGGCAAGAACTTCCACTTGATCCACGCCTCGGCGGCCGTGGACCACGCCGCGCTCTCCACCTTGAGAGGCGCGTTCGAATACCAGGGCCAGAAGTGTTCCGCCACCTCCAGAATCTACGTGGCGGAGTCGGTGTGGCCGCAGTTCAAGCAGACCCTCACCACCGCCATGGACTCCATCTCCATCGGCAACACCACCGACCCTGCGCACCTCCACAAGTTCATGGGGCCTGTGATTCACGAGCAGTCGTTTGACAAGTTGGCGGCGGTGCTCGAGAAGGCCCACGCCGACCCGGAGATCACGGTGCTCAAGGGCGGAAGAGCCGACAAGACCACCGGCTTCTACGTGCAACCCACGTTGCTCGAGACCTCCAACCCCGACCATGAGTTCCTCTCCAAGGAGTTTTTCGGTCCGGTGTTGACCGCCTACGTCTACCCCGACGCAGAATACGAGCTGATCATGAAGAAGATCGACTCTAGCACCAAGTACGGCTTGACCGGCTCGGTGTTTGCCCAGGACCGCGATGCGGTGAGATTGGCCGAGGAAAACTTGAGATATGCTGCAGGTAACTTCTACATCAATGACAAATCCACCGGTGCGGTGGTGGGCCAGCAGTGGTTCGGCGGCGCGAGAATGTCCGGAACCAACGACAAGGCCGGGTCCGGCAACATCTTGAACAGATTTGTGTCTGTGAGAAACATCAAGGAGAACTTCTACGAGTTGTCCGACTTCAAGTACCCATCCAACTACGAGTAACGACTCAACTACTCTGACTGTCTATAGGGCGCGGGACTCGTCATAATACATTCATTCGGTGAACTAAGTAGACCCACAGCATTCCATCCGGGAGATGGACTTGGAATCAAGAGCCAGAACCTTGTTGAAAGACGTGGAATCGCACCCATTTTATCATTCCAGTGATATGTCAATAATCCGGCCCAAACCCGCACACACTGGGCATAGGTCTTGGTCCAAGAAAGTCATGACAAGCCCCGCCCCTCGGCATCGGCCACAAAGCACGCCTCCAAGTCTTGGATCTCCGGAAAGCACGCGGACTCCGTCCGGAGAACCAATGGTCCGGATTCCGTAAACACCGGGTACAGCCACAGTGGTGAACACGCCCGGGGGGATACCTGCTCCCGAATTCAACATGGCAGCGTTGTTGTGGGGAGAAAACCGGTCGTAGCAGTCCAGGCACGGCTCGCCGTCCTTGTATCTGATTCCGGTGTTGAAGCACTTGTCACATAGATAGCGTTCAGAATACCGGAACAGGAGATCGGGGTTGGGGTTGTAGTCGTGGTCGATGCGGAACAAGAACTTCCAACAGACGCCGCACTGGCGGCCATGTTTTGCCGTATACCCCGCATTGAAACATTTGTCACATAGATACCCTTTGTTGTACCGGAACGGGAGATCCGGGTTGGGGTTGTACTCTTGGTTTCCCCGGAACAAGAGCTTCCAACACTCGCTGCAATGCCGTTCGTCCTTAAGCCGGAATCCAGTATTCACGCATTTGTGGCAAAGGTACCGTTTGGGGTACCGGAGCGGGAGGTGTCGGTTGGGGTTGTACTCCTTCCTTTCCCGGAACAAGAGTTTCCAACACTCGCCGCAAGCCTTGCTGGAGTTGTCCTTATACCCGGTGTTCATGCATTTCTTGCAGTGGTAGCCATGGGGGTACAGAAACGGGAGCAGGTGAATGTGGGTGTAGGCCAAATTCAGATCCAGCAAAGCCGGCGACTGCAACTGCCGTTGGTATAACAGGATCCCATTGGGATGGATGTGGTTGGGGGTTGGGTTTGACGAGTCATTTGGCGGCAGATATGGCCGGGTACCGCTGGCCAGCCTTTGGTAGTGTGGCGCTCCGATCAGAGGCCGAAGAAGATTTCCTGTAACTGGAGGTTGATTGATTGCCTCCTTGTAGCTCGGCGGAGCCTCGGATAGAACAGAATCGTAATCTTCCATTGCAAAAGGAGATGGCAAATACTAAATTTGTCGTGAAATGGAGGATTGCCACAATAAGTGGGTATAACCTTAAGCAGGTGAGGTAGAGAGAGCGATTCGCGAAGTCAGTCTGATGGAAAGCCCGGCAATTGTGGGAAAGACCGGCAATTTGGAAAACAGCATTTTGGAGAAGAGCAATTTGGAAAATTCTACAGCATTTGCGCTGGAATACCCACAGGGCAAAATTAAATTCTTATTCAAAGCTACTGGAGATTGCTTATCCGGACAATCACCGACCCATTGGCGTATTGATGATCCGGCCGAGACCCGCACACACGGGACATAGTTCCTGGTCCAAGAAAAACGTGACAAGTCCACTTCCCCGGCACCGGCCGCAGAGAACGCCCCCGAGCCTCGAATCTCCCGGAGGAACAGGAATTCCACACGGAGAATTAAGCGTCTGCAGTCCGAAAGGGTAACCGAAGCCCACGTTACTGAGAAAGCCCAGAACGCCCATGGGAGGCCCGAAGCCACCATACAAAGACCCCGAGTATGAGGTGGAGTAGGAGTTGCGCGGAGCGAACCGTTCGTAGCAGTCCAGACACAGGCGGCCATTTTTCCACTTGGTTCCGGTATTGAGGCACTTTTCACACAAATACCGTTTGGGGTACTGGAATGGGAGCCCCGGGTTGGGGTTGTACACCTGTCTTTCTCGAAACAAAAGCTTCCAGCAATCATTGCACGGCTTGCCTCGGAGATCCTTGTACCCCGTGTTCTTGCACTTTTTGCAGTAGTAGCCACGTGGGAACAGAAACGGGAGCAGCGTGTTGTTGGTATAAAGCGAATTGGGATCCAGAGGGCCCGCAGACGGTTGCGATGGCCCTTGGTGGGACAGCGATCCGGGGGGTCGGCTGTATCCCGAACTGGAAGTAGTATAACCGTTTGGAGCACCGGTGCTTGGTCGGGAATATTGTTGCGACAGTCCGTTTGGAGAATATGTTTGTGTGGCGCCATTTGGTCTGGTGGGAGGTCTTGGGTACGCTGATAGTTTCGGGGGTTGAGTCAGATTTACCTGAGGATCGTTGATCGAATCATTGTAGCTTGGCGGAGGTTCAGACGGAACCTCGTCGTCGTACTTAGACATTTCGAGCCAGGAAAATCACAAGTGGCGGAGGAGGAAATAACAGAAAAAATGGGGGAAGCCGATACTGAACCGATACTAATAAAGCCGATACTGAACCGATAATGAAAAGACGATACTGAACCGATAATCAAAAGTCGATACTGAACTGATAAGGAAAAGCCGATAAGGATCAGATGGCGGATTGCGTCGCTGATGGCTAATTGAGCGTCAAACTAGTTCTATCACAGTTAATGGAAGTCTCACAAGTCTCACAGATGGCGGAAATCCAGGATGGGGTTCGAGTTCTAATTTGAGAATACGGTCACTGAACCTGTAATGGCATGTCGCGGGGTTTATAACCGCGTGAGTCCTGTGTGGCGCAGGTGATTAATCACACTTTTCACACATGACACAGTTCCAACATACGGGCGGAATCACGGAGGGCTGAGGGGTAGGCCGTCAAACCCCGTCCCAGTAGTAGCGGGACTAATAAGATCGCCACGGAACCGCTTGACTTAACCAATTTCTGTTTAACGGTCTATCACGGTATATCACGTGACACATCACGCGCCCCAACGGGGCGGTGGGGCAATGCCCACCCGTGCCTCCTGATCCACGTCAACACCACCGTACTGCCAGTTCCTCCTATGCTCTTCGACTCGACCTTGTGGCTCACCCAGAGACAAAGTATGTAACCCAATTTGGCACACCTGAACACCACTAACCCACCTTAGAATATGGCGTGGGCACCACTGCGGCCGGCGTGGTGTTTTTCCTTCTTGGAATCTTCACCTTTTTCGACGCGAGTTTGCTTGCCGTGGGAAACATTTTGTTTGTCATCGGCGTGACTCTCATCATTGGCCCGGCGCGAGCGATCTACTTCTTTGCTCGTCCTGCCAAAATCAAGGCGACGCTCTTTTTTTTCGGCGGAATCATGTTGATTCTTCTCAAACGGTCGTTTATCGGGTTCATGGTGGAGAGTGTGGGCATTTTGCTCCTCTTCGGCGATTTCTTTGGCACAATTGTTCTGTTTTTGCGCTCGTTCCCTGTGATTGGACCTATTTTGCGCCACCCGGCCGTTGAACCCTACATCAATCGCATTGCAGGATTGGATACGTTGCCAGTGTAAATATATAGAAACATGAGACCCCCAGTTGGATAGTGTAGTGATATGCGAGAGGTATTCCCTTTCTCTTATTTGTCTCCGCACTTTTGCTGTTCTTGGCGGATAGAGGTTTCACGACAGCAACGGATATGAAGTGAGGCTTTGGTGGGGTTAAAATTTTCTGCTGTCTATTGACGATTTCCTCTGAAGATAATGAGATGCACCGAATATGAGAGTTCACCGGTGACGGTGCTGGTTTGACTGTAAGATGACGGAACAGTTGGCAGTGTAACCGGACAGAAACCAGAACTGGGCCCAGTGTATTTAAAAGGCGTGAGATGCGACTTAGAACAGACTTCAAACATCAACGGTAGCAACAAAATGTAAGTATGTAACGGAGAGAAGATAGCTGACAGTTTCTACTGGACGGAATTGAAAGTCAAAGAGCAACTGTATTAGATGATCGATCGCTCTTAAGACTGGATGGTAATTATATTAGGAACAACAATGTATGACCCTTTGCTTCACTCAACATCGCGTAAGGTGTTCTTCATATGAATATCTATCACATCCTAATCACCAGAAATTGGTTTCTTGACCATTTTTCCAGAGATGTTTTTACTACATCGATAGAGTTGCCCGTTGCAACCTTTTGCATCATCACTGCTTGCATATTGCCCCATTTTGGCACAGTTATTTTAAGCCTCTGACACAAATCAAGAAAGACACAAAGTGCATCGATTTGGGAAAGGAACCATTATTGGAATAGAACCTAGACCATTCCGGTAACCAAGCATTGTTGAGGTGCGTTCTGCGTAACCAGGACATTATGACTGAAACAAGCATCGGCTGCGAGAACGAGTAAATGAGCCGCGACAGAACCACTAAGAGCCGATGTGCCGACACCGAGATACCGATTATAAGCCGGTTGCATTCAAAAATCGCAAAAGTCAATCCAAGAATTTCATGATAGAGATATTGTTTTCTGAGCTTGATAGTCAGAGTTATTGGCGGGATTTGCAGTGGAATTGTAAAAATCGTAACAGTAGGTGTCTCAAAATGGAACCCGCAAGAGATATGATGGAAATGAGAAAACGAAGGGGAAGGGGAAGGGGAAGGGGAAGGGCTGGTGTCCTAAATCGGTGCAAGCAGAAGAAAAAACAATAAAGAGAAAAGGCTACAAAGGGAAGGCATTGGGTACGACAGGAACAGTTAGGTGAAAAGTTCAGTAAATAAAGTTCACGCAGCCTTTCGAACAGACAAGGGGAGCATGAATCGTCATGCGG
Organism: Clavispora fructus; assembly: GCA_003707795.2. Taxonomy (NCBI): domain Eukaryota; kingdom Fungi; phylum Ascomycota; class Pichiomycetes; order Serinales; family Metschnikowiaceae; genus Clavispora; species Clavispora fructus. The sequence continues at coordinate 79,534 of PPLK02000005.1, forward strand.
GGCGAGGCGAGTAAAACAGCATGCTGCGTTCATAATTAAAGAAAACAATTCAAAGCGAGTAAAGCATAAATTTCATGTTTAAGAATTCCGTTGGATGCGAGTTCACGAAGCACAGCAATACGCGAACGCACCATATGTACATGGAAGCACAATTAGGGCGACATAAATGTCTTTATTCAGGTCTTGGAAACTCTTTTTTACTCCAAGAATGGTTGGAAGTCGATCGCAGTTGTCACCACCTTGAGCCTGTGGAGCTACGGCGGGAAATGGTTAGATTGGACCAGAGAAACTGATCGCGAAACACCAGGAGTTGGGAATAATGGAGGAAGAACCGAGACTATACATTCTCATAACACAATCGTACCACAGTAACCAGGAGAGCGCTTATGTTTAATTATATTCTTTGTTATGCTACATGACATTTTGGGAAACACGCTGGGAATGCAAAAGAAAGAACATGGTGCAGAGGGAACGGGAGGAAAATGGACAGCCCTCGGACGGAGGAATTTTCTTGAAGAAATCCGATTGTCCTGAACCGACGGCATAAAGAACATGGTTAGAAGCTTCGAACTTCCAAAATTTTCCGCACGTGACAATATGAAGCGACCGTGGAAAGGCTACTCTGGCGAAACGGGCAAAGTGGGCAGTTCCAAAGTAATGCGCAGAGATCCAATGAGTCTAAGATAAGGTGAAGAAACGAAATGAGGGTTCCCTGCAACATCATCTTGACTCACAACTCCGACAGAGATTTGCCGTGAAAGAACTTACCACTACATGTCAAGGTTGGCAACGTGCAGTCGCTCGTGTAAAGCTGGTCATTCAAGTGTGCATGGCGCCGACTTTCGTAGATGCAAGGACGAATTTCCTCGACGCACAAAGCGCCTGGAGGACGCATCATGTAGTCCGCATATGACATCTGGAATTAACGCTGGCATCACCTTAGTGTTTATTGTTCACTGCACAAACGATTGTTCCTCAGATACTGCCACTTCCTAACCCATTTATGCATACTAGGCTATGTAAGCTGGTTAGAGGCCCAGAAAATAACCTCCCGTCATCTTGCAGACCGCAACTTAGCCGCGAGGATAAGGAAGGTCGTGCCCGTCTTCCATTTCATGTGTCCCATTCCAACAGGAACACATTGTAGCACATGCCCGAGAAGTACGGCCCTGCCTGTTTCCGTTGAGCCTCTAGTACACGTAACAATTACCGACCGATACCAAAATACACCATCACACGAGCATCTTGAATGTTTGAGTAACCATGCAGAGATTACGCCTACACCATTTGTTCGTGGGGCTTAGGCCCGGAGGTGATTTCGATTTCCTACATACCGAGCGCGAACAAAAGTTCCGCAAGGGCCCGCCAAGCATAATTTTGTGGCCAAAGAAAAATAATGTTGGGCTTGCCCAGAATGGTCACTTCGAATTACGATTTGTAATGCCAATTGGGTTCGGCTTGTGCGGGATAAAAAAAAAAAAAAAACAAAAAAAAATACACGTTTATGCGGAGTGAGTGGATCACCCGCAATCAGGGAATCCATTGAGCGTGACACCAGGGGCAGGATGGGAAATGTGGACCGTAAGGGTAAAACCCATAATGCACTGCTTGAGTCATATTTGGGGATACCTGGCCATGTCAGAAAACACGTGTGTCCGCATTAGGGGCGCATAAAAAATATTGTGAGATTGCGTGGAACACCAGAATCCATCACGCGCATAAAAAATCTCCAGCTCTAGAAGATCCACTGCATGTGCCTACGTACGATTTGACGGCTGCACTCTGTATGGGAATGCCACGTACCAGACTCGAACATATTTCATTTTGGATCGAGAAGCAAGGCAGATAATTGGTTTGGCAACAACCTAAGCTTTGGAACACAATATACACACCAGCTGTTGCCGGGGTTTTCTCAAGGCTGAGACACTCCTAATATGAAATTCAAACCAAAGTCACCTTCAAGAAATCATCCGTGATAGTTTAGTGGCTAGAATTACCGCTTGTCGCGCGGTAGACCGGGGTTCAATTCCCCGTCGCGGAGTTCTTTGCGCAAGTGGTTTAGTGGTAAAATCCAACGTTGCCATCGTTGGGCCCCTGGTTCGATTCCGGGCTTGCGCATTTTTTTGCTGGTTCCGCGCTCTAACATCTCATCTATACCTTACCAGTTTATCTTCACCTCACATTTACACCTTCATCTTCTTTTTCAAACACTAGTGGAGTACTGGAGCGGTCCAAGCACAGCGAAACTGGAGACGAACTCAGAACATACAAATGTCCAAGGTCAACCGCAGGAAGGAAATCAAAGAGAAGGAAGCGTTCCAGCTCAAGTTCCAGCTCGCGCTCTCGCAAAACAACAAAGCGGTGTTGAACTGGCTACCGAAAGGCAGTACTGGAGCAGCTGACGCTGCGCCTGCTTCCGATCGCCAGGAGTTTCTAGATTTGGCCATTGTGCCTGCGGGCGGAGGGCTTGCCGATATCGAACAGTCCGAGTATACTGTGGGCAAGTTTCTTGAGGCGGACGGGGCGCCGGGCAAGAAAGCGCCCGCGCGCGGCGACGCCCGCGGCGGGTCGAAGGCGATGACCGCATTGATGAACAAGATGCGGGGCGATGCGCGTAAACGCGAGCCGCGCGAGCCGCCCAAACGGGCGCCTCGCATGATCGATGCGGTGAAGAAGAAGGCGGTCGCCGCGCCTACAGTGGCGGAGCCCGACTCGGACGAGGAGGAGTCTAAGACGGCGCACATGGCACGGAAACAAACCAAGAAGCTCAAGGGGCGGCCATTTTAACCGGCCATTGAACCGGTTATTGAACCGGCCAAGAACCGCGCGCGGGCACGGTCTACGCATTAGAAGTTTCTATAATACATTAATGGTAAAGGGACATTCGTAACTCGTGAGATCAGGTGTCGTCGCATGGCTTTGGCGGAAGCTCGTCGTGAAGCAAGAACAGTAACGTGGTGCGGGCGCGTTTGCGAGGCGGCGTCACTGCGTCGCGGGGCCCAATGGCGCCGGCGTCGGGATCCAAAAGGTGGGAGATGGAGCCGTACAGCAGCGTGCGCACCGACGTAGCCAGGGTGCGGACAGACGACGCCAGGGTGCGGACAGACGACGCCAGGGTGCGGACAGACGACGCATCCAGCGCGCGCGACGCAACCAGAGTGCGCGATGCGGCCTGCGCGCTCGCGGTCGCCACTGCGCCCGGCAGCGTGCGTATTGCGGCGGCAGTCAGCTCTGGCGACAGATCGGCCTTGGACGTTTTGGAGGCCCCAGGCGACGCCGTTTCCGGCAGCATCGACCGCGTGTTCGCCCGGTCGTCTGGTGCCAACGGGTCAAACCGCAACGACGGGTTGCGGGGCCGGTTGGCCGCGGGGGTATCCCACGGGCCGCGGAAGTGAAGCAGCGAGTCCAACGACGGCACTGGCACTGATGCAGACACTGCACCCCCATGCGGCAGCCACGGGAGTTGGCGCGGGCCGCTGGGTGGCGGCAACATGTAGCGCGGGGTTACACACGGCAGCGCGGAGACCAGGCCTGACGCGGGCGCTGCGATTGGGGCGACCGCGGGCGGCACGTACATTCCAGGAGGGGTAGAGGTGATTCCGCTGGCCGCCATGTAAACTCCGGGTGGGGTGGACACCGGCAAGTACGCGTGGGCCGTGTGTGCCGGGACCGGAGAATATGTGTGAGGCAATGCAGGCGAGTAAGTGTGGGGCACCGGAAGGGGCGCCGGAATCGGCGCATGGTGCGAAAGGTGGGTTGGTAAGGGCGCGTGATGTGGGTGTTGCGAATGCGGCTGCTGTTGTTGCTGCTGCGCGTGGTGCGGGTGCGGGTGTGGGTGCGGGTGCAGATGGGGCTGGAGGTGGCCCGGACGCGGCACATGCTGCGGGTACATTGCAAAGTGGGCGCCAAACAGCGGCGGCGTGGACGCGGGCTGCGCGGGGTCACTCTCCAACACCGGATTGCGCAGGTTCAGCAGCAGCCGGCGCTTGATGTACACCAACAGCAGCTCGTCGTTTTTGCGGAATTTGCCGGACAGATGGCGGAACTCCCACACGTCCTTAATCAAGTGGGTGACCGCCAGCAGATCCAGCACCTTGTGGAAACCGTACATATGCAACTGGCGCACAAACAGCGCCACATTGCCGTGTTTGAAATAGCCGCTGAGGGCGTCAGCAAACTCTTTGCTGGGATAGAGCGCAAACGTGTTATTGTCCGGCGTTTCGGTCCACCAGATGAGATGTTTGAGCTTGGGATTGCACAACATGTCAAAGAGCTTGTACACGAAGGCATTTTTTTTGACCGGTGGGTTGGTTGACTTGATGCGAGTTACCGTCATAGGGGCATGGACCATTGGGTGGGGCGCACTAGGAGGAACGAGCCGAGCCAAGGATGAACGAGCGGGCGGAACAGGAAAGGGGACGAGTCAGGCGCGGGTTGTGGCACCAGCGGATGAAAATCTGCGTAGGGGAAGAAGTGAACAAATGGCACGGCAAGGGGGGCCGGAGACCGAAAAATAGTAAACCCGGAAAAAAAAAAAGAAGTGGTCGCCGAAGAAGGCGAGGGCGGGAGGAGAAGGAATAGAACAGGGATGGCGGGCCGTATGGCTTGGGGAAACAAGTGCACTGATAACGAGGAAAAACTGAAATATGCCGGGGTGGGAAAAACGGCCGCTTAAACCCTTGATTAAATTCTTCCAAAGTTCCTGACTCGCCATCTTTGAGAAAGCCGTTGTGCAGATACCCGACCATGCAGGATACATATACATATACAGGACGGATCTAAATGGTTTATTCTGTCCCGTTTTTTCCACATCCCCCCGGGGCCCGCGGCGCATTGGCACTTATTCTGGCGCAGCAAGGGAAAATTTATGGGGCCTGTATGGGGAACTCGGCAAGTTACGAGAGAGTTTGTCCGGGACCACTTATGCCGACGTGGCGCCGTGTGTCACCTTGCTGTGTTTAGGCAATGCGCGCAATGCACGCGGATGCTGCGCTCGCAGAGGCGTAAAAACGGGCGGTAGAGATTAGAAGCATCTCGCGCCACTTGCAGTACTCGCGAAAACGGCGCGCAGTGCAGACACAGGTCTATAATTTTGCGTTCGCCCTTAGTATGTCAGATCTGCGAGTCCGCGTAAACGTGCAGTTTGTTCTCCCTCTGTTCGCATTCTCCCCCACGAAAAATGATCACTCCTCCAAAAATCGCTTGCCATTTTTCTCGGAATTGTGAATGCACATTCTCCACGGTGATGCATAAATGGCATCCGACTCATTCGTCCGGACGTAGACAATGCATGCGTGATCAATGCCGTGGATTTCACTTTCGGAACAATGTGAAGGGGCCATTGATAGACGGAATTTTCTGCCGCCAGACGACAACAATTGAAAGCGCATCTGAACTAAATGAGATCAGTCTGCACGTAGTCTTTTCGCACCGTACTGTATCGCGCTTGTCGCTGATGTTCGGTATTTGTTGGAGGATATACGAAACAAACGCAAGATACAATAGCTGTATGTACGGGGGCGCATAACACGCGCTGCCTCCCGCTCTTGCGGATGCGGGTAATTCGTTCACTGGCCCTATCTTTGCTTCTACGCGGAGTTAGGAGCCGTGGAGAATTTCGTGGTTCCGGCTTCCTAGTTGGGCGAGAGAATTGCGATTTGCGCACCTGCGCGTTTTCTTTTTGTTTTTCCTGGGTTTTCCCCACACCCGCTTGAAATCTGACACCACGACGGTTCTTTGAGAATTTTCTCTCCGCTAATGTTCCTCGTTTACCTTAATGTGCATTTGGGTACATGCCTGACTTGGTCAAGGTTTTCTTTTTTGTCAAATTTTTTTTTCATATGCACAGAGAAGTTGCTGCCCGACGCTAATATATTCGTACCTGTAGGGGATGTGTACGCTCCTTAGATGAAGCAGTCCCCCATTCTTGTTCCCTCGGTATGCGAGGCGTATTCATACATTCTCGAAGACTCGTGGAGAGTAATATTTCCCCCAGACGTAAATGCATCATGCTTTGCAGAAATGCCACAATGTTATCCCGTCTGCACGAATTTCCAGTTTGGGGGAGATTATGTTTGTGAACCGAAATGTAACGCAGACGAAGAACTTGGCTGGTGTCGCGCTGATGTTTTTGACAGGAAATAGAAACCTACCTAATCCCAAAATGGTTATTCCCACTTCGTGCCAAGTCGGACAAATATCAGACACTTCCGCAGTTTTGGCGCACTATATACAGGCGGGAAAATTTCCCGTGGTTAAAACCCCTAACCATTGCCGACTCCCACTTGAGACGCCAGCGAGTACAGATGATTTGTTGACACTGTCTGAAGGTTACGCCTTTCAATTTCGCACTTCTGGGATAGGGGTCAGATATCAGCGACTTTAGCAGGCGGAGCCTGCAGGTCGCCATTAGTTTTATGCAATGACAGACGCTTTTGTGCGCTGATAATCGTCACACGTAGGCAAGATGTATGATGCATGACGATACGCAGTGAAACCCTTCAAGACACTGACGTGGTTCAACCTTGGTGTTTAATCAGATCGCGCCGGCATTTCAAAAACGAAACCGAGCTTTTCTGCCTTTAATCGAGAACTGCACTATTTTGGGCACAACCCACGCGAGCGAGAAAGTCCGATGCAGTGTGTGTTTTATGCCCGTGTGGTACGGTGTTTGCAGACTGATAGGCTACTGTTACTTGAAATAACCGCGCTAATCTGCAACGCAATATGACCGTTTGGGAGGACTACATGTGTTACTATATACACTCCATGATTGATTGCGCATTGCATACTGGGCCCTGCATTGATGCGTTGGACGAAGCTATGGTTTTGTTCGATAGAGAACACTACAGCGGCTACCATCAAGTAAACAATATTCTAATTTAATATGTTCTCTGTCCCTTACATTTTGCGCTCGCGCAACATCAAACGACCGCTTAAAAGATCGCCAACCTCGGCCATCCTGCTCCAGTGGACCGTGCGTCCCTTTCTCAACTTAATGTCGGCTTCTTGTTCGTACAAATCGTTGACGTCTGAAAATCTCAACAGCGCTCCCTGGATGCCGATGACCACCGACGCATTCTTCTCCTTCTTCAACATCTCGATCATCTTGATGTTGTTGACGGCATGGTGCGCAGAGTGGTCGTGGTGCACGCAGCTGAATGCATTGTGGCTCCACTGCTCAATGTACTTGACCGATTCCACCGCAAAACGCACGGCATAAGACCGGTCCATAGAACTTGGAGTGAAACCTTGCTGCACATGGCCAGGAATGGCGGTTCTGGTCTCGAACCGGCCCTTGGAGTCTTCCCGGAAAATGTCCGCCAACAACTCGGTGGAGTACACGGGAGATGCAAACTCGTTGCGGATGACAACCTTACCGTTCTTGTCCTCACCGCGGTCGTTCTTGAACACCGCCGTCAACAAGTCAATGTCCTCGCGAATGCTCTTCAAGTTGATGTTTTCTTCCGGTCTGTAAACTGCCATGGCACCGGTGACCAACCCCGCGTAGCACGCCACGTATCCGGAGTTTCCACCTTGCACTTCAACCACAAACACTCTTCTTCTGGTGGAAGAGGCCGATTGCTTCACCGCATCACAGTAGTTGACCAACTGGTTCAAGCACGTGTCGGAACCCAACGAGTATTCGGTACCAGGCACATTGTTGGACACGGTGGTAGGAATGACCACCTTGGGGATGTTGAAGATGGGGTACTCGTGTCTATGCGTCTCCAACTCGTGCAACGCGGTGAACGCCTCGAAGCCTCCAACAATCAACAAACCGTTGAACTGGTGTCTTTGCATGTAGTACGCCACATTGCCAAAGTTCTCGCTGGGCAACGACCGGTTGGTGCCGATTTCGGAACCACCGCGGTTGTGCCAGCCGTCCACGTCCATCCAGCTCAACTCCTTGACCACCCCACTGTGGGTCAAGCCGGAGAAACCGTCCTGGATGGCAAAGAGCTTGTGGCCCTTGGACAAACAGTACAACGCCGCGGCTCTGGTGGTGGCGTTGAGCGCGGATGACGACGCACCCACGTGCACGATACCGATGTTCAAGCGCTCGCTTTCGGGCAAGAGTTGCGTGCCATCATCGTGGATGGCGGTGGACAAGAACGTCTCGTACGCGCTGGCGAAGGTCGAGTCACGCAAGTTCATGGCCTTGTCGAAGTCCTTGGCCTCAATGGCCTCGGCCACCAGCTGGGTGAGACGCACCGAGTCCACCAACGGCTGGCGCACAATTTTGTTCTCCAAAATGCCGATCATGGGCGACGGCGTTTCGGGGGTGCTGTCCAACACCGCGTTGACCGCCTCGACACCTTGCAACGTGGCCAACAACCGATCGTACGCCACCGCGGTACCACCTCTCTGCACGTGGCCCAAGGTGGTGATTCTGGTGTCGAGCTTCATCTCCACAAGCACATCCTTGACGTGCTCCGAGGTGATGGGGTTCAACTGGTCGTCGATCGCACCCTCGGCCACAATCACCGTGGTGTTTCTCTTGCCGTAGCCTCTGTGGCGCGAGCACACCTTCTTGAGGTCCTCTTGCCACTGGCCGTGCTTGGGGGGTCTTTCGGGAATGAAGATGTAGTCGGCACCGGTGGACAATCCGGACATCAACCCCAACCAGCCGCAATGGCGCCCCATCACCTCCACCACGAACGCCCGCGAATGCGACGACGCGGTCTCATCAATGTAGTCGACCATCTCGGAAATACGCTCCAACGACGAGTACGCGCCGATGGTGGCGTCGGTGCTGGCCATGTCGTTGTCAATGGAGCCCACCAACCCCACAATGGTCAAGTGGCGGTGTGGCGCGGCCTCATCGGTCGTGATCTTGCCGGTCTGCACCAACTCCTCGATCAACGACGGCCACTCGGCACGGAACAAGTCGGCACCGGTCAACGAACCGTCTCCGCCGCACACAATGAGGGCGTCGATGCCGTTGACCACCATGTTGTACGCTCCGAGCAAACGGCCCGCGCGCTCGCGGAACGCCGCGCACCGGGCGGTTCCGATGTTGGTGCCGCCGAACGAAAGGTAGCCTCTGACGTCCTCCCACTCCATGCGCTGCAACAACTTGCCGCCTTGCACCAAGCCCTCGTAGCCTTCGTACACCGCGAACATGTCGCAGCCCAAGTAGATACCGGACCGGATCACCGCCCGCACCGCCGGGTTCATGCCGGGCGAGTCGCCGCCGGAGGTCATGACCGCGATCTTCTTTCTCTTTTCGTCCGCGTCCTCCAGCACCGCCGCCGCCGGCTTCTCCCTGTCCAAGATCTGCATAAGCTGCTGGGTCTTGTACTCCAAGTACTCCTCGGGGCTGCCAAACGAGCGGTCGTCCAAAACAGACAACCGTGATGAAAACGTGAGGCGGTTGCCCAACGGGTCCACCGTGTGCACCGCGCCGGCCTTGAGTTCCGCCGCGTGGCCCAATGAAACCAAAATCTGCTGCACCTTGTCCAATGCGGTCGAGAAGAACTCCACGTCGCCACGCACGGCCTCGGTCTCGTCCTTGCCGATCAACCGGATCTTGATAAACGTGCCCTTGCCCAACTCGGCAGTGGAGTCGCCGTTGTAGAAGCCCAATTCCTGCCATGGAATCACGTTTCCGTCAGAGTCGAGGTTCTGCAACGGCAAGCTCTCCAACCAGATCTCGCGCAATGAGTGCGTGCACACGCCCATCGAAGAGTGGTCGGCGGCGCCGCTGTTGGACACTTTGGAGTAGTTCTTGGCCAACTTGAACCCCAACTGGTGGTAGAATTGGCTGGTGGCCTGGAACTTGGCCAGGTCGGCCGTCACGAGCGTAATAAAACTAACGCCTTCAATCCCCATGGTGTAGTAAATGCGGAGAAGAGAAGCGCTGCAATGTGTTTTTTTTTTTTCTGTGGTGGAAACACAAGGGTATGATGGGATCTTTATTAATGGGCCGGGATTCCTCGAGCGCATGCAGGCGTGTCGTCATCTGACACTCGGACTTTGCGAGGCCGAAGGTGCCGGCGCAAACCGCTGGAGATTTTTTTAAAAAAAATTGGCGCTACGATGGTGCTCTACTGAAGCGGTATGAGTAGTGGTTGTGTTGGTTCCACGGTGTTTCTGTGGTGGGTGGTATCTGGGGAGAAGGGCAATCATGTGACGATAGAATCATGCGACGGACATCTGCGCACCACGCGAAGATCCGGGGATCCGGTGTAGGGAGCACCGGTGGCAGTTGTTGTGGGCGGACGGTTTTGGTATTGAAGGAGAGAACGAAAGAAACGTTTCAAGTGTAGTTAGGGAGATACGGCGGTGGGGTTTGTACTTTTTGGGAGGCAGATGAAGATCTGATATACGAGATCGTGTTGGGTGAAGCGCAGTCATCCGCAGTCGAGAGGGGCAATCAAGCACCAGAGGGGTAATCCAGAACCAGAGAAAAGTGCAGTGGCCTCAGAATGCATTGTAGAGAATGTTTGATTGGGTAGATTTGCTTGATTTGCTTGATGGGGGCAATCAGTGCTGTTGAAGCAGTAGACTGGTGTTTGGGTTACAATTTGAGGGGGAATGCATGATTGGTGAAAAGTCACGAATGCACCAGTTGGAATCCTACACGAGCAACAGTGAGTGCCAAATTTCCGGGGAGTAGAAGTGTCACAGAATCTCAAGGATTGAATCGAGGCCATTGGAACCCTAAAGTAAATTCGAGTGCCGTGGGATTGACGAGCCAGAAGCTACTCAAGTACATGAAATCAATATAGGAACCAGGCGATCGATGCCAACACCAAGTGCACATCAGACAATCACCGCAAACCAGACAGATCTAACCAGCCAAACCACTCCAAACAAGTCAATCCGCCCAGTTCAATCCGCCCAGTTATTCCATCGAGAGCCGTTGCTTCCATACATTAGACGTACCAGTGCATTGCCCCAAGCAACGCCGCCGCCCAGTGCACAAGGCGCTGCCCGCCCGCGGCGCGCGACCGCACCTGGAAGAACCCCCGCAGCGTGTAGGACGTCGACGCCGTGTGGTTCGCGCCGTCGTCGATCGCGCGCGCCGTCTCGTTGTGCGGCGCCCGCTCCACGTCCGCGCGCCCCACGCGCCCATCGCGCCCTACCACGTACGCGCGCCGGTCGCCCCCCAGGTAGTTGTCGATGCGCACGTTACGGATGCGCATGATGTACGGCACCAGGTCGTAGGTGGTGGGCCCGCCCGCCCAGTCGATGGTGCCGCGCTCGTTGTCGGCGTCGCCGCCCGCCCACAAACTGGCAATCACCCGCATCGGCAGCAGCGGGAACCCGTGTGGGTTGGAGCTCAAGGTGCGCCGCACCTCGATGCCGTCAATGGTCCACACAATGTGGTCCGCCGTCCATTCCACCGCGTAAGTGTGGTACTGGGTGAGCGGTGACAGCGGCGGCATGTGGTACTCGCCGCGCGCGTGGTTGGAGATGTTGCCCTTGACGAAGAAGTTGGTCTGGCACGTGAACACGTTGCCGCCAAACGTTTCGACAATGTCGATCTCGTCCAAGTCGTCGCTCTGCATGTAGAACAGCAGGATTACCCCCGTGCCCACGGCGCCCATGATTTCCGCCTGGACCCGGCCATACCAGAGGTATCCAACGGACTGGATCATGGGGTTGTTATGGCGGCGAAAGATGCCAAGGTTGGCGCCGGTGGGGGTGAAGGCCACGTGGCGGGTCGAGTTGAAGATGGCTGGTACTGTTGTGAGCGGCTCCAACAGTTGGGGCGGGAGGGGGAAGTTGAGGGTGAAGTTGGTGGCGGCCGCAAAGAGACAGAGGGAAAGAAGAGGGAGAAGAGAGAGGGGGAGAGAGGGAGGGAAGTACATAGAGATGAGAGGAATGTAACGTGAGAGGGGTAAGTAGGCGGGTAGTGAGTAGTGAGTGAGTAGTGAGTGAGTAGTGAGTGAGTAGTGAGTGAGTAGTGAGTGAGTAGTGAGTGAGTAGTGAGTGAGTAGTGAGTGAGTAGTGAGTGAGTAGTGAGTGAGGAGTGAGTGAGTAGTGAGGAGTGAGTAGTAAGTAGTCAGACTAGATCAATTAGGGAGGTCAGGGACGAGAATCTAGATAGACCAGAAGAATAATTAACTAGAAAAACCGGGTGACAGGAGATACTAGGGGTAAGTAAAACCTAAACGAGAAGTGACTAGTGCTAGCGTGGGTTTGTGGCAGTGCGCGCGAACCCACAAACAAAAACCGAGCAGAACAAGACTGGGCCTATTCACGAGATTCCAGATTTCCTGTCTTCTCCAAGACTTCCAGATTCCATATTGTATATTCCGTATTTCACATCTCCACATCTCCACATCTCCACATCTCCACATTCCACATTCCACATCTCCACATTCCACATTTCCCCACATCCATGTCCTACTCAGAAGCGCACCGGGCGCTACTAACATATGTCCGTGCTAGCAAAGTAATCCCCGCTGATCGTCTTGCCGCCCAATTCGAAAAGATTGCCGCCCTCTACGATGTCCCCCCATTGGTGCGCGATGCTGTGGCCACCATCAACGTCAAACTCGAACCTTTTGGGTTCAAGATCGACTCCACCTGGGACCAGCACCTGGGCCTGCCGCTCTACGTGTTTGTCAACACGCGTTTTGACGACATCATCCAAAACTGCACTCCCTACTCGCCGCCGGAGCTCGAGGCCATCAAAGGTTTGGTGGACTCGATTGTTTCCGCCCATGACTACGTCTACTCCTACCCAATGGGCAATGCGAGGCAGCTTGTTGCGGCCACGGCGAACAAAACCACCAGTGACGCGGCACACGTGCTCGTGCGGCTTATAGACGACGGGTGGCTCGAAACCACGGGGCATAACCGTGTGGTGCTTGCGCCCGCGGCGTTGGCGGAGCTCCGCGCGTACTTGGTGGACCGGTTCGGGGTGTTTTCGCGCACCGACCCCCAGGGCAAGCTTCTCGCGTGCCAGGTGTGCCGCGCGCTAGTGACGGTTGGGGCGAAGTGCGCGGACCGCGCGTGTCCGGTGGCGTTCCACGACCGGTGCTTGGCGCTGTTCCGGCGCGGTGCGGATGCGTGTCCCGAGTGCCAGGCGGTGCTAGGCGACGCGCGCGCGGTGGGCGCGGGGCACCAGTGATGATTGGATCGACATACAGATATTTTGATAGACAGACAGATAATTGATGGATAGACAGAGAATTGATGGACAGACAGATAATTGATAGACAGACAGACATAATTCTATAGAAATAGAGACAGATATTAGGTCGACATAGAGACAGCGACAGATACAGACATAATTTAATAGACCTAGACAGATCATTACATAGGAATAGAGACACATAATTAGATAGGCATCGCGAAGATAAGTAGATAGACAGGGAGAGAAATCAGATAGACAGACGGATAATTAGATCGATAGACAGACAGATAGTTAGAGAGACAGGCACCTAGACAAACGGACACAATTACACACGCGCGCTATTGATATCAATTATCAACCAGACTTGTCTCGGGAATCGCGGTCCAGTTTAAATGCATCAAGTACTTGGAAACCTTTCATGTCAAGTATATACAGAAGCGGCGAAAACCGAAAATTCCCTACACCAGGGCCAATTGTCTCTCGATCAAACGCGCCAGCTCTCCGCCACCGCATCCGTCTCGTCACTCAGCTCACCACCAGAGCGTCCCATGACACTAGTCGAAGCTGTCGAGATACTGCGCCTCCACCTCATCCACCAAGTCCCAGTACCACTCCTCCACCACCTTCTCACTATAGCGGTCGTTCAACGGCCGCGCGCCCTCGGGAACCGCGTACTTGAACTCCGGCCCCGCATTGAGCCGCACCACCCCGCCGGAAAACACCGACATCATCGGATAGTACCCCAACAGCCCGTCGTCGGTGTTCTTGTATGCCGGGTTCAGCAGCTGCGCCGTGTCGCCCTCGTGCGGCACGTACAGATAGAGATCCTCGAACATCGAGCCCATGCATACGCCGTTCTTGTACACCACCACGCGGGACCCAGGGAGCGTGGGCAACCGCGGCGCCGCGGCGGCCGTCATCACCGCCTTTTCGCCGAGAACTGTCACCGGGTTGAGCATGTGCGCCATCTGCTTCGACGCGGTGTACTCAAACTGTTCGAAGTAGAGACTGCTCTTGTACTTGATCGGGAGCTGGTCGCGCACCACGTTCGTGCCCGCAGCGGGCACGGCGGGCGCGGGCGGAAGCTCCACCAAAAACCCAAGGGTGTCGCCGGTGCGGAACCCGCCCGCGTCCGCCGGCATGTATGCGCGCGGGCGGCTCAACGTCACGCGCTCGCCGCCCACGTCGCGCACCGCGTACCCGTAGCCGTCGAACCCCACGGGCGCCTCCAACGCCGCCTCGCGCCGCGCCACGCCGACCCGCACGTGCGCGCGGCCACCGTCGTTGGCGCGCACAATGTCGTACTCGAAGTAGTGCCGCCCCGTGCGCATGGCCACGTTGGCGCGCGCAGACAACCACCCGCCCAAAGTGGTCACGGTGGATAGGTCGTCGCTCACCGCCACGCCGCCGGCGCGGTCAAAGTAGCTGGCGCGCACGCCGTACGGCTCCGCCTCCACCGTCAGGTACATGTTGGCGGTCAATTGCACGTGCCGCCGGCACGGTTTGTATTTGTACCCCCGGCGGTTGAGGGGGAGGTCGTCATGGAGAGAAAACTCGCGGCCGCCCACGGTATATTTGTGGGTTGGGTGGGGGCGGGCCTCTTGGGAGTCGAGCACAAGCGACGTTGGTTTCAACCGCAGGTGTACCACCACGTTGGCGGCGCGCTGTTTGAGTTCCAGCGGCGTGAGGGTGGGGGCGGATTTCAGGCGAGTAGTTGCGCCGTCTTCAGACTTTTGCATTGGAGGAACTGGAGAGGGGGACTGTGGAATGTGGAATGTGGAATGTGACTGGGATGAGTTGCGTTGAATGTAATGAAGCGAGAGACAACCGCGGTTTGCATCGGCTAGGAATCAACCAGTAGATGTACGAGTAGGTGTACAAGTGAAGAGGTCGCGAAGTGGTGGGTTCCAGATACAGTGCGCGGACGGCCGAGAAACCGAAGCCAGACACCAGACCAGAGCACAAGAGGGTACAGAAACAGAGAAAACGGAAACAAGAGATACAGAGAAAACGGAAACGGCAGAGACACAGAAAATGGAAACAACTGATGCAGAGAAAGCGAAAACATGAGAAACATAGAAAACCGAACAATTACGAGGAAAAAAAAACAAATTGGTGAAAAGCGGTCCCTTCGTTGTGGGTGCGAAAAACCCATTTCACCATCCAGTCCGAATTCCACCTCAGGCGCCTCCAGCCCACAAAAGCCGGCCGATTCAATTTCCTACGCATCTCCTCTTTACCAATCTTTCATAAAGTAGCTTGCTATGCAATGTAATATAAGCCATCATCACTTCTTCAACCGCATCTTCTGCAAGAACAGCCGCTTCTTTTCCGGCGGCGGCGCCACCGGCGCGCTCTTCTTGCGGCTCAACTTCACCTCGTTCTTCTTCTCGTCCTCCTCGCTGTACGAAATCAAGCTTTTCACCTTGCGCACCGGCGCCGCAGAACTGGAAACCGCGGCCTTGCTCGTGTACGCCTCATGCGTCTTGCTCCGCAACATGCTGCGCGGAAGGCCCTCCACGCCGTGCGTCCGCACCATCTGGAGGTAGTTGTGCAGCTGTGCCGCCAGCGCCGTCAGCACCGCGGCCACCATGTCGTGGAACCGGGTCGGCGCGTCCAGCTCCGCCAACGCCGCCACCGCCGCCGCGAGTGACTCGGTGGATACCACCAGCGCGCTGCTCGACCCCGGGCCGACAAACGACTCGATCGACATGTCGGACGTGGCGGAGTTCTTGCGCGCGTCGCGCCCCGGGCCGCTCTCCCCCGCCCCGAGCTCCGGCAGCCGCATGATGCCTTTGGGCGGCGTGTCCACGCGGGTGAAGGTCACTTGCACTGCGGGCGTCGACTCCACATGGTGGTGGAACGGCGTGCGGTTGCCCACCAACACCACAGGAACCGGCGAGTGCCGCACGAGGTACGACAGGAGCTTGCAGAGGTAGCGCTCGGGGTCGCGATCGCGCGACGGCTGCAACAGCGCGGGTGTGGCCGCGGGCAATGCCGCGGCGGGAACTCCGAGCGCGGGCGGCCCTAGAGGTGCGGCGTGGCTGGCCGCGCGCGACGTGCGGAGCCGGTAGCGGAAGTTGAGGTTGGTGGAGCGGTTGCCAACCACCACCACTGTGGGCTGGTACTGGCGGAACACGTGGTGCAACATGTACTTGGTGCCGAGGAGCTGTTTGCGCCCGCCTGCGGGCGGCTCGTCCAACACCAACTCCACCGTGACCTTGACCTGAAGGTGGGGCGGCAACCCGTCCACAATGTACGCAAGCAAACGGCTGGCGCGCGCGGTGAGCGCGGCTTCGGGCAGCGCGCGCCGGCGGCCCTCGCCCGGCTGCATGAACTTGAGTGGCACGAGCGCCGCCACCACCACGTGGTCGCCGGGCACGAGGAACAGCTGCACCCCGCGCACATGGTCGCCTGCCACCATGAGCCAGTCCACCGCGTTCCACGTGTGCTTGCGACCGGACAACACGGTTAGGAGCGTGCGCGGCTCGCGGGTGCGATCGTACTGGGTGTGTTTTGCCGTCACCAGCACCGCGCGGTAGTTGTTTTCGTTCAGCAGCGGGTAGATGATTTGTTTGGCGGGGCGCGCGGCCATGAGTGCGGGCGCGGAGCCGCGGCGCGCGGCGGGCAGCGGCGCGCCCTGCGCCTGCAAATCAAACTTGAACAGGCCGAGGTCGGAGTGGCGCGACGGCGCGTACTGCGGGTCGAGCGCCATGAGTTCCGCGTCCGACATGCCGACATACAGTTTGCGGCGGCCGTCACTGGCGCCACCGGCGCTATTGGCCCCTGGGGTGTTATCTCGGTGTTCTCCGTGTTGTTGGTTTCCTTGGTCTTCTTGGTTTTGGGCGTCAAACTCCTCCGGCTGGAGCGGGTCTGACCCGTCGTCCGCCACCACCCGCGCCAACTCCAGGCGCGGGACGTGCTTCGGGTGCGCCACCAACTCGTTGAGGTCCATGTCGAGCGCCGCGCCCGCCAGGAGTGCGTGCTGGACATTGGACGAGAGCTGCGCCGCGGTGAGACGGTTGCGCAATATCGACCGCGCGGGCGGGTCCGGGAGCCGCATTCGCTTGCGCGCAAACGAGTAGTTGCCAAAAACCTTCAGAAAGTCCATGGCGTCGGGTGGCGGCAGCGACAGCGCCACGGCAAGATAGGGGTTGTGCGCTTCGCCGGGCTCCTCCGCGTAGAGGTTGTTGAACGACACTCGCCGGGAGTACATTGGGGGGAAGGCGATTTCAGACATGCTGGAGTGGAACGGGGAATGAGCGCACAGACAGCAGGGAACAGCAAAGAAAAGATGCGATACCAATGTCAAAAGACGTAATTGAACAGTAGTTAACCGCGGGTGAGGATCGGGCTGTGGAGGGTTAGGTCAGCCAATTGTTACACGCCACTGTGTGATGTCAATCTCCGTATACGAACAGGCGGAGCAGCCAACAATTTAGGCAAGAAGACAGAAGGCAAAAAGGCAAGTTTGAAAAATTTAAATTTGGAATATGTGATTGTCAGTTTCAGTCTAAGGCGGACAGTCTAAGGCGGAAAATCTAGAGCGGACGGTCTAATTTCAGAATCAGGTAGTCAATCAGGTTAGGATCGATGCAGTGGAATGGCGGCGGTTACGATCTTTGCGATCGGATGGTCAACGATAGACAGCCAAGAATGAAGAAAAAGTGCCAAGCAGAAATTAGGGATGTCAATCGTCGCATCGTGGACCTTGAACTTGCTCCCGATCCGGAGAGCCAAGAACAAACTCTGGGCGCTCCGGCACATGCGAAATGTGGGGTGTCTCCGGCCAAACCTTTCTGGTTGCGCTGACAACCACACGTGCGCCGCTCCGCCCCCATACGTGGCTTCTGTTCTACCACAGAACCACCGCAGAACCGCCTAATGGACCCTCGCCCATCGCTGGCAGAGGCGCGGATCGCCCAGAGAAACCGTGAGTGGACTGATGATGCACCTAACTTGCGCGGTGCATATACGGCGAGCGTCACGCACAACGATGTTCCGCTGCATGCATGGTGACGGGCCTCCCAGTGGAGGGGGGGTGCCCGGTACGGCGGAACCAGATCTTGTAGAATTGGTCCTCAACGCCCCTTCCTGTTATTCTGCTACGCCGGTGCAATCGCCGGGATTGGTGCGTTGCGAAGGGGCAAAAACGTTCCGGCGCACATTCTGGGGCCATTATTGCAGTCCATGCGCACATGGCATTGCAACTGCGGAAGAACGGTGGACGGTCTGGGGAACCACCAAACGGTCAACGTATCGCCAGTCGTTCCATACGGATTTTCCAGAATCCAGAAGGAAGTTCCAGAAAGACGTTCCAGAAGGACGTTCCAGAAGGACGTTCCAGAAGGACTCGGACCGGGCGCTTATCTACAAGGCGGGGTATCGCCGAGACTAATTGCAGTACGCACGTGAACATCCCAGGAAGCCCGATGGAGGTTCACACCTGGAGGCAGAATTCTTCTCATAAATTGGATTGTTCATCACACGGATCGCCTGGGCCAGATCCAACGACAACGTTGTCAACCCCTGAAGAGCAATTGTTGATATTAGTAGCACTGGATCTGATTCTATCTGTACGATAAGATAGGCCTAAGACAATCGACATTTGCCAAAACGCAACATGCTCACAACTGCGATATTTCTCACCCAATAATGGTTCCAGCCCGAAACAAAGGCTACATAAGGTCAGGCTTGAACAGGTTTAAAAGGCCAGGAACGGGAAGACTCTAGTGGTGGGGGTAAGCACTTCCACATGCTACCTGTGCGTTGTGCGACATCACTAGTTGCAGAAAGAATTTACTGAAAGTAAAGGTGCCGGTTTTTACCCTGATTACGATCAGGAAACATCATTCCAAAGAATGGTGTATTGCCATTTGCGAGAAAACTCTCCAAATGCCACTGGAAGAAAACTTCTGTGAGCAACCGGATTATTGCTGTCGGTATTATTCTTCCGATGATTGTACCTCATAGTGTTGGTAGTCTGCCCCGGGCTGTCTGTATAGTCTTTCCAAATTCACATCCCCACCAAACTGAACGTAGCCCTTCACACGTGCAGATGGTGCCGCAGTTCACGTGCGCCCTCATCTGCAAAGAACATTGTCCGCGTAAACACGCAGGCACCCGTACGCTTAGATACAGGCGCTGACGCTCCCCAAGCCGGCCATTGGTGCTGTGTTTGCTGTCCTCACTCTTCATGACGGTTGTGTGGGACGAAACAATTCCCATCGAAGATTTCGCGGCGCTCAATGCCAAACAAGTGAAACAAGAAGCGCCAGAAGCATGCCCGGGCCCCGAAGATTTCGGAGGCGTGAACATTCACTGCGGCCCGATTCTCCGCCTCAGCGGCACTTTGGAAACCGGTGATTCGTACCGCGGGAGCATCATGCTCTTGGTGGAAGGACCAGTGCCTCCCATAACCTACAATGTGGGATCGGACCGGCCGTCGGCGTCTGGCCAATTTCCCGGCACGGTGTACCACGAGACTGGAGACTTGAAGTTTGTGCGGTATGAGGTGAAGCTCGAATTGACGGCCGCGGCACAACGGGTGCGGTACCAGGTCAATGGCGTCAGCAAACTGCAGTTTCAGTTCTTTCTTCCGGCCCGCAGTGATTCCATGAACGTGGTGTCGTACTCGTGCAACGGGTTTTCCTTGGCCACCGATACGTCTGGCTTCAAGCTGTCGCTCTGGCTCGATGTGTTGCGCAAGCACGCGGAACAGCAATACCACGTGATGTTGGGCGGCGGCGACCAGCTCTACTGTGATGCCATCAAGATGCACGTGGAGCTGCTCAAGCCTTGGCTCGAGATGGAAAGCGCCCGGCAAAAACGGAAAGTGCAAGTGACGCCCCAGATGCTCGCGGAGTTTGAGCAGTTCTACCTCACGGCATATACAGAGTGGTTTGGCCACGGTTACTGGCGGGGAAAGAATGGCGGCACGTTGCAGACCATGTTCCCGTTGGCGTTGGCTCAGATCCCATCGGTCAACATCTACGACGACCACGATATCATCGATGGCTTTGGTTCGTACAAGGACAAGACCATGGCGCAGGATGTGTTCCTGACAATTGGAAACGTGGCGTACAAGTATTACATGCTCTTCCAACATCAGATGTCGCCCGACGAACCCACGCACACCGACGATCCGCTGTGGATTTTGTCCAAGTCCACCGGCACATTCATCAAGCAGAAATCGCACTCG
Source organism: Clavispora fructus (assembly GCA_003707795.2). Classification (NCBI taxonomy): domain Eukaryota; kingdom Fungi; phylum Ascomycota; class Pichiomycetes; order Serinales; family Metschnikowiaceae; genus Clavispora; species Clavispora fructus. The sequence goes on from PPLK02000005.1 coordinate 99,828, forward strand.
GTGTTCATGCGGTTGGGTCGGGAAATCAGCTTGGTCGGAGTCGACTGCCGCACGGAACGGCGGCTTACCGAGATCTTGCCAGACTCGTCGTACAAGGCCATTTTCGCCCGGCTCGAGGCGGAAATCTCCCGCGCTCCGGAAACAAAACACCTTTTGGTGATGTTGGGCGTACCGATCTTGTATCCCCGGCTTGTCTGGCTTGAGTGGCTCTTGACGCTGCGAGTGCTTGCCCCGGTGCGCAAATTGGCCGAAAAAGGCGTGATCAGCAAGGGTTTGGTCAACGAGTTCGACGGCAGCGTGGAGGTGTTGGACGACTTGAATGACCACTGGTGCTCCAAGCACCACAAGCGCGAGCGTAACCAGTTGCTCCAGCGGTTGATACAGTTTGGCGCCCGCCACGGAGTCCGAATCACCATTCTCTCGGGGGATGTCCACTTGGGCTGTTTTGGGCGGTTGAAAACCAAAATGCATCTGCACCCACATGCGCATATGCTCGAGGGCGTGGACGTGGAGGCGGAAAACCGCGACGTGTCTGCGAACCCGGAGCGGGATCCGAGGTTGATGTTCAACGTGGTGTCTTCGGCCATTATCAACGCGCCTCCTCCGGATGCCATGGCCAGTTTGCTTAACAAACGGTCTTCCATCCACCACTACGACCGTTATACTGACGAAGACGTGCTTCCACTCTTCACCACCAACCCCGATGGGTCCGAGCGTGACAACCACCAGTTCTTGAACAAGCGGAACTGGAGCGACCTTGTGTTGGTGAAGCATTCGGCGGTGCACCAGAGCCAACTTGGCACCTCGAAGTTCCCCGGCCCGTTGCTTGCCAGTGCAGCCGAGAAGATGGCGAAGAAGACCGTGTCCGACCGGTACATTCAGTATCCGGTGCGTGAACAATCGCTCGTGGCAACGTTGCACGTGGAGGCGGACGGAAACGATCCTGAAGCCACCACTGCGGGCTACGAAGTGGTGATTCCGGACTTGCAGGGAAAGTACGAGATGGAGGCTACAGCGGTGAAGCACTTGAAGTGATGCCATCATATTCTTATATTTCGGTTCATAAACGATATATTCCGTACACATTGCTTTTAATCGTCGTTTGGTGGTAGGGGCTGTTGGGAAGAAATTCCGGTGGAAAAAGCATTCAGTCGTAAGCCAATCTTAATGTCGGCGGAAGCAAAGTGCTTCGATATCGAAATGGTGCATCCAAACAGGCAAGTGCGATATTAGCGGGAGCTTCATATTAGCAGGAGCTTCATATCACCGGAATCTTTATATTACCTTTATCTTCATATCATCGGTCTCTTCATATCATCGGTCTCTTCATATCACGGGACTCTTCATATCACCGGTCTCTTTATATCACCTGTATTTTCATCCGGTCTCTTCATACTCACAAACCATACCTGGGGTCTCATAAATCGTTATACATCATCATATCATTCATCAATCCTCATAATCAAACATTCATACGCATATTTAGTTCATGAAGCTACCGTTCGGACCATGGCCTCCTTATATACCAATGTTCGTGCATTCCACATTCCTCTCCCTATTCCGTCTGCTTACCTTAGCGGTCTAGACGTGAAGAATACCGTGCGAACCAGAGGTTCCGTTTCCTGCACCGCGCACCAGCACCGGACCTAACCAGAGGGAAACCGACGGAACTAACCGACGAACCAACCAACGGAGCTAACCAGAAAAAAACTAGACCAATTCCTTCCCATTGGACACTGCCCCCTGAATACATCAACCAAATGCTTCAACCCATCAACCGAATCCATGAACCCCTTAATCTAATCCATGAACCCATCAACCTGGGTCCATGAATAGCTCCCGCATGCCGGACGTAACCCAATCAGTGCCGCGATAACGGCCTAGCCTGCACAAACCACCGCCCTCAACACTTTCTTCCGCACTCGATTCCACCCAACTCATCCACAACCACAACAACCAACTCATCCACACCAACCGACTCATCCACACCAACCATGGCCGACAGCGACAAAGACCACAAACGGCCGCGACCGCGGCCCGCCGCGCCGCGCACTGTTGCCGCGTGCCAGCGGTGCCGCGCAAAGAAGGTGCGGTGTGACCAGGCGCTTCCGCAGTGTCTGCGGTGCGTGAAGGCGGGCCACGATTGCACCTTGATCGACCCCTCCACCGGGCGCGAGGTGGCGCGGTCGCACGTCCAGCACTTGGAGGCGCGCGTGGCCGAGTACGAGGCGCGCATGCTGCAGTCGCACGTGCACCGGCTCGAGGCGCGGGTGGCGGAACTCGAGGCGCGGCTCGCACGGGAGGACGGGCGCGCGCAGCGCACCCGCACCGTGTCGCCTGCGGCGGCGGTGTTTGCGCGCGGGCTGCCCGCGCACCACGACACCCCGAGGTACTACGGGCCGGCGCTGGGGGTGTCGTTTGCGCGGATGATGACGGCGGCGCTCAAGCTCAATCCGCCGCCGCCGCCGCGGGCCGAGGACGCCAGCGCGGTGACGGCGGCGGTGCTCCCGCCCAAGCACACGGCGCAGGAGTTCATCCGCATTTATTTTTCGCAATCCAATTCGCAGATGCCGGTGTTGCATCGCGAGGTGTTTTTGAAGACGGTTTTCGCGCCCATATACGGGCCGTGGGACGGCGTGCGCGCGCCTGACGATGTGGAGCAGTGGTTTCCGCAGTACAAGCAAATGTTGAGCTCCGCGCTTGCACGGACAAGAGAAGACACGGGCGCGGATGGAAGTGGAGGTGCAAACGAAAAGAGAAATGGAAGTGGAAACCCCAACGGCAATCCCAACGGTAATCCCAACGGCATTCCAAATGGAGGCTCCGCCGCCGCCGCGGCCGCGGAAGCCGCGCGCATCAAAGTCCCGCCGCGCCTCCGCCGCCCGCTCTACTTCCTCTTCATGGTGTTGGCCATTGCCTCCTCCGCCAACCACTTGCAATACCCCACGGCCATTTCCGCCCAGTTCCGCACCGCCGCCCTCCCGTACGCCGACTCGTTCTCCGATCCGCTCGAACACCTCGAGTCCGTGCTCCTTATGGCGGTGTACGCCACCATGCGCCCGTGTGTGCCGGGCGTGTGGTACGTATTGGGCACCGCGCTTCGCCTCTGTGTGGACTTGGGGTTGCACACGCCGCAGCGCGTGACGCCGCCGCCCGACGCATTCACCGCCGACCGCGGCTGCCGCCTCTTCTGGTGCACCTACTCGCTCGACCGCCAGATCTGCTTCTACTTGGGCCGGCCGGTGGGGATCCCCGACGAGGCCATTTCCGCGCCGTTCCCGTCGGTGGCGGACGATGCGTTTATTGCCTCGACGCCAGTCTCAGCGGGGACGCCCGCGGAAAAGTTGGCCACGCCCGACTCGGTCGAGTCCGCCGCCGCAAACTTCGAGGCGCCCGCGAAAACCGTGGCGCTCGCCATGTTCCGCATGCGCCAGCTCCAGCTGCAAGTACAGCGCGTGATCTACGACAATGCCGACGTGCCGCGCCAGTTCCCGTCGCTCGAGGAGTGGAAGGACCACATCACCAACCAGCTCTTTGCGTGGCACTCGAGCGCCCCGACCGCAGCCGCGCGCCGCTGCGACTTCAACACCGAGTACTTCTCGCTCAATTTCCACCACACACTTCTCCTGCTCAACGGACTCCTGCCGCGCACGTTCCACCTCTCGCACGACGCGTACCACGTGGTGGCGGTGGCGCTGCAAAACGTGGTGGCGTGTTATGCTCGCCTCCACGCGCGCAAGGCCATCAACTACACCTGGGCCGCGGTGTACAACTTGTTCAACGCCGGCACCACCTATCTTTTCGCGCTCTACACCTGCGAGAGCGTCCGGCGCGCGGCGCCGCGCGCGGCAGTGGAGCGCACCGCGCACGATTGCTCCATGGTGCTCGCGCTGTTGACGGCGCTGTGCGCGGCGGCTCACAGTTGCCGCGACACGTTCCAGGTGCTCACGGCGGCGGTGCTCCGGCTCTGCTACGGCGACAGCGAAGGTTTGCCGGAGATGCTGCCGCTGCCGCTGTCGCACGGCGCGGGCGCCGACCCCTCCGGCGGCGCGGGCGGTTCGCCTGGCCCGAATACCCCGGGGCGGGAAAATAGCCAGATGGACGATGGGGCGGGCGCGCAGGCGCAGAATCCGACGGACGATGGGGGGCGCGCGCCCCAGGGCGGGGCGTTTGCGCGTATGGCGGGGCTCGACCCGGCACCTTATGCGCTGCACGAGGCCGCGGTCAGGCTGGACGAGCCACTCTGGGCGGCGGACACAGCGCCCGACTTGAAGTCATTCTTCATGGAGGTGGATAACCTCTCGCCGTCGACCACGGGCGTGAGTCCGGGGATGGTCGAGCCGGATCTTCCGCGTGAGGGCCGGCGGGTGTTTGAGCTTATTCAGCACCCGGTGGAGTCGATCTGGGACCAGTTTTTTACGCTGGCGCGGACAGCCATGGACGAGGAGGTTGCATGAGGTATTTATTGCTGTATAGAGTAAGAAGCCCGGATGTAATGTGCTCGATGTAGTTATAGTGGAGGAGTGGATAGCGGAGTAAATAGTGGGTAATGGATAGCTTTCTGGTTACCCAATTGAATTCTACCGTGGCAAGAACTCCCACGTAAATGCGTGGAAAGTCATATACGTAAAATCAAAGCAATCTCCATTCCGACTTTGGCTATATTCGGCTAAAATTGTGGCTGGAGTCTAGAGATCGCGGGGTGCGGTCCTAGAGATCGTGGAGTGCGGCAAGCTGAGCTATTATCGCGCCCCCGCCCGCGAGTGCGCCCCCATTCACTTCGGTGCATTCCGCCGCGTAGATCTCTTCCCCATCAAACATGCCCCACACACTGAGTACGGCACCCACTGCAACATGATGCGGCCCCAAATTTGCCAAAACCTCGGACACATCCACCGCCACCGCGTTGTTGGTTTGGCACTCGGCGCCGCCGTCAATGTCAATGTGTTCTGCGGGCGGGAGATTGGCGCACCGCACTAAATAAAGGCGCGCAGTGTCGCTATCGTAGTACTTCACCTGTGCGATCGCCCTGATTCGCACTGGTGCCGCGGGTGACGCGCGCGCATATTGAAGCCGAAGCGTGGCCGGATCCACACAGAGCCGAGTCATTGGGTTAGAGTTGTGATGCGAGTGATTGCGGTGGTGGATGCGTATGTTGTGATTGGCGATTGGGTTATGTTTGTTAAGGTTCGGTAAGACTCGGTAAGATTCAATAGGTTCAACAGGTTGGGTATGATGAGTATTTTATTTTGTCGCGCATTTGCGGGGACACGATATCGCCTTTAACGTGTACACAAACCTTGATCCCGAGTATCTTTTAAACAATGAGGTGTCTTGATGAGCTGACGCGTCTATTAGAACTTCGGTGGAGTTTGGGCGTTTTTATTCGTCCGCTGTCGTGACTGTACGATCTTACTATTGTGACGGACATTTCATCTGTACGACTACTCAAACTGTAGTGAATTTGGCTCAGGAAAAACACGGTGTAGGTTGCCAGATGCCTCTACACGTGGTACTAGTTTGCCTGAATTTTCATAGGAGATCCACCCTTGGATACTAGTGTGTGGAGATACTAAACGCTAATACAGGTGGATTGCAAGTGCTCGGGATATTTGGAAGGGAGATGATTGCAGCAGATGAATCAACTGAAAGAGCCAAACACTAGAGCCAAAGTAATAACCCAAAGACTTAATAGCCAAAGACAGAATAGTCAAAGGTAAGCCAGACTAGATCGAAAGACGGATATACCCCATTCAACAGCAGGTTCCTAGCTCCGTGCTTGCAATACACATCAGATTCAGCGTGAAATTGCTTGCAGTTTTCCCAACGTCGCCGGCATTAACTTCCAGAAAAAGTCATGACAGAGTCCATGGATGAGACATCCTCACAAGTCTTGAACCAAACTCAGTGAGACCAACAAATATGTAGTTATAATGACTGTAAAATGTACAAGCGGTTATAATGACTGTAACATATACAAGTGCTTCCAAAGTGTCCCCGGGAAAAACGTACCAGTCATTCAGCAACCCATGTTCCACTCCAGACCCACCAATCCAGCCGTCCAACTATCCATGTTCCAATCAATCATAGCCAAACCCTAACCATCTGTGCAAACCTGAACCATCCACGCCCGCGCGTCTCAAGTCTTCAACTACTTACACCACTACCACTGCACAGACTACACTCCCACTACACTCCACCGACTATTACCAGTCGACAAACTACCACCTACTAATCACTACCACGCTCCTCCGCATGATCAACACAAACCTCGGCCTGCCGGTAGCTGGCCCCACACGGCCGCCCGCGCCCACCGTGGCTGCATTCGACAAACAGGCGCACTTTGGCCTTGGCGCGCGCGACTACGGCCGCCAGTTCGCCCTGCTCTACCAACACCGCCTCGCCGCACTCAAGCCGCGCACCGAAGCCGCCGCCGCCGCCAAGTGGAACGCGGCCCGCGTGGACAACCGCCCGGTGGTGCGCAAACACAAAATCTTGGACATTGCGTCGGGCGAGCTCTGCTGGGTGGTGGGCACGGTGTTTGCGGATCTGCGCAAAAAACTCAACATTTTGCACGACGTGGAACGCGGCACGGACGACGTGATGCCGCCGGTTCCCGCGTCGTACGTGGACCCCGACGACGGCCTCTTGATGTTGGAGGACGACAGCGGGCGCGCGGTGTTGCACAACGACGCGCTTTTGCGCCACCTGCGCTTGGTCACCGGCTGCTTTGTGGCAGTGCTCGGGGTGGAGATCCAGGCGGGTGTATTCGAGGTGATGGAGATTGTGTGCCCCACGCCGGCACCGCAAAGACCGCTCCAGCTGCAAACGGGCCCACCTCCGCCGCCGCCCGCGCCCGGAACCTACCTCGCGCTTGTGTCGGGGTTGCAGTTCGGCACCGCGCCGCTGCTCGACCTCCGGGCGTTTTTACTTCGGCAGTGGCTTGCGGGCGCGCTCGGGGCGGAATCTGCCGCTGCCGCGGGCCGCGTCACGCGCGTGGTGTTTGCGGGCGACTCCATTGCCGAGTCCGCGCCCATTGCGTCGGACAATTTTGGCTCCAAAAACACGTCGCGGTTTCTGGGCGACGGGTTGCGGCTCTTTGACACCTGGCTCGCGGACGTGGCGGCCACGGTGCCGGTCACGCTCATGCCCGGCGCGTCCGACCCGGCGGAAACGTGTTTGCCCCAGCAGCCGGTGCACCGGTCGCTTCTTGGGCCTGCGGGCCGCGCGGCGGGCGACGCGGCCGCGCCGGTGCACTGCGCCACCAACCCGGCGTGGATGGAGCTCGCGTCGGGCGCGCGCCTTTTGGGGTCCGCGGGCCAGAACGTGGCGGACGTGCTTAAGTACATGCCCGAGCCCCCTACGGTGGACGAAACGCTTGAGGTGATGACGCGGATGCTCCAGTGGCAGCACGTGGCGCCCACGGCGCCCGACACGTTGTACTGCTACCCGTTTGTAGACAGGGACCCGTTTGTGCTCGACGAGACGCCGCACGTGCTCTTTGCCGGCAACCAGTGCGGGGCGGGGTGGCGCGATGTGGATGTTGGGGGGCAGACGGTTAAGGTGGTGGCGGTGCCGCGGTTCTGCGAGACGGGGCAGATTGTGTTGCTCAATGTGGAGACATTGGAGGCGGCCACGGTCGAGTTTGGTGTTTGATTCGAAGAAAATGACGAGCATGCAGAAGAATCAACTCTGCAGAATCCTGTTGAAGGTGTGGAGCCCAATAAAACGGGCGATACCGAAGAGGATCGCGAGCTATCAATAGTCGAAGACGAGCAAGAGTAAGGCTAAAAAGACAAAGAATACGGCGTTTCGCGTGGGGTGAATTTCCGCAACGTTACGTGTGTCCTTAATTTCGATTTTCCTGCCACTTCGAGAGGTTACGTCCGCCATGTCGTTAGAAGCGCCCCACCAGGCAAGGCTGGAATTTTATTGTCTTTCATCACGGAGTTTGACCGGTGATTTTGGGTGATGCGACTTTCTTAGTGATGTGTTAAGGCCCATGATGCAATGGCAATGCTGGGTGCAGTTGACAGGAGGGTAGTTGGGGTAGTTGAGGGTAGTTGACGATGCAGTTGACGATACAGTTGATACAGTTGATACAGTTGATACAGTTGATACAGTTGATACAGTTATTCACGAAACACTCGCTGACGATACACTTATTCACTCTTGTTCACGAAACACTTCACGACTTATTCACACTCACCTGCTCACACCACTTGTGGTCTCATCAACTTGCAACTCCGATTGCCATACCCGGTGTCACTACTTACTACCTGCGGCTCTGATGTTCTGGCGCCATTGACACCCTAATCACATTGAAACCCATTACTTCCACCCCATCCCCTCATCATTCAGACCATCCCATCACCTCCCATTCGGACTATCCTTCTCACCTCACGCTCCAATGCACCACTCTTCCACCCCATCATTCGGCCTGCACCCGCCCCCTCTCACCTGCATGCCTCCGACCTCCGCTTTCCGTCCGCCCACTTTGGCGGAGCCGTTGCCTGGCACAATTTCACTGGCCCACTCGGGGTTTTGCACAATACACGCCCCCAGCTACACAATGGCGCTGGCGCTTAAGTGCCGGCGCATACTAGAATACTTCTCGTAGAATCCACCTTCATGCCGGAAGGGGCCTAGAGCCTATTTATAGTAGTGTGCCTGCAGACATGGTCCCACTGCTGAGTCCGGGGACTCCGTGCCCTCTGCCAATTGCGTGGGCCACGGCGTAATCACCCTCTGGGGCATGCCAATTGGTGGAAATATTGGCATTGGCAGTGTTTCTGGCCCGTTTCATTCCCCGTTTTCTTTCGTGGTAGACAGCCAACAAAACCTTCCCCTGTATCCGAAAAAGATTGAGGCACGCAACCGCACTCGTACAAAATCTCACCGAAAAATCAGTCAGGGGATCTTTGCTCTTCTTTTTTTTTCCCCTTACGGTCCGCTTCACCTTCTCACCTCTTTCCCTTTGTGACTTTGGTACTCCTTGGACCGCTCCTTCAACATCGACGACCTTCTGCCGCTCATTGCAGGGCCCGAAAACTCTTTCCTTCCTCCAAATTTCCCGGCGGCAACCGTTTAGAATTTCACTGGAATACCACGACTGTGCCTCTGGTGCTTCGCCCAGCCGCCCTGATCCTCCATCAATCCCCTCACCCGGAAAGGCCTCATTGCCATTTACCTGCCGCTTCCCGATTTCTCGCCCCTGAATCGCTAATTTTCCGCCACCATGGCTGACGGCGACAGATCCCGCAAACCGAAAAACTTGTACATTGCGCACCGGCGCTCGCCCAGCGAGTTGACGTCGCTCATGGTTGAGCAGTACAACCTCCAGCGCCAGTTGGAGGCGGTGCAGCTGCAACAGAAACAGATTTTGCTGCAGCAGCTGGGCAACGACCAGGGCTTCAAATCCCATTCCAGGACCCTGTCCGTCAACAACAACTCCCACCGCCGCACCGGCTCCCTGGGCGGCGCCCAGCAGGGCCACTCGCGCAGACACTCCTTGGGGGTCAACGAGGCCATCAAGGCCGCCGCGTCGCAAAAACAGTCCAACTTGGCGTCGCTCGGCGGCTCTGCCGCCACAACCAGTCCCCCGGGCCTTCTGGTGCAGGTTCCCTCGTCATTGGGCGGTCCCAACGGCAACCCCGACTCCATAGGCGGCTACCGCTTCCCCAACACCCCGTCCGACTCCGACAAGGAGTTGTCGCCCTCCCATGCAGACTCGCGCTCCTTGGCGTACGGCCAACAGTTCAAATTCCCGCCGGACAACTCGTCGTTTCTTCCTCCAGTGCCCACTTTCAGCTCCACGTCGCCCGAGCGTGGCCACCAGCGCCGTGCCTCGCACTTGCGCTCCAACTCCCGCAACTACGACAGCACCAGCATCAACTCCAATTGGCGCTCACAGCAACAGCCCGCGGGCCAGCAGTACACCAGCACTAACTTAGAGCCGCCACAGCCCTTTGTACCCGGCCACCGCCATAAGTCTAGCTCCTACGGTGGCGGCGGCTCTATTTCATCGTTATCCCAGTTGAATGGACAGGGAAACAACAGCAATGGCCGCAAATCACTCTTTGCGCCCTATTTGCCCCAAATGTCGTTGCCCGAATTGATCAACGACGGCCGTTTGGTCACAGGAACCTTGCGTGTGAACAAGAAGAACCGTTCTGACGCTTACGTGTCTACCGATGGTCTTTTGGAGGCTGACATATTCATTTGTGGCTCCAAGGACCGTAACAGAGCGTTAGAGGGTGACTTGGTTGCCGTGGAATTGCTTGTGGTGGATGAAGTGTGGGAGTCTAAGAAGGAGAAGGAGGAAAAGAAGAGGCGCAAGGACAACAACATGTCAAAGTCGCCAATGTCATCGGTATTGAACGATGATATCCACAACGACGCGACTTCCACCCTGACTACGGACTCCAAGAGCGAAAACGATAGCGATGGCTTGAACAGAAGAGGCTCGCTCAAACAAAGACCCACCATGAAGAAGAATGACGACGTTGAGGTTGAGGGCCAAGCGTTGCTTTTGGTGGAAGAAGAAGAAATCAACGATGAGGTTAAGCCTTTGTACGCCGGCCATGTCGTTGCCGTGGTGGACCGTATCCCCGGCCAAATTTTCGCCGGCACATTAGGCTTGTTGAGACCGGCCCAGGCTGCTCAGGCGGCCATGGACAAAAAGCACGGCCGTGAATCTTCGGTGCAGACGCCAAGAACTCCAAAAATCGTCTGGTTCAAACCCACAGACAAGCGCGTTCCATTGATTGCTATCCCTACCGAACAAGCACCCCGTGACTTTGTGGACAACCACGAGAAGTACGCCGACCTGTTGTTCATTGCGTCGATCAAGAGATGGCCAATCACATCTTTGCACCCTTTCGGCACAATTATGTGCAAGTTGGGAAAGATCGACGACCCAGCCATTGAAGTTGATGCTCTCTTGAGAGACAACAACTTTGCATGTGATGAATACCCCGACGAAGACGAAGCTGATGAGGGATATGCTGCTTCTTTCTACGGCTCCATTCCTAGCATTGAAGCTGAGTTGAGCAACCCAGCAAGAGTGGAATACTTGAACGACTATATCATTTCCTTCACGGAAAACAAAGAGTTCGTTGACCATGCTTTCCATGTCAAGAGACTCAGCAACACAAAGATTGAGTTTGGATTCCATTCCGCGGATATTTCTCATTTTGTTAATCCTGGTTCATCCTTGGAAAGGAAAGCCAAGAAAAGATCTTGCTCAGTTTTCTTGCCGCAAAAGACGTCGCACTTGTACCCCGAAAGGTTTAATGAAATGGTGTCTTTCAAAGAAAACGAGAAGAACTTGGCTTTGTCGGTTATCTTTGAAATTGACACTACTGTTTTTGAGGTTGAGGACATCCACATCCAAGAAACCGTGATCGTACCAAAATCTTTGGTAACCTACGATGAGGTCGATGGTATCTTGAACAATCAACCAGCAGGCGACATTACGTCCGCCACATCGGACTATATCAAAACCTTCGCGTTGATTGCCAAAGAATTCCGTCGTCAACGTTTGGAAAACCGGGGCCTTGGTATCAACCCCAACCTCACCTTGTTGAACCAACTAGACGACGAGAAGGTAAGATTGCATTTGAACATTTACCAAGCCAGTGACGCATTACTGGCGATATCTGAGATCTTTCACAAGGTCAATGCCACTGTTGCGGCTAAAATACATGCATATCTCGGGGATGAAGCATTTTTGCGTCGTCACGCGATGCCAACAGTTCAGAAACTCGAGGGCTTTTCGAGAAAGGCCGCCAACTTGGGTTTCCAGATTGACACTACTAGTTCTGCAACGTTGCAGAACTCTATCTTGAAAATCGAAGATTCAGTGAAGCGCCAATGCATGGAAACGCTATTGTTCAAATCGATGCCCAAACCCAAATACTTTATTGCGGGTAAGCAAGATCCAGACTCATACGGACACCACTATTTGAATCTTCCGCTTCATACACACTTCACTTCTCCATTAAGACGGTTTGCTGATTTGATTGTTCACCGCCAAGTAAAGGCGGTGATTACCAAGACATCGTCGGAGCCAAACAACATCGAGGCATTGAAGACCATTGCCGACTACTGTAATTTCAAAAAGGACTGTTCGGGAAATGCTCAAGAGCAGGCGATTCACTTGTTGTTGTCGCAAACCATCAACGAAATGAGCGAGAGCACCGGCCAGCTCTTGGTGATGGGCATGGTGGTGCAAGTTTACGAGTCATCATTCGACGTGTTTATCCCCGAATTGGGAATCGAGAAGCGCGTGCATGGAGACCAGTTACCCTTGGTCAAAGCCGAGTATGACAAGGCTAAGCGCATTCTTGAGTTGTACTGGGAGAAGGGTGTGGATGCCGCCACCTACGTTCCTCCAGACGAGAAGACGTCATTGAGCTACCGAAGCTCGATCAAGAACAAATACCGCACATCTGCATTGGAGGCGGCGAAGTTCCAAGATGAGAATATGAAGCAGGGAAATTCCATCACGCCAAGCAGCATTGCCGACAAGTTGGCGAAGTTGAACATTGACGCGCCACAGGTCGGCACTCCTACACATGACTCCGGTGATGAAGGGTTGCAGCCATATTTGCGTGATGTGGTGATGCGGACGGAGGGCAATTCGTGCATTCAAGAGATTCGGGAGATGCGCCAGATCCCGGTGTTGTTGCGTGCCGAGATTGGCATGGCGTTACCATGTTTGACGGTGCGGGTGTTGAACCCATTTGCGGAGTAGGTTTTAGATACGATTTTATGAACGCCAATCATTGCGACAGACGATGTAGATGCGAGGAATCAAGCTAGAAGTGCCGACTAGAGACGGCCCAAATTGACCAGAGACCAGAAATAGACCAGAGACCAGAAATAGACCAGAGACCAACCTAACGAGAAAAACACATACGAGTCAAGATGGGGCAAAATGGATGACCGCAAGTCAAGGATCAGTTGATGCGCCGAGTAATGTCAGCGGAGCAATCTCGCGGAGGAGGGGCAAAAAATAAGATATAGAATACAATAACCGTGTTTCTGCACAATTAAGCGCCCAGAGTATGCCGTTAACGACCGAAGGGATAGAACCACCGCAACCCGACCGGGAGTCTAACCTGCCAGCCGGGTCTAATTGCACCGCGCGGAAAGCTATGCACTCGTAGAACCACACTAGATTACACTGGGTTACGCTAGATTACACTACATTGTATTAGATCGCACTAGAATGCACTATAATACACTATAATACAATACAGCATCGGTGACTGGAGCATCCAAAGACGAAATCCGTCCGCCGTCCGGTTGGAGGACGGCCATGTGACACTCTCCAACCGAATATGCTCCAAATTTGCAGATGGCACCTCCAAGTGGTGCGGGGGGGATATTGTGCACGCCCCATGCCCAACCGCGAGGGAAGACAGTGCCCGGCATCCAGCACCGGCCACCATTGTGGCCAGAAAGAGTGTACGCCCGGGTTGGGAGAAGCGGGGTTTCGAACAGAAATCGAACCCGAAGACAGAAACCATCGCGTCCAGTATTCCCAGTTCCCATTTGCCCAGTTCCCAGTTTTCCCCATTTCTCCGGTTCCCGTTCTCCAGTTCCCAATTTCCCCGGCCCGCCGCAACTCACGGTTTCGCACTTTACCCACCGTGCCCGTCGGCCGATCTTGCACTCTAATTCGCGCCGCGCACGGAGGTTTCTGCACAAACCAACCGACCCAGTGTTTGATCCCAACCACGCCTGTTCACGGCTGCCAGTCTCTACTACGATACCAATGGCGAATCTTCCCACTGCGTTTCTGGCCCTGGCACTTTTTCTTGGTGCACCACCATCGTTCCACCCACCGGCAGGCACAAACTGCCCTACAACGTTTCTACCCACTACACTAGTCGCCGACGCCCGCCGCAAAAAGGCTCCAACCAAGCGTGGTTCGCTCTGCATCCCCATCGGACCCTGTGACGCCATCTGACCGTGGACCGTACCCGAGTGCGGGCATTCCCAGGTGACATCCTCTCCAACCATGTCAAAACCGCCGTTAGACGACCTCACCACGCTCTTTGTCGGCAATAACCTCCAGCTGGCGTCGTCCCAGCCGCCGCCCGAGGAGTTCTCGTTCGAGCGCCGCTCCAACATCCTGACCCCGAACCTGGTGGGGATGCTGGCGTTTCTCGGCGAATACACCCCGCAGTTTGTTTCCGGATGGACACCGCCGGACGCCGCCTTCAGCGGGCCTGAGGCCGATTTCTACGATGCCCCGCCCAACGGCTCGTCGGGGCCCGCCTACTCTTCTGGGCCCGCCTACTTGTCTGGGGCTGCCTACTCGTCCGTGCCCAACGGCTTTGGCGGAATGACCCCCAACGGCTTTGGCGGCATGACCCCCAACTACAGTTCCATGCCGCCCGCAGTCGGTCCGCAGCGGCCCCATGACCTGGGCATAGGCCACCCGCTGCACTACGCCCAGTTCATTGCGCCCGAGGCAGGCCTCTTCCAGCGCCAGATGTATCTGGTGCCTGCATTCACCCCCACGGCGCAGAACCCGCCGGAGGTGGCCGCGTGGCCCGACGGACCCAACCCCGCGCCGCGCGGAAAGACCGCGGGCGACGACAAGGCGGGCGCGCCCCCAGAGGTTGCGCCCGACGCTGCGGGCGGCAAGAACGCCCCGCGCGCGAAGCCGGCGCGCCGCGCGCCCAAAAACACCCTCCTAGGCTCGCGCACGCCCAAGATCTCCATCGACTACTCCACCAAGGCGGTGACGCGGCTCCTCGATTTGCGCCCAGAGGCGGGCGCGCTGCTCCTTTCGGGATTTCTCCACGGGCGCCTCTTCACCAACGACCAGGACAACTTCAACTACATGACGGTGGTCACGGGCGAGCCCGACGGCACCCGCAAGCACAAGCCGCAGATGGTGGCGTGCTACCGCCGCAACTTCATCTCGATCTACCTCCGGGTCGGCATGCCCGTTCTGCTGCCGCAGGCGCCGGCGCAGTACCGACTCGAGGTCTCCGCCGCCGTCATTGGCGACGACCAGGATCCCGTGAGTTTCTTTGTTGCGACGGCCAAGAGCGACACGGCCAAGGCCAACGCGCTCGAGCCGGTGAGCATCGGCGCCACCCATGTGTTTGCGGCGCCGCCCGAGGGCGGCGAGGTTTTTTTTGCCATCAAGAAGTTGCAGTTCAAGAGCGCCACCGCCAACAACATCAACCTCAACTTCCAGACATACTACCAATTGCGGGTGCGGCTTTATGCCGGCACCGACGCAAGCGCACCGCCAGTGGCCTCGCTCACAAGCTGTCCGATCGTGGTGCGGGGCCGCAACCCTTCGTTCTACGAGGACCGCCGGGACGTTCTCATCACGGGGCGCCCGCCAGCGTTGCGCCAAAGCTATATCGTGAACACCGACAGCGACGGCGTGCTGGAGCCGGTGCTGGAGGCGGCGCTGCTGCCAAAGCAGGAAGAGGTGGAACAGACGGCCGCTTCCGAACCGGAGAAGAAGGCCGCCGCGGGAGCGCACCGTCGCGGCCGCTATCACTACTTTCCGATGCTGAATGTGTACTACACCCCGCCGATCAACGTGGTGTACTTCCCCCATGGGGCACATCAGGCGTCTGACCGCGCCGTGCGGCCGGCCCTGCTGGACTCGGGACGCGAGCCGCGGGTGTACTTCCGGTAAGTTGCGCCGTGCGTTCGAAAGAGGTGACGTTGCTCCCTGAACTTGCTTTTGTCGAGTCCTAAGGATACGCCTCGAACTTAATAATGAGCACGTCGCAAAGCACTGAGGGTGGAGAGAAGGGATGGGTTGGAAAGTTCAAACTACAAGTGGGACTGCCAGGATTGGGGACAAGGCGAGAGTCCTTCGTCACTTTACAACACGGAATCCACAAGGCGCAGAAGAACTGAGAGCAAGGCTTTTGCAGAGTAAAAATCAAATTGAAAGCTTGTCTTCTGTAACCAAGACACAAAGGCCAGGTGAGTATCATTACTGCCGCCCAGAGTTGATTTCACACCTGGTTATATTTCATTCTGGTTCTTGGTGAACATCCATATGCTCGATTTAGTCAAGGGTCAAACTCTGGGCTCGACTGTTGGCCTCCAGTTTGACAGCTCTTAGACCTGGCTTAATTCAATAGAGGTTGCGGTGTTCCAGACAATCTTTCCGCAGTCCAACATTTTCACAAGTTGATACCCTGTCTGTTTACATGGAGAGTACAAGAACTATGGTGTCAAACAGTCTAACTAATAGTAAACCAATCTCTCGAGTATCAGATGAAACTCATTATGGTACGACTTCAACTTTACTGCGGTATTCGCGTACTTTTACAGATATGGCAGGAATTTATTTGTCGTATGGCTCGGATGAAGCTGATGTCATTCAAATGGGCTGGGAACATGTTGCGGCGATTTTGATGACATAATCTACTCGACTACGAGATGATGCGTCAATCTATTAATTCTGCGCCGACCTATTGACTATTAGATGTAATCTACACCTCCCCTCATTAACTGTATCAACTTGACCATTAACTGTATCATCCGACCATTAGCAGAGCATTCAATCGGGCCCGCGTTTCAATACAACCAATTCCACTCTAGCACACACACAAGTGCCACCCGAAGTCCGCGCACACCGTGGCCCAGTCCACCACGTGCGCCTCCGCACTGCGGCGCCATGTCTCAAGCACAACGTCCCACGCGCGCTCCACATTCCCCACCGGGCACCGCACGATCGTGGCGCGAAACGTGGCCGCCATCGCCCGCCGGTCGTGCTTGGTGTAGCACGCCACCCCCGCCACAAGAAGCGGAAAGCACACCACCAACACCATGCGTGTGTCCACGAGCCCGTCGATGGCCGCACGCAACTGGGTCTGCATGAGCTCCACCTCGGTGGAGCTGGCGCGCAACCCGCGGATGGCCATGGCGCAGTGGAGCCGGAGCGCGAGGCGGTGCATCTCGAACGCGCGGCGGTGGAGCGCACAGTCCTCGGGCGACAACCCCGCGCGCGCGAGCAACGTCTCGTCCGGCGCGCACCGTTCGATCTTGCGCTCGAGGGTGTCAGCCGCGGCGCTGCACGCGTGCAAGTAGTCGGTGCGCACGCGGTCAAACTCGTCGAGCACCGCGGCGTTGGTCTCCGCGCCCAACTCGCCCTCGAGCATGTCGTGCAACCGCGCGCGCCGCTGCGCCATGGCCCACCGCATCTCGTGCGCCTCGCCCAAAAGCATGTACACCGAGTTCATACACCCCTGCAACGGGTCCACACCGTACGCCCGCGAGAAAAAGTCCGCGCCAAACACCTGGGCGTAGTACCGCATCGGGATCACCGGCCCCGAGACAAACGCGTTGGACGAGAGCACGTCGTGGTAGAAAAGGTTCGACACCACGAACTTCACGTCAGTGGAGTGGCTGAAGCGGCGGCAGAGCTCGGCTGGGCCGCCCGCGGCCATCACCATGCTCACACACGCCTCGAAGCACTGCCACCACCGGTCCACGTCGCCGCGGCACACGTACGACCCGCACACCACCAACTGGAAGCAGAGGGCGCAGAAAAGGTCGAACTGCGTGCGGGGCGCGCCGTCCGCGGCGCGGAGCGCCACCGCGCGGCCCATGTGCTCCGCCTGCGCCTCGGGCTCGTTGCGGTAGAACGCGCCCCACGAGGCGATCGCGTGCCCGATGGCCTCGTCCACGTACGCGAGCGCCAAGAACGTCTTGCAGAAGTAGTTGGATGCCTGTGTGCCGACGGCAAGCGTGGTGGACACCTGTTGCCCGAAATGGTGCATGCGTTCGGCCGCGCTGTGGCTGAGGAAAAGCGGAAGCACCTTGGGCAGCGCGCACAACACGGGCGCGACGTCGGTTGTGAACGCGGCGAAATCAGGCGCGGAGTCGGGCGCGACGTCGGTTGCGAGGGCGGCGAAGTCGATGCGCGGCCCGCCCACGGTGTGCGCGTGGGAATTGCCGATTTCTGCCTCCACTGGCACCTCGAACGGGACTTCATCGGCAGCGTCAATCCGGACTACATCCGAAGCGTCAATCCGGACTTCGTCGACAGAGTCAAATTGCACTTCATCGACAGCGTCATCGGTGCCGGGACAAGCTGCGGAAGCCTCGGGCAGGTTTCCCTTCAGTGGTTCTCCCTCTCGCGTGACACCAATCTCGGTGGCCAAAACATGGTCCGACACCGGCTTTTTCCGCTTTGGCTCACGCCAGACACACTCGGTCCCTCGTTTGACGCAAGCATGGCACACCGGGTGGGTTTCGTCGCATTTGCGTCTTCGTTTTCGACAAGCAGTGCATCCTGCAGCGGAGCGAAAGGTGGTGCCCACAATGCGGTCTAGCAGGACTTTTTTTTGGCGGAAATTGGACTTGGGTTCTGCCCGGGCTTTGCCTGGTTTCGGGGCCCATTTCAACTGCAACATACCTCTCGTGCTGGAGAGGAGCGCCTATTCTCAATGATGCGGTTGGTTCGGTCCTGATAGTGGGCGCGTTTGTCCCAATCCGGCAGGGGGCAGGCCCTGGTGGGTCAAATTCTTGGCACGGGCTGTTTGCGGTCTCGGATTGCCGTTTGCGGCACGAACTATGCCGACGTTTGAGGGTCTGGATTAACCGAACCCTGCTTATCTTTATCATGATTGCAATACCAAGCTATCTGACACATTAGCGATCGGGCATGTCGGGCATGTTATCGGACATGTTATCCGACATGTTATCCGACATGTTATCCGACATGTTATCCGACATGCTATCGGACCTGTTATCGGACATACTAGCTTTCGTACAAGCTAGCTATCGGACATACTAGCTATCGGACAAGCTAGTGGACATTGGGCTCACATTAGCTAGCCTCTCACATTCGCTATCGCACATTTCACACTCGCTATCGCACTCTTACCTATTAGCCATCGCACATTGGATATCATGGAATCATGGATTCATGGATTCATGGAATCATGGATTCATGGATTCATGGATTCATGGATATCGTCTACCCATTAGCTCAACAACTTTATCTATGGCGGGTGATCATTACACAATACAACATGATATTTTCTCACGCATCTTATTACACCTACAACAGACTTCCCAACTGACGCGCCCTACCGTCTCACATGTAACATGGCGTCAGCATTCAAATCGTACTGAGCTCTAGAAAATCACTTGGTCAAAAACTCGCCCTTGTCCAACCGCACCTGGTAGTGGAAATCGGGCTGGAACGAGCCGAACATGGTCTCCCCGTCGTTGGTCATATGGGCCGTGTACGCCGCCGCATCCTCCAGAATGTAGATCTTGGGGGTTCCCGCGGCCGACGCCGCATCCGCCAAAAGTTGTGCGTGACACGTGTTTTCCATCAAGGTGAACATGTAGGCGGCCTCGTCCACGGTCTTGCCCATAGTCAAGAGTCCGTGGTTCTGCAAAATCACATTGCGGGCCCCGTTGGCGGCTTCCGCAATCTCACGGCCCTCTTCACCCTCAATGGCGACTCCGCCAAAGTTCGTGTACACCGCCTGGTCTTTGTAGAAGATGCAGGCATCCTGGTTCAACATCTCCAATGGCTTGCCAAAGGCAGAGTACGCCCGGCCGTAGATGGAGTGGGTGTGGCACGCGGAATTTACGTCCGGCCGGGCCTTGAGAAGCGCCAGGTGGATGGAGTATCCGGCAGCATTAATAGGGGCCTGGTTTCCGTCCGGCAATATCGACCCGTCCGCTCCCACATGCACCAAGTCCGCAGGTTCGATCATGGCAAAGTGCAATCCCAACGGATTGATGAAAAAAGTGTCGGGGTCAACTGGGTCACGCACAGAAATGTGGCCGGCTTCTCCCTCGGCATATCCCATACGGGCAAACACTCTAAAGGCGCCAGCAGCGTGCTCCAACACCCATTTGCGGTGTTCAAGCGGATCAGTGAAGTGAGGAATCAGATGCGGGTGTTTTCCGCCCTTGGAGATGTTGTGGGCGCCGGCGGAGCCGAAATCGTAGTTCTTTTGGGTGATAGCAAGGTCAGAAATAGAAGGAGACATGGTTGGTGAAAAGCGATTCCCGGAAAATGGGCGATTTTGACCACTGTGGGTGGGGGAATGAAAAATGGGGCCAGTTCGGGTCCCGGTGCGTTTACCCCAAATAGGCAACTCTGCGGATAAGGACCCTCATGATGCGGTTGGTCTCTGGGACTGCACTGGAGCGTGTGCAAGACAATTCCGCCCGTTGCGCTCTTGTCCATGTCCCTGCCACAACTTGTCACTACTCTCTGTGACAAATTGGGAAATTCCCCTCTACAATGTCTTGGCTCTTCCAATCAATTATTCCCCGGGTGGGAATCAGAGTCATCCGTCTAATGGTTTCCATCATCGAATCGGGTCTAACCCTCTAACGGCCTGCACCCATGCAGTAATTTCGACATCTGCGGCTGCGTCCCGATTAAGATATGCGACCACTCTGATAAGCCGCGCACCGCATCGCAATTCCGTACCACATATAAATGGCGGCTTGTGCTACCCCGTTTTCATGGCTTTGTGTCTAGAATCAATTAAATATCATGATTGACGAAAAGAAGGTCGAAGGCGGCAGCATTGAAGAAACTCCAATGGACGAGAAGAACCTTGCCAACGTTGTCTCGGTTGCTTCTGTCAGGGAAGAGATCGGAAACCAAATAGATGAGGTCATCGGCATTGACTTGTTCGAAGATGGCCAGGATATTTCTGAAGAGGAGTATCTTGCCGAAGTCAAGCGCATCCGTCTAAAGGTTGACATGCGCATCATGCCCATCTTGTGTATCACCTACCTTTTGCAGTTTTTGGACAAGTTGAGTTTGAACTATGCGTCGGCTTACTCGATGATCGAGGACGTGGGCCTCGGGGGCCAGCGCTACTCGTGGGTGGCGGCTATTTTCAACTTTGGCTACTTGTTTTGGGCTTACCCTTCCAACTACTTGGTGCAAAAGTTTCCCATTGCCAAGTGGACCGGCTCTATGCTTGTCATCTGGGCGGGAATTTTGATTGCCCACATTGGCGCTAAGAACTACGGCGGAATGTTGGTGCTTCGTTTCATTTTGGGTATGTTCGAGGCCGGTATCTCTCCATCGTGCATGATGATCTGTGGTATGTTTTACACTAGAGACGAACAGCCGCTTCGCATGTGTACGTTTTTGAGTTTCAACGGTATCGCTACCGTCGTTGGTGCCTTGCTTGGTTTTGGTTTGGGCCACGCCAATAATGCGTCATTGGAGTCCTGGAAGTTAATCTTCTTGGTGATTGGTCTCCTTAACTTCGTGTGGGCCATTGTATTCTTGTTCGTGATGCCCGATTCCCCTGCATCGGTCAAGTTCTTGAGCCCACGTGAAAAGGCCATTTTGATCAAGCATGTGTCTCAGAACAATCAAGGTGTCAAGGACAAGCGTTTTATGTGGGATCAAGCGAAGGAAGCGGTAACAGACTCTACTCTCTACATATACGTGGCAATCGGTTTGTGCTGTGGTATCATCAATGGTGGTGTGGCTAACTTCCAATCTGCTTTGATCAAGGGCTTTGGTTTCTCGGGTTTGACATCCACTGCGTTGCAAATGCCTACTGGTGCGATTGAGTTTATTGTGGTGTTTGCTTGTGGTATCATTGCACTTAAGGTTCCCAACGTCAGATGTCTCATCTTCTGTCTTCTTTGTGTCCCCGGTTTAGCTGGCCTTATTGGTATCCACGTGATTGTCGATAACAGATGGGCACTGGTGGGGTGCACCTGGCTTCAGTACATTATTGGTGGTCCGGTTATTTTGTGCTGGATCTTCATCACTGCCAATGTGGGAGGAACGACCAAGAAAACAGTGGTTACTGGCACGTGGTTTGCGTTTTACGCGGCGGGAAACATTATTGGCGCTAATTTGTTTTACGCAAAACAGGCTCCTAAGTACCGCAGCGCTATGATTGCGTTTATGACCTGCTACTCGGCCATGATTGTGATTGGCGGAGCTTACTACATGATTTTGAAGAGAAGAAACGCTGCTCGTGACAAGGAACAGGGTGAAATGACTGAGGCAATGCGCCAAGAGGCGATCATCAACGGTTTCAAGGGCATGACTGACTTCGAGAACCGTGGCTTCAGATATGCCCTTTAGGTAGTTGTGAACGCTGGACTGGCGCCAGTCATAATTTAGCTCAATAAATTCTAATCGAAAGATGCAATCCGTAGATGTAATCGAGTGTCCGGGATAATGTGGGATATCCCGGTTTTGTTGAGCCGATGGTAGTATGCGTGGAAGTATTGAGACTAAAGCAGATTGAAGATGAATTCAGGCTTGGAGAGGAAAGATCCAATGACATTGGTTGATTAACTCAAAAAGAGAAATTCCCGACGTGGCTCGGGCCGTCTGACGTGACGTGCAGAATTAATCCAACTACGGTGCTGGATGAGTGAGCTAACCAATGCGTTGGAGACGCGCGAGATAAAGGTGCAATGGCAAAATGGCAAAATGGGTCTGAGAAGTCTGCAATCTCGCATTCGCGGTGGCCTGTGTGTACTCCGGCTGCAGCCTCAGCGCTTTCCTGTGCGTCAGTCTGCACCTAGCATCGATGAAATCCACTAAACAAAACCCTGTCGTAATCATTGCAATAAGCACCAGCCGCACCAAGTCATTGGATACCCAGACCCCTGTATCTCATCCACTGCCGGTTTTTGTGAGGATGGCGGCAAATAACTCCCGATCAAAGCCGACATCCAATACAACCAGGATAAGAGCTTTGCTCAAGGTATTTTGAGTTTGCTCCGCTGGTAAATTGTGATCGCCCGTAGCGTCGGTATTAATTTGACGAAGGCCGCTCCAATTGTGCTTCGGGCGAGAAAAATTGGGCGGCCGCGCAAGAATATTTGCACGGCTAAGAGAAATTTTGGCGCTAGGCGAGAAATTTCGCACGGACTAAACAAGTATTGGACGGACACTCACGCGGGGAATTGCTTGGGTCCCAAAATAAAGTGCTTCTTAACATGTTGTGCTGCACGAAATATTTGAGTGCCAGGGTGGCCGAGTTTTGCAAACTTTACTTTCCCCGGTGAAATTACCCCAAAGAGAGAGAATTTTATTGTTTTCGGAGTAAGTGATATTCTGGATTCTTACACAAACGGTTTGGGTCCTGTAAAGAAATTGGTCGAAGTAGATGCGGGGGCATTACAGAAAATTCACCATAAACCAAGTGATGGTGTTTTTTGATGATTTCAGGCCATCCATGCATGTTAATAGCTCCGATCGAACGTATGGAATGAATCCTGAGACAGCACGAAAGATACTACAATAGTAGTGGCATTAGTTCCGTGGGGAGGTCGAGCAGGAAGTTAGAGTAGGCTAAACGAGAAGGTTAGAGAAAGGTGAACGAGGAGCATGTTGACTTCCAAAGGCAAGATTAGATCAGTCCCGTGATTTCCGGATTTTTTGATCGTAAGTCCGAGGTTGAGAAACTGTAGATTACCGATTAAGAACGCATCAATGCGCAAATCATCCAGCTATAGTGCATGTGAGACCTCACCAGATCTTGCCCAATTGATGTCTGGAATAGTTGGACGATGGCCAGGCAATATACGGAGTCAGCGAACCCGCGATGGAATGTCCTATGGAAACCCCGTCCCATGGGAAAACCCCGTCCCTTCTTGTTCCGCCTCAAAACTCGGCGAGCGCCTGCGCGGCGCCATTTTGCCATCTGTGCCACATCCAATTCCGAGAGAAAAGCAAAAGCTGTATTGTAACTCTTACGCCCATCACGGTCCACGTCCAACCCACCCATCTTCCAATTCCTCCACTTCCTCCAGTTTCTCCAGTTTCTCCAGTTCCTCCAGTTCCTCCAATTCCTCCACTTCCTCCAGTTCCCCCCATTCCTCCCATTCCTCCCATTCCTCCCATTCCTGTGCGACCTGAGTCCGGCATGACTTGGTCGCGCCGCCCACTCCACCTCACTCCATCTTACCCCACCCAATCCCACCATTCCCACCACCATGACCCGCGGCCGCAACAGAGTCGTGTGCTCCTTCTGCCGGCGCCGCAAGATTCGCTGCGATATGGCGGCGCCGTGCTCCGCCTGCGTGCGCCTCGGCAACAACCACTGCGACGCCGTGCCTCGACCGCCCGCGCACACCAAGCCCGACCCGCCCGACCTCCACCACCTCCGCATGCGCCTCGAACACTTGGAGCAGCTCGTGTTGGACGCGGACGCCGGCGACGAAATGAGCTTCCACCGCCACACGCGGCCCACCCACTACCGCGACCTGGTGGAGCTCCGCCACTTGGGGCTGTTCCGGTGGGTCGCGCTCGTGGGGTTGGACGGCAACATCTTCGCCGCAATGCAGCGGCTCTGGCCGTGGTCCAAGCCGCACGCGTCCGCGCCCCCCGCCCTTCTGTCCGCGCTGCCCGCCCTACCGCACGCCGCCTTCGCCATCGGGCCCTATGACCACCCCGCCGACGCCGACACCGCGCTTGCGGCCGCGCTCCGCGAAGTGTTGCCGTGCCGCAGGCTCGTGTGGCTCTTGGTAGACCGGTACTTTGCCGCGGTGGCGGCGCAGTTTCCGGTGTTGGACGAGCACGAGTTCCGCAGCGCGGTGGAGCGCGTGTGCGGAGCGCGGCCGGAGCCCCGGGCACAGGGCGAACAGGCGGAGCAAGACGTCCGGGTAGAGGTGCAGGTGGAGGAGATTGCCACCTGGGGCATCTTGTTGGTGGTGCTCCGGCTCGCGCACCTCTCGACGTTCTCCGTCACCGGGCGCGCCAAAACCCAGTGCCTCGTCACGCCGCCCGCGCAGTTGGCGGCGTTGGCCGCCGCGGCCGTGCCGCCCGAGGCTGCGCGCGTGGCACTGGCCTGCCTCGCGCACCGCGACTTGGTGCGCCAGCCGCTGGTGGAGGTGCTCCAGTTAGCGGCGCTCCTCCGGCTCCACGTGATGGTGGACCCCAGCTTCCCGGCGCCCGACGTCAAGAACCACTCGTTCGCCGCGGTTCTCGCGCTGTTGGCGCTCTGCCGCTGGCTCAACCGCGACCCCGCCACCATGTTCACCGCGGACTCGTTGCCCCCGCGCCGCGCCCAGCTTCTCCGCAAGCTCTGGTACGTGGTGCTCGACTTGGACTACTCGTTCGCGGCCCACGCCGGCAACGCGCCCATGCTTGCGCGCGGCTGCTACGACGTGCGCCCGCCGGAGTACGCCGCCGCGCTGCTGAACCTCGCAAATCCCCGCATGGACGCGGCCGTGTGCCGCACCCTCGCCGACTACGCCGACATCCGCGCGCTCTTGGACGACACGCTCGCGTTGGCGGGCAGCGTTGGCCGCCCGGTCAAGGTGGCGGCGGTGGAGGCGGTGCTCGCGCGCGTGTGGGCCAAGCTGGCGCTGCTTGACCACTACGCCGACGGGGCGGTACCCGGGGGCGCCGCCGTGGATGCTGACGGTGGACCTTCTGGTGGCACCAACGGTGTACCTCCTGGAGATGCCGTGGATGGTGTACCTCCTGGTGGCGCCCTGGATGGTGTGGACACCGTGGACGCCGTGGACGCCTACACCAGCACCGTGCGAACCCACCACTATCTCCAGCTCCTGTTTGTGGCCATGGCGGTGCTGACCCACCTCTACTACCACTACGTGCGCCGCGGCGCGTTCGACCGCGCCAAAATCCACCGCGACGCAATGGTGCGGTTGATGGTGTCGCTGGTGTTGCCTCGTGCGCGCCGCTTCCTCGCCGACGACGAGCTCCCGGGCCCCGGCTCCTTCGACCTCTTGTCCGGCATGTACTTGCTCCACTGCCTCTGGTACTCCATGTTGTACCTGTTCTCCGTCTACCTCGACTACTGCGCCCACTGGACCCGCGTCCAGAACGACCCGCTCCACGCGTCGCGCCTCGTACCCGGCTCCGAGTACCTGGCGCAGTTCTCCGCCTTGACCCGCGTATGCGACGCCCTCGCCGGCCTCCTCGAGTTCTTGCGGAACGCCATTGCCCGCTTCCTGACCCACCACTACTTCTCCCGCAAGATCCTCTCCGTCACTTGCAAGCTCATGGAAGCGTGCACACCCGACTTCTACATCAGCTGCTCCGTCGTTTCGGCTCACACCTCCTCCCTGGACGACAACGTCGCGTACGCGCGCCTCATCACCGACTTTTTGGCCAAAAACCCGTTGGACCGCCCTCCCGCAGACGGCTCCGGGCCCGCGTCCTATCCGGTGGTGCCACTGCTGCCGGTGGTGCCGCTACAGCCCCCAGCAGTGGACCTGCGGCCGCAGATGGATCCGCCTGAGACTGGCACGCCGGCGATGCCCTCGGAGTTTTCGTGGCTTCCCGACTACACCCAGTTCGAACACAACTTCGACTGGATTCTGCTCGACCTGCTTTTGAGCGGCTAATACACGCTTAATGCACGGGGGCGGTTTCTGCTCCCGGCCCCGATGGTCAATTGGGTCGGAGGTGTGCCTACGCTTCAATCAAGGCAACATGTTTTTTTGGTCTTTTGCTTTTCCTACTTTCTCTGGCCATACGCCATGGTGGCGTAGTCGCCGTCAGTCACAATCACATCTTGCGGACGGTAGTCGTACGTCTTGTCGAAATACGACTTCAAGATCGCCTGGGTGCCCGCAGCATACCGCGCCTGCGCATCCAACGAAGTCCCGCTCACGTGCGGCGTCATGGCATTTCCACCACCATACTTGTTGCGGAATCCTCTCCATGGGTGGCTGTCGGGCGCAGGCTGAGGGAACCACACATCTCCACCGTAGCCCCGGAGCTTGCCACTTTCCACCGCATCCGCCACATCCTGCTCAACACAAATGGCTCCGCGGGCAGTGTTGACCAACCACGCCCCGTCCTTCATGTGGCTGATGGTCTTTTTGTTGAACAACCCTTTGGTTCCCTCGTGCAACGGACAGTTGATCGTCACAACATCCGACTGGGCCAACATGTCTTCCAACTTCTCCACCCGGTGAACAATATCGTCGGTGCCGTTGAACAACTTGGACGCGGAATTGAGCTTGGTCACTGCGTCTACTGGGAGGTCCTGGTAGTCGTAATACAAGAGCTTCTTGGGGTTGAACGCCACAAGTCTCTCCAAAACCCGGTATCCGATTCTGCCGGCCCCCACCGTGGCAATCACCTTGCCTTCCAAGTCGTACTCATCTTTGGCCACAGCAGCAATATCCCATCCACCGCTGATGGCCTGTTCGTGGCCCACAACAAAGTTTCTCACCAAGTCCAACATTGTCATCACCACATGTTCCGCTACCGAAACCACATTAGACCCGGTCACCTCGACCACTGTGATCTTCTTCTCGTTGGCCGCATTCAAGTCCACGTGGTCCGAACCCACACCGGCAGTGACACAGAGCTTCAACTTGGGAGCTTTGGCGATTCTGTCACGAGTGATATACGCGGGGAAGAATGGGGTGGTGATGATGATTTCGGCATCGGCCAAGTGCTGGTCAAACTCCGACTCGCCCTCGGGGTCTTTGCTGGCAGTGCTGACCAATTGGTAGCCGTGGGACTCCACAAATTCCCGGACGCCCAATTCGTTTTCCAAGCACCCCAAAAGCTTGGGTTCATCCTTGGCGTGCTGGTATCCTTGGTACAACACGAGTAGCACCTTTGGTTTGGACATTTTGAGTTCGCTAAGTTTGGTTATAACTGTTGTCTTTGCACACTAACTGAGATATTAGAGGTTTCCGTCTGTCAATTGGAATTGAGGATGGATAGAGTATACTGGTAGCCTGGCATGTCAATTCCCCGGTCTTTATATACTCCGACTACCTTATTCCGAGACATTTCTTCCGGCGCGTCATGCGGGGCATTCTCGAATGAAATTTTCACCACAAAATAGATGGCTCTATTGGCGGGGCTATCCTGCAACTCAGCCTAATATATTTCTCGGAGCGAGATTTTCGCCTTCTCCGCTTTTACCACGCATGATCTACCCCAGGTTTCGCGCTCCCCTCTGTAATCCGTATACACGCCTCCTTCAGAGACTCTGCCTGGCGAAGTTAGGTCTTGTTCCACAAACCGGGGGAAGAGAGTTCAGTGATTGGATGAGCATTCCAGATGTTCAATGCCCCCAACTACCGTTCCCGGGTAACTCTGTCGCGACCGCAGATTAATGACGGCATTGTTGCTCTAACTCACCTTGTGCACATAACCATTCCCCCGACCGAATCGGATACGGCAACACACCGGTCAAGTGGTCCAAAAAATCACCTGGAGGCGCATCGGAAAGAGCGGGTCTCGGTTCGTAGAACAAGGAGAGTCCGAAAGAGAGTCCGAAAGAAGGTCCGAAAGAGTCTGAAAATTATGCACCCATACTCAGGGAGAAACTTTATGGGAAACAATTGCTGGTATCATTTCGTCGTGCCATGTGACAAAGGAAACTCCCCGAGAGGGACAACTACACCGTATTCTAATTCAATTATATTTGATAAATAGTATGCAAGCTTAGTCGAACGCCAATTGCTTCTTGATTTCAGCAATAGCGCGACCGGGGTTCAAACCCTTAGGACAGGTTCTCGAACAGTTCATAATGGTGTGACATCTGTACAAGGACATAGAGTTCTGCAACATTTCTTTTCTCATCTTCGAGGCTTGGTCTCTCGAGTCAATCAACCATCTGTACGCTTGCATCAACACCGCTGGACCCAAGTATTGTTGTTGGTTCCACCAGTAAGAAGGACAGGAGGTAGAGCAGCAGGCACACAAAATACACTCGTACAAACCGTCCAACTTGGCTCTGTCTTCGATACTTTGCAAGTTTTCTCTGCCGTCGGCTGGATGTTCGTCTCTTTGCAAGTATGGCTGGATGGACTTGTACTGTTTGTAGAAGTGGGTCAAGTCAGGAACCAAGTCTCTGACAATGTACATGTGGGGCAATGGGTAGATTTTGGTGTCCTTGGCAGTGTTAGAGTCAATCTTACATAAACAAGCCAAGGTGTTGACACCGCCAATGTTCATGGCACACGAACCACAGATACCTTCTCTGCACGATCTTCTGAAGGTCAAAGTCGAATCCTGCTCGTTCTTAATCTTCAAAAGCGCATCCAAGATCATAGGACCGCACGCGTTCAAGTCGACGTCGTATGACTGCATTTTTGGAGCGACTTCTGGAGTGTCCGGGTTCCATCTGTAAATTTGGAACTTCTTGATTCTGGGGGCAGAAGCAGTGGCCAAAGTTCTGGCGGGGCTTATGCGAGCCACGGGGCGGATCATTTGCTTAAACATAGTCGTCGGGTGCACGTAACTAGGACGAATATAAATCCGGGAAAAATGTGTGGTACGGGTGAGAAAGCGCAAGTGCAAATATATAAAGCAAAAAAAATAGTGGTCCCGGAGGTGGAGAGGTACAGGATTTACAAATACCAATTTCTGCGCCTCTGATTGGTTGACCCCGGATTTCGCATCCGTACATCATACCTTTCCCGGGGTTGCTGGAGCCGGCGGTTTGCGCTAAAAGCAGTGTCTGGCGCTATAATGCAATCTGAAGTGGCTGACCCTCTAATTTTTTCGACTTTTTGCCTGCTTTGGAACGGTTTGCATTGCTCCTAAGGCAAAAACTCTCATCATGTGCCGGAAGCGAGCGTTTCTAATGCACTTATAGGCTAATGTGTGAGCGCGCCTTTTCGAAAACTCTAACGATGAGTCACGTGTGGATTCGGCCTTTTCGGCAAAACTGCCCGGGGTGATCCTATACGTGAGGTCTATGGAACTTGGGGAGCGGGTAATTTTTTGAATTTACCATTCTAGCCAATTGGAATAGAACGCGTTTGGTCGGTTATTGAACTTACGAAAGTAATATATGTTTTCCCACTGTTTTTATCGTGAGCGGGCACGAGTATTTGCAATTTTACCTCGCAGTCCAGTTTGCACCTAAATACAATATTCAGGTGCATTATACGAAAATTCAGATTATATCGGATTATATTCAATGAACCAGTTCTATAAATTTAGCCTCTCGGCACACGGTGAGACAGATTCTCTAATTAGGAGAAGTAAGAAGAGTACGCAGACAAAGCTGGAGCACCACCCAAGTGGACGTACAACACGTTAGAGCCCTCCTCGAAGGCACCCTCTCTCACCAATTGGATCAAACCTTGCATAGACTTACCCTCGTACACAGGGTCAGTCAAAACACCTTCGGTTTGACCAGTCAACTTGATGGCCTCCAAGGTACCATCGTTTGGAACACCGTAGCAAGGGTGGGCGAATCTTTCATCCAAAATAATGTTGTCTTCGGTCAACTCCTTGTTCAAGTTGATCAACTTAGCGGTGTTTTGCGCAATTCTCAATGCTTGCTTTCTGGTCTTTTCTGGGGTGAACGAAGCGTCAATGGCAATGACGTCCTTCTCACGACCATGTTGGGCGAACCCAACAAGAATACCAGCGTAAGAAGAGCCAGTGACACAACAAACAACAATCTTGTCGAACTTGATGCCCATTTCCTTCTCTTGGGCCACAACCTCATCGGCAAAGTTGACGAAACCCAATCCACCGTATGGGTGCTCAGAGCAACCAGCAGGAATGGCGTAAGGCTTCTTACCCTTGGCCTTCAACTCTTCCAAGGTTTTAGTGTAAGACGTTCTGATACCAATGTCAAATCCATCAGGCACCAACTTGACATCAGCACCCATGATCCGGGACAATTCAATGTTACCGACCTTGTCGTAGTTCTCCACTTCCTTTTCAGGCACTGGAACCCAGTTTTCTTGAACCAAAACACAGTCCAAACCGAGGTGAGCCGCAGTGGCGGCAACCATTCTGGTTTGGTTGGATTGGATACCACCAATGGAAACCAAAGTATCGTAGTTGCCTTCCAAGATTTCTGGAACAATGTATTCAAGCTTTCTCAACTTGTTACCACCAAAAGCCAAGCCGGAGTTGCAGTCCTCTCTCTTGGCGTAGAGGTTAACCTTTCCTCCAAGAGCCTTGGAAAGGTTCTTGAACTGGGAGATTGGAGATGGACCGAAGGTCAAAGGGTACTTTTGGAATTGAGAAGTCATTATTTGATGTGTGTTGGATGGAGTGATGATATTTTTATTCTGCCCATGCCTAGAGGCTTGACTTTATACCTTTTCTTCTTCTCCATTCCCTGCGGCTATTGAAAGCCGGCCGCGCGGGACAGGCCCGATAAGAACGCCCGATAACATGCGCGGCAATATACAGCCGACGCCATGTTCAGCTAAACGACTTCATATAGTCTCATTTACGATGACGAGATATTTGGAATATGATTCGTCGGATTAATTAAACAGGTGCAATAAGATTGCCTGATGACAGATGCAGCAATATACTGATTTCGACCTAGGTGCTCAATAGGTTGGATCATGATACGTACAGGAGCCCTTCGGCAAATGGAACCCGAGCACTACAACCTTGGGTAATGCTGCGGCAAACGGCAATAATTTTTATGTACAGTGTTTTCACATTGATCACCTGACACCTGACCAAACGCCTGTAGAAAGGTATGGGTGTTGTGTCACTCTGATATCTGCGTGTTCCATATTGATCTTCTAACCAGTAATATTCATATGATTCTAATATTGCCCGAGAGTATATAATGAGGGCACTTCTCATAATATTCTAGAGAATAAGAAACTAGTTAGTGATGGCCTCGGTGAAGGTCTTTCGTTAAACAAATCAATTGCCCTTTTTCTTGTAGCGGTGGATTACACATGTATACGAATCCTTACCAAGTCTAAATTGTGCGGGAAAATGTTTTCAACGAGGTTCCCAAATATAGATATACTAAGCTTTCAACAATTTGTCCATATTTACAAACGTTATAAACGACTAACTTCTGAGATTTTGTTAAATCAATGACAAGTCAAATAGATTCTGACTCCCTCAATGAAATGAAGTACTGGGTTCTTGACAACGCAGCAATTCACAATCACGGAGTTGAGTAACTTAGAAGTCGTATTTTTACCCCTTAACTTCCTTTGTTTCATTTCAATTGAAGAATTCTGGGCAGTTTGTAAGGGAAGATTTAAGATCTAGGTTGGAAAAGAAATAGGGAGTTGACCCTCGCTGTTTACTGAATTATTGAGCCTTCATAGTTACCAAGGGTAGGCATGCTGGAGAGTTTGTCAAAGCTTTCCCGAACGCCAACCGTTTTAACAGCCAATATTTTTTTTAGTTTGAAATTAGCGAGCAAATCGAAAAAAAGAAAAAAAATCAAAAAATTGAAATCAAAAAAGTATTGGTAGAGTTTAATTTGGAGATTAAACACAAAGTAGTGTGAAGAATTTTCGGTGTGGTGATATTGATCAATTCCGAATTTGGTCCAGAAGATATCGAAACACTGGTTGTAATATATTGTGTTGGCTGGTATATAAATTTTGCACTTACTAGGTTGAACAGTTCGTGAAAATACTGCAAAATATAAAACTCAGCTTGAAATTTGTGAGAAAACCGAGAAGAAAAAAAAAAACAGAAATAAACTAAAAAAAAAATCCAGCATGAAAATGAAAAATGATAAAATCCTATAAAAAGGTATTGGTGTGTGATACAAACATTTCAGAGTTTTAATTAGAAGAGTAAGCACAAAAAGTGACAAGTGCGAAGAATTCTGGTGTTTTGGAACGAATCATAATTGGTTCAGAGAATATCGAAACAGTGGTTTTAATATATTGTGTTGGATTATATGAAAGACTCGAACTTACTAGTTTGAACAGTTCTTGAAAAGACTGACTGTTCAAGTGAATAGGGAGCGCCAGCAGCAGATACTGCTAGCTGCCTACTCAATTTGGGGGTAGTAGTTTTCAACTGAATACACGACACCCCGGGCAGTCAATTCGCCGTGCAAAAAGTCCATGTAGCGCACAGGACCCAAAATGTAAACGTCCTTGTCAGTCAAATCAGCAGTCTTGACATCCTCTGAAGTCAAGCGACGCACATCGGAGAAAAATTGATGCCTCGTGAAGCCAGGATACTCAGCTTCCATCAGCTTGAACCAATCGTCAAAAGGGCTCAATTTTTCTGTTTGAGCAGAGTAGTACAACGTAACCTTCTTGCCTGCCTTCAATGCAGCGCTGATGATCGAGACAAAGGGAGTAATGGCAACACCAGCAGCAAACACGACCACATCTTTCTTGGAATCAGACTTGTAAGTGAGATGACCGTTAGGTGGGGAAACCTTGATCACATCGCCAGCCTGCAAGGTGTGAACATAACCAGAACAAACACCCACCTTCTTGACACTAATTCTGTACTCATTCGCGTCGGGTACGTTGGAGACGGTGTAGTTTCTCGTTTTTTCGAATTCCTCACCAGGGACAGCGAAAAAGAAGCCAAGGGCTTGACCAGGAACCGGGATCGCAATTCTGGTGCCATCCACCGGGGTAAAATGAATAGAGGTGATCTCGGCGGTTTCCGGAACAACCTTTGTCACCCTAAAGTCCTTGTATCCGTGCCAGTTTTGTTGCTGGTACTTTGCCGCCTCAGCATTGATCAAAATCTGGGCCAAGTTTCCGTAAGCGGTTGTCCACGCATCGAGAAATGCGGGGGTGGCCACTTCGTCGCCAAGAAGAGTCTTCATCGTCGTAATGAGCGACACGCCTACAATGGGATAATGTTCAGGCTCGATCAAAAGCCCCACGTGTCTGTCAACAATGTTGGATACGAACGGAGAGAGAAGTGAGATGTCATCGATATTCTTCGCATACGCGAGCAACGCGAACGCCAACAACTTGGGTTGTCTAAGGTCGGCCTGGTTCTTCTCGTTGAAAAGGGTCTTCACTTCCGGATAGGTGGAGAGCATGTACTGGTAGAATGTTTTGGTCAAAGTCTCGCCCGCCAGTTCAAGCAACGGCACCGAGCCCTTAATAAGGGCCTTTTGGTCCGATGTGAGGTCGGTGATAGTGTAGATTTGGGCCATTGGTGCAGAATTTAGGAGGGTATAGAATCTCACAATAGGTGGGGATGAAATTCACGGCCCCGCCTCATGCGGTTCGATGGCCCCTTCTTATACTTACCAAGGCATACAGGACCCTTCGATGTCCCC
The DNA here is from genome assembly GCA_003707795.2 of Clavispora fructus. Lineage (NCBI taxonomy): Eukaryota > Fungi > Ascomycota > Pichiomycetes > Serinales > Metschnikowiaceae > Clavispora > Clavispora fructus. The sequence continues at coordinate 133,796 of PPLK02000005.1, forward strand.
ATTCATGCCATGCGGCCTAAATCGAGTCGCTCGCGCCTGCACCACGGCGCGCCAACGGCTCTGACCGACGCTACAAATCAGAACAAAATGGTGAATTCGCCCGCAGGCCATTGTAATCTGCGGTCAAGTAATAACACAACACACCCACAAGCCAGGCTTAGACTGATGGAAGTAATGCAATCGAAATGGCCCAACGGCCACCCAATAGACGCCTAATAGACTGCCGACCAATGAACGGTCACCCATTTGTGCTTAGCTGCATGCGCGCGCACTTTCCCATGCCAAAAAAAAAATCAGCCAACTCGCGTTACGAGCCGACGCCAGCGCCAATCTGCTCCGCAATCGCCCGCGCGGGTAAGCCCGGCCGTGCTAAGTGATAGTTCTGGCCCGCCAAGTATAAACCGTAGTCTGGGTCGCCCGCCGCAAACGCGCGGTATGCCGCCGTGGCATAGCCAAACAGTGGGTAGTCTCCGCGCGCCGCCCGGTGGGCCGCCACAAGGCGCGCGACAAATGGGGTCACAATGGTGCGCGCCGCACGGCCCGTAATGGCGCGGGTCATGACGGTGGGAAGCCCGAGTGAGCCGGAGACACAGTCGGCAATAAACGGTGGCGCGCTCGTTTCTGCCGCCGGAATAAACGCCGTGCCCACCTGGACCGCGGCCGCGCCGTTTTGCATATACCAGGCCGCGGTGGCGGCGTCGGCAATGCCGCCCGCGGGAATCACGTACGTGGGCGAGCGGGCCGAGCGCACGAGCGCGCGCACCTGGAGGAAAAGCGCGTGGGTCGAGAGACACTCGTCGCGCTCGTCGGGCTCAAGAAAGTGGCCGCGGTGGCCGCCGGCCTCGAACCCCTGGCACACAATGGCGTCCACGCCTGCGGCGAGAAGCACGCGCGCCTCGGGCACCGACGTGGCGGTGGCCAACACCACAATGCCGCCGGAACGGAGAACGGCAAGGGTGTGGGCGTCCGGCACGCCAAAGTGGAACAGCACCACCTGGGGGCGGAGTTGCACCACCCGCAGTAAAAACTGCGCCAGTTCGCGTGGGTGGGTCGCGACGAACTCGCGGAACGACACCACCGCGCGCGGCCCGGGCTCCACCTGCAGCGCGCGGGCGCCTTCGCCCGCGGCGGCGTACACCTCGCGCCACACGGCCCAGGTGTCGGGGCCGGGGGCGCGCTGCAGCGCAGGGTCGAAGCAGAAAAAGTTCAAGTTCACGGGCGCGGTTGGCAGCCCCGCGCGGCGGCGGAAATCCGCCACTAGGTCAAACACCGGTTCCACGCTTTTGCCCAAGTCGATCGGCGAGAGCGGAAGCGAGCCGAGTCCGCCCGCCTTGGCAACTTCCGCCGCCACTGTCGCATTGGAAACACCCGCCATTGGCGCCTGGATAAGGGGGATCTTGACTCCCACGCGAGAAGCAAACGACATGGGATAGGCGGTAATGGATGGAGGAGGAATGGGAGAGTCTCAAGTGAGGGGCACAAAGACAAAGGTCCAATCAATGAGATTGGTGAGAATTAGTGAGAATCAATAAAAATCGGTGACAATGAAAATCAATGAGAATCAATGACAATCAAGGACAATCAAGGACAACCATGTCTAGTGTGGAGTCGTTCCGCACCGCCTACAACTTCCAACTATATGTACAGGATTAAACCACTATTTACCAGCTATACCCGGGTCCGGTCCCGGTCGCCCAGCGGGCATCCTGCCCTGCTATGGAACGTGTGCACCAACAGTGCTGCCGCCGCGGCCTAGCCCACCGTCCACTCACCTCAACGTATCTCTTCATCGGCGCAAAGGAACGTCTCGGATTCTCTAGTCCGAGATGGCCTGTTTGAGCGCCAACTGGCGCGAGTGGCCGTCAAAGTGGGCACGGATATCTTGGAAGCTCATTTGCTCCGGGTCTGCCGTCATCTGGTGCTTGTCCTTGAACGTGACGGTCACGCTGGGCTTCTCGTTGTTGGTCAACACCTTGAAGTCCACAGCGCAGCCGCTTTTTTGCTGCGAAGGAATGCGGGCAAGAAAAAGTCTGACGGGCTTGGCGCTGGCCGCAAAGGGGTCGAACTTGACCGCCACCTTGGTGAAGTACTTGGTGATCATTGGGAAAGAAAGTGCTTGGAGTTTTTTCTTTTCTCAGAGAAACACCAGTACATCACCCACCTGTGCAGGAGGCCCGGGCCCGGGCAGTGATCAAATCGTGGTCCGCTTGTCGATGCTTGCGGCGGAATAAGGGTTTTTCCTGTGGCAGGGTGCCATTGGGTTCTTCCGTTACTCTCTTGGAAACCGTTTTGACCTCGACGATATTGCTGGTGTGTGAGGTGCGAATGGCGAGTCTCCGCACTGATCGAAATCACTCTCGCAGTAAACCTCCACAACTCCACACAATCATCACCGTGAACTACAACTCCATTTCACACCATCATCGCCGTAAAGAACAACTCCACTTCACAAAATCGCTACTCAACTCCAACCACTGCATCCTTACAAAAATTCTTTGCCCACGTATCAGTACTTTATTGACCGTCTAATACGTAGCACGCCTCGAAAAAATCAATTTCTAACTGCACCGCACTTTCGAATGCCTCGCACATGGTTTCTCGGGTTCTTTCATCCACCGCAACTCGTTCCACCTCCGACGCCAAGAACTCAACCCATTTGCAAAATGCTGGATCACTGTGCAAGTCTACCCACTCTTGATGCTTATACTCTAACTTTGGCATGGTCGACTCGTTGTATTGCACCCACCCAAGGTAACTTTTCTCCATCACATACATGTAGGTGATTATGGTGGCGTAATCGTGGCAATTAAACGCAAGATGTGCCAACGTGCTCAAGTAATTTTGCACCTCAGGAAGTGTTGGAGTTGGCGTCTCTATCATGGACGGAACGTGGGCTTTCAATTCGTCTGGCTTCTCTTGTTCCAATTGCTTCAAGCATGTTTGGAAGTATATGTTCTCGTCGTTCGCGAGAAACCCAAGCTGCTTGCCGATCACAATGGAGGCCACTGGATCATCACAGTAGGTCAAAGTAGTGCCCAAAACCTTCAAAGACGCCTGGAAAAACTTTAAATCTTGGACCAAATAGGTATAGAGCTTGAAGTCTGGTAGCGTGCCATGGCACAATTCGGTGGTGAATGGATGTGATACCACCTCGTGAAATTTGGCACCGTATTTCTTGTGAAGTTCTTGGACGAAGGTCATTATTGATATTTGACCCCAACTGCTGTTCTTAAATAAATATCTGCCCAAAGGACGTTAATGCTCCTAATACTTATATCCTGTCTGTATGCGCGTATGGGAACTCAGCTTGCGACATTAATCCAGAGAGATTATCTACACAGTAAACGTATATTGACTGCCGAAGACCAAAGGTATTTTCAGCACTATTCTTGTGATGGATTTCCCAAAAGAAACTTTGCAGATTCCAATTCATATTTCAATTTCAACTCCAGAATCAATGACGAGCAACATCGAAATAAGCTGATATAAGAACTGCGTTTTTTTATAAACCATGTAAACTAATATTTCCAGTGCGAAAGATTGATAACCACCCATCTTTTCCTTTAAAGGGCAAGTCTATCTTAATGAACTATGGGCTTAGCATTCGAAGTGCGAGTCGTGGTTTTGCATTGATTTTGATTTTGAACCTTCTCAGGCAAGTAGCACACAAAAGAAGGCATTTCGTTGCAGTCATCTGTCTTAAGATGACAATGCTATATAATTCGGAGAATAGGTAATTACAATATAGCTAAGATCAGGGGGTAAAATTCACAACCGCTGCCTCTGTCTTCACTGTCATCAAGTTGAAATGTGCCTCTTTGAGGGTTCTCTTCAAGCAATCGTGATCCCCACTCGCTAATCGAAAATGCGTTAAGATTGAAACTGGGGAATCAGTTCAACTGTTGGCGATTCTAGACCAATTCAAGGTTCTCGCGTTGAATAATGATAACGAGCTTCATTTTGACAAGCTTCAATTTTATGCGATCTACACGTCTGAACAGCCATGTGATTGGGGCTGGAACTGGGCAAATTTAAACCTCGGTGAAATGCATTTCCAACTGATTCTAATTCCAGTTTCCGTCCGCGGTTGAGAAAAGTAACGATTGCAAACTCTCCGGCAATAAATTTCAATCTAGCACACGGTTGATCTATTCGGAGAAAGTATCGGCTACGAAGATTTATTTGGCTATCCAAAATATGCACGCGCTGTTAGATATTTGATCTAGTCTTCAACATGATTACAAACGTCTGCTACGATGTAATGCTGGTTGTTTGAGCATTCCAAATCATTAAATCGTACAATTGATTTTTTTCTGCATTAACATGAGAATTAGTTATCCTTGAATAATGGAATGGAAGAATCAAATGCGGCGTGACAATAAGTCCGGCTAGAATTCGCGTCCTGACAAATACCCCAAGTGAGAATTACTGATGTGGATCAGAAAAAAAAGCTGGGGGCGACACCAGGAGGCGGAAGAATTATTTTCTTCGGTTCCCTAATACCCGCAAATATGCTTTCTCTACCTTTGTTCGGGTCTCTCGATACATTAGCGGCCATGTGCTAAACAAAGGAATACAACACACACTGAATCCGGCGATAAGACTATTGTTGCGACGCATAACCAGTTCCAAAGCAGTAATTACCGATGTTATCCCATGTAGCGTATATTGGCGCTTCTCTTCACGTCAATTTGAAGCTTTTGGGTTCACCTTCAATTTGAAATGGCTACATAGCAGATCGAGATGTACAGTCTTCGAACGAAGTAGATTCCCCTGCCAATAGGCCATTTTAGCAAAACATGTCGCACTGCTACAGGGCAGTTATGGCTTGGCGTTTCGCAGTCCTATTGAAACACCACATTTGCAGAATGCGACATCATTACGGAGGAATGTGCAAGCAGCAATACACCAAATCAGTCTGGTACACATTTGTGTTCCGGTAAAGATATCGGGTATTCCCACAAAGTCGAGAACTGCAGATGGGGGTGATTTCTATAAAATAATGCAGAGGAACAAAGAACGTGGGCCAAAGTGCTTCATTGTGGTACCGCGGCCCTCAGATCCATTCTGTTCCGCGCAATGGCGTGGTTGAAAGAAAATGGAATGTCGGGACAATGAGTGCTCTCTGAAGCTGTGATCTTCACAAACAGCTACCACGGGGTGAGAAATTACATGTGTGGCAACGCAAAAATCCACTGAAACTGATATGGGCAAAACCACCGTACTCGCTTCGCTCAAACCGAGCGAAGTAGATCTTGCCCGCATGCAAGGCCGGCCCACTACACATCGCGCCCGGCGCGGGTAAAAATAGAAACGGCAAACAAAAATCTCAATCCGCGAGACGCCTCCAAAATGCTATCTTGACAATGCATCTGGAAATAACCTCGGTCCAATCTCCTTTTAGCCCTGCTTCTGTGATTGTATGGGGTCGGTGTTTGCAGTCCTGGTGCTTCTGGACTTCGCGACAAAGGAAAATTCGGAGGGCGCACTCGCCTGCCACAAAGAACATACGTCGCGCGCGGCTGCACGTCGGTGCCCTGCAACCATTTAGCCGGCCGTGCGGGCGATAATGCGCGGCTTCACTTATTATTGACGGGTGCAATCATACCTTGGGCACCACTACCCTCGAGTAGATCAAGAAGAAGAGTGCCAAGAAACCCCCAGACTATAAAGGATGGACCATTCGCCCCGAAACAAAAGTTAATTTCCCACTTGTAATACCCATCTTTCCATAATGAAGTTTACTACCATCATCTACTCCGCTATCGCTGCCACTGCCGTCACTGCCTCCCCCGTCGAGGCCAGAGCGGATATGTCTACCCTGACATCTACCCTGACTAATTCGAACAGCATGTACGATGGAAACACTCTTGACGTTCTCGGCCGTGGTCTTGGTACGGTGCTCAACTATATGATTAAGGATGTGTCCCAAATTGGCCAAGATGCTGGTGTTGAGGTGAGCGGAATCCTCAGAGACGTGATTACCGACGTCACTGGCGGCAACAAGAGAAGTCTTGCTGCCTTTGAGGAGCACTTGCAGAGTTTGGAGAAGAGAGAGGCACACGACATCCACCACTCTTTGATGGCTCTTGTCAATGACGTTGTTGGTGCCGTCCAAGGTATTGCTACCGAAACTGGTGCCAGTTTGAGCAGTGCTGCTTCTAGCGGAAGCATCATGGGTACTCTCAACGGCCTCGGTATCTAAGCGAGCACCTAATTTCCTCATCTGGGGATTTTTTTTTTTTAGGATTGAATTGTGTACTGGCTTTTTACCTATGACTCTTCATTTGAATGGATATAAAATTGAATAAATGAAAAAGTTGACTACAGTATGCTTTAAGGCACAGGGATAGCTTGTGTAGAATCTAACAGTCAGTAGAATCTGATGATTTTGAGCAGAGTCTGACGACAGGTAAGCAGAATCTGATGATTTTGAGCAAAGACTTGAGAAATGTGGGCATGGTGTTGATTAGCAAGCTCATTCCATTGACTGAAATGCGCAATCCGCGGTACGACCTACCAGGTTAGCCCTCTCGGCAGCACAATTTGCCATATCATATCTTGAGCTTCTTCCTCGGTACCCCGGTGAAGCTTTTTATTTTTTTTTTTTTTTGTTTGTTTGTTCGTATCAGGAGCTTCGCCCTTTTTCCGCAGTGAACTTGATAGCTTCGCTTATTTGAGATACTCATCGGTATGCAAATGGTCAGCAATCATTTCACATTAAAAAGTTTCTGTCGTCATCGAACCTATGTAGCCACTGGTTCTTCGGTTACAGTCCGTCCTCGCAACTTTTTGGTCATATAATCGGCGTAGCGAGTCTGCTTCCGGTGCTGGAGGTAATTGAAGGTTAAATAACCTATGGGAAAGTATGCCAACAAACACACCTGTAAGAAGGACTCGTATACGGGAGTGTCAACTACCCCTAGACTTAGAAACAATAGTGATGCCTCGCTGCAGAACTCAAAAGGGAATGTCACGTAAAAGTGGTGGTATTGAAGCCAGAAGAGCCAGTGGGGCGATGACCGTGTCTTGATACGGAAACTATAGTATCCTGAATCGATTAAATAGTGTATGGACCATGCTGCAATCAACACGGGGTACATGGTGTGTCTAGCCACAACAGGATGAGGAAAGATCACCCCATAGCACATCCAGGCCATACGCAAACCCGCAAAAAGACCCCACAAGTCTGAGGGCGAGTAGTGGGCTCTGCCACAAAGATTAACCACGAAGAACCCGAGTAGCGGCAATAAGGCCACTACATGGAAAAAGTCCGCCATTCCACCTGCAAGGAAACGTTTGCCCACAAGATGGTAGAGAATACAAAGGCGTCCAAAGCAACACACCCAAAGGGTAAACGCCGCGACATTGTAGAAGAAAACCACTCTCAAATTTAGTGGTAACCGGTAGAAAGCCATAGTTGGTTGATTGAAGACAAGGCCGTGGAGAGGCGTGAGAGACGTGGTGAACACCCGTACCTCTCCCTGTTCATATTGGGGGGTTGATCTTTGTGGACTCGTCTTATTTTTCAGGACTCTTGTTAGATTAATGAAATCTTGTAAGGGTTGTGGATTCTCCCCCAAGATTTTGTCCGGCTGAAAATGCATTTCTAAGAGTAGTACTTTGTTCAATTGCAGAACAGGCTCAGCGGTTCCCCAACTGGGTTTCGCACAAAAATATTGTCGCTCTAAGCGTACCGTTGGCCACTTCTTACAATGAGATTTCAATTTCCCTTGTTGGTCTTGGGGTTTGTTTACGTTGCTGCCGCTATCTGGAGTAATGAAGATTACGAGATTTTCAGTTTGAACGACAAAATTCGCAAGGATATTGGACCTGGCACCACATTCTACTCGTGGCTCGGCCTTGTGCAAGGACCTAAGGCGACGAAGGATGAAATCGCCAAAGCATACCGGAAATTGTCAAGAAAGAACCACCCTGACAAGTTCAGAGGCAAGTCGAGAAAAGAGAAGAAGCGTGCTGAGGAAAGGTTTCAACGTCTTTCGGCAGTGGGCAACATCTTAAAGGACAAGTCGTTGAGACAACGTTACGATTATTTCTATAAGAACGGTTTTCCTACTTTGAAAGGCACCGACTATCTTTACTCTAGATTCCGCCCCGGAATTGTGTTGACTTTGATTGTGTTGTTTGTTGTTATCTCTGCATTCCAATATGCCACGCTTCGCATCAGCAGAAAACAAGATCACAAGAGAATGACCGCGTTGATCGATGAGATCAAGGTGCTGGCATGGGGAAACTCGTTGGTCCCTCCTCTGGATGGACTGGCGAGAAGGGTTCAATCTCCAATTGGTAAAGAATTCCATGTATCTCCTGTGGGAGAAGTGAGTTTAATCGATGAGGATGAAAAGGGGAACGAGTTCTTGGCTCGTCTAGATGCGGCTGACATTAACCTCAAGCCAAATTTCAAAGAGACTTTCTTCTACTTGATACCATGTCGTTTGTGGAATTACACTCTTGGATATGTCACAGGCATGAAAATAGACACCACCTACACATATGTCAGCCCAGAACGCAAACAACAGGTTAGAGAAGAGGTGTCGGAAAAGAAAAATAGAAAGAAGAGCAGCCAGAAGGGAGAAAAGGTGGAGTTGCCAAATGGCAAAGTGATTTACAGTCGTAAGAAGAAATAGTTATGGTCAGGTATGTACATTTCACGTATTTGAAATTTATTAGGTGGCGCTTTACACCAGTGTATTAACCTTGGTGACGTGGAATACGTCGAAGCTGATGGCCGTCATCTTCATCATCTGACGAACTAGATCCCAGGAGATTTTCAAGGAAATCATTATCCTGTAATTCATTATCCTGAAAACTGCCGTACTTATTACTCTCAAAATCATCGTAAATCATATCATCATTGCTCTCAAAGTGTAGTTTTGGAGACATATTCCGAATTTCGACAGAAGAGAGTTTGGAGCCATTTGCGTATATCTGGCGTTCATTTTCGTTGCGATCGTAATCCTCGTGTTCATCACCGTCATCTTCATATTCATCGTCCAATGAAGGCAGTGCGACAAACTCGTCATGATTACTAGAGTCACCAAGAATTATGACAGGCTTTTTCGCGTGACCGTTGTTATAAGTTTCATGCCCGAGATCCATATAACCGACGGTAGAGGAGTCAAATCCAAATGCATCCTCTTCACCTCTTTCATCATTCCCAGATGCATACTGGCCATCATCCATGTAGTCCTGATCTGCTCCCAAAATAACATTGTACAGTTCACGTGTCTTGAGCAAAATATTTTTGACAAACCACTCCCATTCGGTGGATCCCACAGCATCCACGAGAACGCGAGAAATCAACGCCGGTTTGTATAATGAGGTGAATTTGACCACTTCCTCACTGATGAGAATCAAGTGCCCCATATAACCTGGTCTAGGTTCCAATTCTTCCAGAAACGACTTCAGAATCATGTTGACAATATCACACTTATCCTTCCTGAACAAATCAACGATCAAGAATGAATTGTATGAATTCAACTTTCCGTTAAAAATCTGCTGGATCAAATCAAACACAACATTGTGGAAAAAATTGTGCCACTTGTATTCTGTGAAACGCGCGATAATACTGTTGAGTATTCCCAGGTCGATCAAACTGATCTTGAAATGGTCGCCAACACTAGGATCTTTTCTGAAGGCTGAATCTCTTTCATCGCAGACAAATGGATTCTCCGTAGAGACGATAGGTTCATCGTCATCAGAATCGGAGTATTCGAGTTCTTCTATCATTTTCCGGAAAACCCCATCATCTGAAGCCTCATCGTCACTCTCTTCCCTGGACAGTTTCTTCACGCTAGAATTATCCTTTAAAGATACGTCATCAATTCCCAAAGTGACGTCAGCCAAATCTTGCAGATCCAGCAGGACCTCATATTCAATAAGTGGCTCCTTTAAAGCAATTCGAATGTTTTTTGTCTGCAACTCTCGAATCTCATCACGGGTATGGATAATAGAAGCTATTTTCCTAGAATTGAGAAGAATCATGTTAGAGCAATGCAATAACTCGGCGATCAACTCGGAAATTTTAAACTTCGTCATTCCCAAAAAATTCAGATCAGTCAACTCCGCGGATGAATCTTCGTTTATCAAGTCAGATAAGCTCTTTTGCTTGTCCGTGAAGGCACCAAGCAAGTCTCCTAAGAACACGGGGTCTCTTGGACCTGGAGGATTCAGGTCAAAATCTTTAAGCCAATGGAACATTGTTTGCACGTTAACTTCCCCCGAATGGTCAATGACAGCACCATGTTGTTGCTGCCTCCCGTAACTCACATCATAATCCGAGTTGTTTTTGCGAATGAGCTCAATCAAGATAGACACACAGTTACTGATTCCATGTTTGTTCGAGTAAGAGATAGAAGGATCCAGCCTGTCAGGAATACGAAATAGAATTATATCATCGATCATGAGGTTAACTATCTCAGCGGAGGCAAGTTTTCGCGTGAGTTGATTGGGTCCGATATTCGTTTCCACGTCGACCGCTAGGGAAGCATTGGATGATATAGTGACTAGAGCCTTCGCCAATTCTGTAGCAGCGGTTTGTCTAAACAACGTCTCAGGATCAGGGATGTAGTTCAAACTTTCATCAAAAGACGCAAGATCTGGCTTCAAAATATTGACTAACTGGGGGATCATATCTTGTTGATGCAAGACTTCTAAAATACCAGTTGGAGAGTCAGGTTTGTCTGTTTGTATGATTTTGATTAAGAAGTCCATCAATATCGGAATTTCCACTTTGCCTAGGAAGGTCTCAACTAATTCATCTTGTTTGCGGATAAAATTCAACAACTTTATTGGATTTGACTCCATGAGATGATCTAAAATTTGCACCAAGTATGATACTGATGGTGAGCTTTCCTGAAGGTGAGGCATGGCTATTATCAGCCACAATTTTTTCATGATGCTGGGCGTCTCGATTATTTGGTTTGAAATTACCCACAAATCCACCGATAAAACATCTGCCGAAAACTGGATGCAACGACGTATACGGTCTTCTTTCAGCTCGATATTGTTGCCATCGGAGTCTGCGTCCTTCACAGTCCCCTCCTCATCCTCTGACACTTGCTCTCCTCTGATTTGTTGCTGGAGTTTTTCCGTCTCTTTGAGTGCCAAGACATGAAAAAATTCGACACTATCAACAATGTAGTCAAGAAATCCGCTCAAAATATGCGGCTGTAAAATCAATTCTAGGAATTTGGCTTCTTTTGCGTTCTTGGAAAATTGATTGCCTCCAGAGGGCTCGTTACTGGATGAGAGCGATACTGAATCCGAGTTCACGTTAGATGCGTTAGCTTTGACCAGCAGGTTATCACTTTGAAGCAGCTGAACTATTTGGTAGCTATCCTTTTCACTGCTTTTGGTCGCAATCCGCTTTAACTCCTCCATAAAGTCATGTTGTAGAGATTTATCATCCAAGATATTGTCAACCGTAACATGCGAAAAATCTAGAACAGAGTCCAAGAACTTCAGCAACTGATTATTGTTGTTATAAGAGTTTGAAAACGGCCAAAACGACATTCTTTTCTAACGTGGATTGGGGAGTATGACGAAGAGTACAATGGCCGAATAACACAAGGCTGAAACTGGACAAAACTGGTAATTTGGAAGAGCCACAATCAGTTTTTGACTGTCGGTGTAAATATCAAGGTGGAATTGTTCAACTTCCACTAACTTAACAAGCACGCTTTTCGATTGGTGCACTTTTAGCCGGACGTCCACTTGATCGATACTGTTGGCCTGTATTTGACCGTCATGAATTATGTGCTATCTATGTATGCAGACTAAAGTTAAATGCTTGATCTGATGTACAAAAAATAATTATCAAAATAAACAGCAGCAGGTATCGTAAGATCAAAAACTATACCAACATAAAACGGTTCAGCTAATCGACTGTATCCATGGATTCCACTTCGTTGATTAGCTTCTCGAATTCATGTTCGTAAGCCGCAATCAATTTCCCCGATATTTCCCGCACAGTCCGGCCACAAGTGGAAGCATTATGAAGCATCCAGTCTTTGACGCCCAAATACTCTTCTTCCTCGGGCATAGCAGCCACAAACAGAGTTACCAAACCTTCTGCGTCATCATGAAGTTCTCTTCGCGTCGCTGAAACCTCAGATAAGTAATCGATGGTATCCAGAAGTGCCTGCATCTCCGACACCACTCGTTCCAAAGAAAGCTGACTGAGGCCTGGGTCGAAAGCCAGTCTTTTGACCTTGTCCATTGCACCATCATATAATTTGGACACTTTAGATTCGGGTGAGATTTCCTGTTCGATTTTATCTTTGGAATTCAAAGTATGTGCTTTCCAATACTCCAAGCTATCTCTTGTTCCGCTAGCACTCATTTCGACAGAAACATTCTGCGGAGATGATTCAAGGCCGCCGTAGCCGAAAGGTTGAAGCCGTATTGCGGTATTGTCTAAATGTTTTCCATCGCCTTGGCCTTCACTTTCCGTATCGGGATCATTGAAAGTTGATCCCTGGGCGAGGGGGTAAGTTATGGAACTACGAGACAAACCAATTTCTTCTGAGACCCTTTTATCACTAGTGGTACCATCCATCTCTTTCTCCGATAATTGAAGCAATTCTGGTTGCTCTGAAGCAGAATCCTCGATGTGAGAAACGTCATCTTCAGACCTTTCTCTATCAGCGGCATTCTCTCCCTTCGGCGGATCAATAGTGTTTTCGGGGAACTCCTCATCCATCTTTTCCAAATCTTGAACGTAGTCACGGTATGAAGATGGCGAAAGTGATATATTCTGTATCCCACTTACATCCACTTCTGAAATTGGGTGGTCTTTCGATGGCTCGTTCTGTGCTTGAGTCGAATCTTGCAGATATTTAGGGTTTCCTTTCTCCGTCTCCTCATCATTGTTATCGACATGATCTCCAAGCTTTTTTATTTCTGATCCTTCTTGACTTATAATAAGATCTTTGCTAGCACGTTCTTGGAGTAGCTCTTTCTGAATTTCTGCTCTTAGTTCTTCTTTGAGTAACTCTCTTTGTATTTCTGCCCTCAACTCTTCTCTGAGTTGTGCCTTTAATTCTTTGCGGAGCTCTTCTTTTAATAGCACCTTCAATTCATCAGACGAAACAGGCATGGGATTATGTGATTTGCTTTCTGAGTCATCAGCTTTCGCAGATAATTCTTGTGTGATCGCCACTGCAAGAGGTGTTTTGCAAACTTCAGAAGCCTTAGGTGCATCATACTCCGGGTATAGCGCACTGTCAGTATTTATCGGGGTTTCGGTGGTGCTGGGTAGCTCCAGTGCACTCTGAAAATTCGCTTCAGGAAGAAAGTTTTTATTGTCAGGTCCACCAATATGGAGGTTATCATCGGTATTTGTCTCATGAATAATATGGTCTTCCTTAGGCAACTTATTATCATAATCTTTAGAAAAGGATTGTTCCAACTCATTAGTTGTTGCCATTGTGCTTTGTAGACCATTGGGACTAGTTTTATCAGGGTTTGTTATCATGGCCTGATTAGTAAGATCAAGTTTAGGGGCCACTTCTCCAAGAGGTTCTGAGGGGTCGATCCCGTCTATTTGGGCCGAACGATGAATTTTATCTTCTGCACCAGCATTAATTTCATCTCCTGTGGGAATGGTATCTGGAAACAGAATGTCGCATGAATCTTTACTCAAAACATTGGTGTTACTGCTGGTAGTAATCGCAGTATCAATCCCAGATCCCTGATTTGTAGCAATTATTGATTTATCGAATTTTTCCTTCCCCTGACTTTCTATAACTTCATTGACACCTTTTGGCTGATCCTGTAACTCTTTTGCCTCTATTTTCAATGTTTCACCATCACTTCTCGAAGAAACTTCCAAAGGGTTTTCGGTGCTGGCAGCAAGTTCAATTTGTTTTTCTTCGGTAGATCCAATTTCTTTCGAAGGGGAAGAATTCATATCAATAGGGGATTTAGATCCCGCATCTGATTTGATACGAGCCTTATCACCCGGTAGCAGAGAAATCTTAAGGGCACCCAGCATTTTCAAAGTTTCACTTTTAGCGGGCAATCGAACATCACCCTCAATGAAAGATATGTTTGATTCGTCATAATCGCCGATATTCTGATTTGACAAGTCAAAAATTGCAGGTGTTGGAATCACCTCCTCTGCGGTCTTAAGTACCTTCATCTTTCTTCCTTTTTTTGGTGAATTCAAAATTTTGTCTAGCTGAGCTTGGTCTATGTCCATGTCATCACTAAATAGCGATTTCTGCATCTTTGGCCTGGATATCTTGCCTTTGCTCTTTCCTTTCTGTTCGCTCAAGGGTTGCCTCTGTCGCTTCTGTCCAGAACGCTTTTGTGTATTTTCATCTTTCCGTTTCTTGCTGAGGATCAGTGACTCGTTCAATACGATTTCATTATCAGTTCCAGCGGTTTCTTCGAACAAAATAGATAAAGTTTCATCTGGTACCAACGATTCATCTGCTATTGATGCTTTTATTTCTGAATCTTCTGCGCCCAATGTATATTCAGAGTCAGATTTAGCTTGCGATGACAGACTCTCTTCCTCCTCTTCTTCAGCATCTTCGCCTTCTGTATCTTGTTTTGTGCGTTCTGATTCCATGTCAATTTCATGCCTTTCTGATTCATCCTCGTCTCTATTCTCATGGTCCTCTATTTCGGAATTAAGAATAAATGATTCTCTGATTTTTGGTGAGACGAAGCTATGATTCGCAGATGGCGACAAATTGATAATTCCAGGCAGGCTTGTAAATTCATTCCTGTAAACGTCTTGAAAATCAATTGCGTCACTTCGAGGACTACTAAGCCCAATCTTAAGAGGGGGATTGCTTTCACTCCTAAAGCCGATCACTTCCGCTTTCGCTTCCTTCCTCGGTAGGGAAGTTGATGTTTTCTGCCTCTTCGTCTTCCGGTTATACTTCCTTTGTGGGATAATTTCTTTGTTATTGAAGATGGTACCTTTGTCCTGGTTCTCAAGGTCGTCTATTGAAAAGTCAAAAGCATCGAATCCATCATCGTGGTCCAGTACCTCCTGGCGCTTCATAGTTGGCGAGTTGAGATTTTCTCTGGTTCCGATGTGCGAGTCACTCAGTAATAAATCCAATATCGAATCGTTGGGCGATTTTTCTTTTGGCAAAAGTCTTAGTGATGATTCATCAATTTTCGCCGGAGATGGCGAACTTGCATGTTCGAGAAGTTGAGAAAGCTCTGATTGCTGTATTTTGGCATCGTTTTCGAGGCCACTCCCGTCTTGTGCCTCTTCTTCGAGGACATTTTCGGCCTCTTTACTAATTTCGGAGTCGGATTCGATATTAGGACAATCCTTAGAGGCAGATTTATTCGCAGGTAGCTTTGTGTCATACGTGAGTTCTTTGCCGATAGAATCCAAGAAGTAGCAGTATGTGAAGGAGTTATTTTTGTGTTCTTGTAACGGATCATCATTTCGGTCCCAATCTTCCAATGGGCAGTCACAATACATGCATATGACACGGTCGCTCCCCGCTTCCACTGGAGAGTAGTAAAACCCAGCTTGGGAAAGACCCTCGCTTGAAACTTTACATTTCCGTTTGGAGTCAAACTTCCAAAGATTCTTGAATGTTGAGCGCCGTAGCGCGATGGATTCATCGCTGTGAGGTTCAATGATAGATTTCGGGGCAGATCCAGACTCGCCAAGGGTGGACCAGAATGTCTCCTTTTCCGTAGCCATGATGAACTTCTTCAAGTTGCAGGTGATCAAAGAGTAAGGACATTTGGGATTAGTTAGAAGATGTTGTGTCGCAACAAGGGTTTCTTCTTCTATATTTTTCTCCTTCTTGCCACACCAATAACACGTAATCTGGTTGGGGCAACTCTTTGTGGGTGAATAGTAGAATCCACAATCAGCGAGGTTATCAGCGTCCACTCCATTAGACCATTGTTTCAACGATTTGGAATTAACAATTTTGGCACCCTCTTTGAAAGTCGCTAGTCTGTTTTTCCGATACTGAAGCGAATCGCTCGGTTTAGGGACCATTGCAATTGACTTGACGATCTGGTGTGAAATTAAACGCGCGTCTAATGCACATGGGGTTTCTCAATTGTCGCGCGGGACCATATTGATACACTCGGATCACCACCAAAAGGTTATCTACAGCAACATGTTCCAAAGCCTTGGCAGGCACGTAGATTTTGAGTCACAAAAAAGAGCTAAGCTAAATAAAAAGAAGGGTAAAAAAATGGCTCAACTCAAGCGTGGCCAACCAAGTAATGAATGGTGCGCAACGCCTCGTACTTCAACTCATTGTTGCCCTCGTTGTTCTCTAAAAAGTTCATAATCAACAATTTGTACTGGCCATGCTTCTCAGAGTTAATGAATGTGATCAATTCGGAACCCAAGTTCTTGATCAAGAATTGTAAATCATTCAACACAATCACCTTAGACACACCGGTCAACGACGAGTCTTCCGAAATCAAAATAGCCAACATCTTCTTGACCAAAGCATAGTTCGATTCCTTGAACTTGTAGGAGTTTTCCTGCCAGAACTCTGGGGACTTATGAGTTGGAGAAGACCAGCTCAACAAATTAGGGTTTTCCAACTCGACCAAATACTCGTCCAAAGACGACAACTTCGTAGAAGACACTTCGCTCAAAGTGTCATTCAAGTATTGCAAATCATTAGACAATTCCTCGTCACTGCCGTTGGAAGCAAACTTTCTGGTTTGGACGGTCTTGACAACATTCAAGCCACGGTTGAACAACACCAACTTGACCACGCTGAATTGTTCGGAGCTTGAAGTAACCACAGAAACGAAGTTCTTCAAGGTAGACACAGCCACTCTCACCACCTTGAGTTTGATGCCGTCCTTGGAGATCGTCAACAAGTTACCGACCAATTGAGGGTAGTTATGGACCAAAACCTTATTGATGGAACTAGAAAAACTCAAGATCCAAGTACTCATCAATGCATTGTACAAGAGTTGCAAGTTGGTTGAGTTGGGCTGTTTAGCCAGGTGCTCAATCAATTCGTTCACACTCTTGAAGTTGGACACCAAATTGTTGTCCTGGAATACCGCACGGTACTTCTTGGAAATAACAAGCTCCTGCAACAATTGGACACCAATAGATTGCAAGTTCGCGTCCAGGGTATTACCGATGAACGCCGGAGAGCACACCAAGTCAAAAAGCTTAATCAAAATCTCTTCATTCACTTCGTTTTGAGTCTTAACGCTCTTCGATAAGAAGATAGCCAAATTGTAGAAACTCAAGGTCTTAATGAGGGAATCGTTGTTCTCCAAATGCTTGACAAATGGGCTGTATGGCAAAGACGAGTCAATGCTAGACAACAGCAAGAGAGCATCAACGAACAGTTGCGCCTTGGGGTCAACCAACAAGTCGTTTATCAACACCAAAACGCTTTTCAAGACGTCATCTCTCGCGTTAACGTCCAACTTGTTCAACAAATTCAAAATGGTCTTAGTGTATAACTCTTCAGAGCCCAACACAGTCTCACGTTTGCTGTCGGAGTTCTGTGCCTCCAAAACCTTGAAGAGGTCAGCTTGATCATTAGTGATGACGCCGGCTCGAGCCAAACCTTCCCAGGGAATAATTTTCTCCCTGATAAGCTTCTTGGAGTCCGACAAGTGAGAGCTGTCAATTACCAAGACAGACTAAATTGGTTAGCAATCAACAATCTTATTGAAATTCATAAAAAAATAGCTTTTTCTTATTTTGTTTGCGAACATACGTCGGTGGCCATGGTGTTTACTGCGTTTGGAATCTGGAAAGGGTGGTCAAGTGCTTTATCGTAGGCCTCCGATATTATATGGTTGGGGCACGAAATATTAGATTATCTTTCCCGCGACATCAAAATCGGCAAAAAAATTATTGCCGGTCCCAGGAATCGAACTTGGGTTTCTTCTGCCACAAAGAAGTGTACTGACCACTATACTAGACCGGCTTTGATGAATGTGTCCCCGTCAATGTGAGCTAGGACTTTTTGTACTGTGTCATAATTTGGTTTTCACGTTGATTCTATTTGATTCAAAGATATCCTACAGATAGGATCTCTTTTAGAACCCCTATTTCACGCTTAATAATTTTTCCCCGAGTAATAATAGAAAAGTCACACTTGTCAGTTAATCTTCCTCAGAGAGTGTCATAACAAAGCACGTAGTTAAGATATTCAACCTCCAATTGAATCCTTCAAAGTATGGAGATGGTATACATTATCTGCTCAGCGGCTCAAATTGGCGGAAGCGTGTGATCAATGGTACACCCAATGTTTAGCCAAGGCACTATTAAATTAATTTTCGTGTGGTTGACGATTCTTCGCACAACTCAAAGAATGCACAGCATTGTCTTATCATTAGGGCGACTTATTCCGGTTTACGGGACGTATTTACGGAATGTATTTCTGTCCCATTTGTTGAGAATATAAAATCAGTTCCACATTATCCCATTAAATTTGTATTAGAATACTCGCTAAGATGTTACAAAAAGGTTTTCTTTCATCAAATTGGCATCCTGGCCGAGTGGTCTAAGGCGCCAGGGTAAGGTTACCTTACCATACATTCCTGGTCTCTTCGGAGGCACGAGTTCGAACCTCGTGGATGTCAATATTTTTTTGATTTTTTTAAGGCGTTTCGGGAAATATCTAGGATTCTTACTTTCACATATAGCTTGTTTTTGGCTAGTTGCTGGAACTTTTGAATTAACTGGTCTTCCATTGTTCTGCAAAATTTAGATTTTTATGTTTTCCCTATTTTGCTACTAGTTTGCGAGTGTGCGAAATTATTGAGAGATGGCAAAAAATAATTACCAGGGGAAATAACCTAAACAAATATTGTTTATAAGATTTATTTGACACCGTAGTAATACGAAAAACCAACCAGGCATTCTGAGCTTGTCTGAAAATAATTTATCTTTCAATCGGCATAGGGCCATGGTTAGAGCCATACTTAGCCAAAATCTGAACTCGCCTGCAAATGACGCCTGCAGATGAATCTCGTCAAGTATCACCGTAGTCTCTACTACTTGCTTCTAATGGATATTGACGGTTACGATAATTACTCGGGCGACGAAGAGTTCAACGAGGATTCCTTGACAAATGAAGAATATGATGCTCTATACGAGCTCTTACCTCAATTAAAAAAGCTGTTGGAGCTGTACAACCCGGATATCGACGAATTGAGTTTGAAGGAAGCTTTGTACTACAACTACTTTGAACTCGAGCCAGCCCTCGAAGACATCCAAAGCAAATTCCCCAAAAAGAAAGGTATGTTATTTTATTTAAGCGATTTTCTTCTTACTTTATAACCACGCTTTGCACTCGCCTACAGAGATCGACTAAGTTCTAGAATGCTAATTTTTAAGAAACTCCAACCCCCAAGCTATCAAAACTTGCTTTGCTAGCTAAGCAACGTGCAGCTGCTAAGAAAGTTAGTTCAGATACGACAGAGAAACCTCTCCTAAGTCCAAATGTGCCGAGTCCGACCTTGTCAACGACTTCCCCGAGCGGTTCAAAATTGTCGAAATTGGCAAGCCTTGCAAAGAAAAGAGGTTCGAGTTCGCTCCTAAATTTAAAGGAAGAAAAAAGTACTGATCTACACGCAAAGCCTCTTTTGGTCCGAAAGGTGAATGCTTCAGGGTTGAGTTTGCGAAAACGAGCAGCTGAACTGAAGAACCAGCGGCAACGGGAGTTGCCCACTTTGGCACGCGAAAGATTACCTACCCCACCACCAGTGATCGGCGAGGAAGAGACAAACGTGCCAATTATGCAAGAAACATTGGAAATGGCCAATTTGAAGTCTGTATTTGATTTCGAAATGGACCGTTCAGCATTACTTCAAGTGCCTCAAAGTAAGGTTCTGAAGCTCCTCTTTGAGGCACCCCCGGAAACAGAAAACTATCTTAACTTGTTAAAGAAAAGAAGGAAATTGGCATCAGAGCTATTTCATGCATATACTAACAGTGATCCCAATATAGCCAAGGCAAGATCTAATTTCAGCCTGCCCAGTCCCGATGACAAAGTGTTGGACGCACAAAAACAAGCGTTTGAAAAAGATTTGAAAAAATTAAACATTAATGAAGTACCAAAGGAAAAGAAAGCACCGTCGAAGACCAAAGCATTCAAGACCATTGATTTGGCAAGAGAGCTCGCGCAGAACCCAAACTTTACCAAGCCCAACAAGTCCTTTGTGATTATTGGCCATGTTGATGCGGGAAAATCTACCCTTATGGGCAGAATATTGTATGACTCAGGAACAGTGGATGCCAAAACTGTCAACAAGTTGGTGAGGGAGGCGGAGAAGTCCGGAAAGGGATCTTTCGCTTTGGCTTGGATTATGGACCAAACTTCCGAAGAAAGATCTCGTGGTGTGACGATTGACATTTGTGCGACGTCGTTTGAAACCCCTTCCACCAGATTCACGGCCATTGATGCCCCTGGCCACAAGGACTTTGTCCCCCAATTGATTGGAGGCGTGTCTCAAGCGGATATCGCCTTGTTGGTGGTTGACTCGATTAATGGTGAGTTTGAGGCCGGTTTTGTTATGGATGGTCAAACAAAAGAGCACACATTGATTGTGAAGAATTTAGGAATCGAGAAATTGTGCATTGCGGTCAACAAGATGGACAAGGAAGACTGGAGCGAAGACCGGTTTTTAGATATTAAGGAGCAACTCACTCAGTTTTTGATTGGAGAGGAAGTTGGCTTTGCCGCGGAGAATCTCTCTTTCATTCCAATCTCAGGTTTGTCGGGGGGAAATGTGGTGAAAAGGGATCAATCTATTGCCGAGCTCTCGTGGTACAAGGGCCCTACGTTGATCGAGTACTTGGAAACTGTGGAAGTGCCTGGTAACAGCGACATTCAAGCAGAAGACATTTCGCAGGCCGAGTTTAATTTGGCCATCAATGAAATATATGATGTGACAAACTCGGAATTCAAAGTCAAAGGAAAAGTATCTCTGGGATGTATTCAACCTGGCGTCACCGTATGTGTCCAACCTACTGAGGATTTTTTACAGATTCAGTCAGTCTTGTTTAACGAGAGGCTGGTGGAGGTCGCTATCCGCGGTCAAATCGTACTGTTAACATTCAAAGTCAACCAGCTCAAGAACAAGAGCGTCGAGGACTTGATGATTGGCGATATACTTCTGAGCATCGACTCTACGATTCATTCCGTGACCAAGTTTCATGCAAGCGTTACAATGTTTAATATGTCCAAGCCTTTGCTCGTGGGAACGCCGTTCGTATTGTTTCGCAACAATGCTTCGGTTGCCGCTCGTATTTCGAAAGTCGAAAGCATCAACGGGTCGAAAAAGAAGAAGATGCACTTGGTTTCGAGGCAGAGCGCGGAAGTAATCATTGAAGTGACGGACGAGCGGTCCTTACCTCTTGCCAAGTTTGCCGACAATAAGTCTCTTGGTAGAGTGGTGATTCGCCGTGAAGGCACTACTGTGGGCGCAGGAGTGGTAACTTCTACTCAATAATTAATAGCACGTAACTAGGATATATAGTCCACAAATAGAATAAAGAACCCAAGTACGATGCATGTAGTAATGATGATTTTGGAACCTCTCTTGTTTCTGTCAGTCGCCTTTGAGAGGTTCTTATTACCCATTCTTAAATCGACGTCTATCTGGTCTTGACTTTCCATAAGATTTTCAATTTGTTCGGCCTGGGTTTCGAGATGCATGGTGAGTTCGGTTTGGAGTTTGACGATATCCACTATGGAATGATGCAATTTCTCCACCTGTTTGAACTCATTTGTCTTCAACGTGAGAAGCTCCTTGTTCTCCAGTTCTAGTTGTTGAATCTGTTCTTGTGTGAGCTCGGATTCGCTAGCCTTGAACGAATCTTGTTCTTGTTCGTATTGCAGAATATCGAGTTGATATTGCGACCGGTAGAAATCGGCCGCATCCGTGTCGTCATCATCCAAGTTTTGGAAATGTAGAAGGTTCAACTGCTTCTCTCTGTCCGCCCGCGTGTGCTGCATTTTCTCGAACTTGAGATTCACAGCTTTCGTGGTTTCGTTGAGAAACCTTAGGATCTGAGTCCTGTGGGAAGAAACAACCGTGGCATAGAGGGTTTCCGGGTCGGAGTCATCGGTGGAGAAGAGGGCCAGAACAAAACCCTTGTGCTGCTTTCTCGCCCCGGCCACATCGGCCCTCTTCTTCTCGTATGCTTGCAACTGCTTCAACTTCTCATACACCTTCTGAACATTGACCTTGAACTCCTCGTCGATGGTATTTTTGTCCTCAATGCGGAGTTCCCTATGGGAGTCCAGCCCGAAACCGGGAAACTCATCGGTCATTTGGAGGTAGAGTGGTCGGATCTCGCCGATAAACGTGGCCAAGTTAACGAGGTTGGCGTAGACGTCGTTGCACTCTTTGACAAAGGTGTCTTTCACATGGTAGGGAGCAATTGGGGTTTCAGTTGGTTTCATCAACGAGTCCGCCAACTCGAGTTGAACAATCTCCACACATTGCTGGAACAATGGAGTCAAGTCAGTCATGGGGGTTTCTTCCGGTGGTGGAACCTATGTCAGCCAACAAGGTGGTGCACAGGTGTGTCCGGGTCCGCGACACGACACGATATTCCATGATCGGATGCGACACTCAGTCTTTACAGTGGGAGGTAAGGTACATTCTGCGGTTGGGAACATTTTGTTTTTATACGCGTATATCTATATCTTGGGTCCTTCGGATCAACCGGACAAGTACTCCAAAGTGTGGGTGATTTCTACCGCGTCCCTATGGCCGTTTTCTGGATTGGTGATGGGGTGAGTCTTGGACTCATACAAGATGTTCCATCTTCCGCCATAGATAGCGCCACTTGGGTTTTTGTGTTCCTGGTTGAACTCCTTCCTGTACTGGGGGTCGCCTTGGACATAGGCAACGTATTCTGGCACGCCCGGAGTGTAGATGTTATCGGCAAAAAGCGTGGTTCCAGGACCGACGAGACCAAGCGACTCAAGCACACGGAGATCGGGAACGTAAAACTCCTTGGCGTGGTCGATGAACACCGCATCCAAGGTGCCGCTCTTGGCGGCGGCCAACCGCTCGGCAAACCCCGGAAGACTTTCGCCGGCGGGACCCACGATAATCTCCACCACGTTGGAAAGACCCGCGAGGTCCACCAACTGACGGGCGATATTGGCGTAGGTGGGGCTGAACTCGAAACTGTAGTACTTGATTTCGCCCTCGGCCGGCTTGTGCTTGACCAATTCGCCCGCGAAGAGAATTGCGGAGTACCCCACGTAGCAACCCAACTCGATCATGATGTTGGGAGGGGACCGCCTCAAGTTGTCCAAGATCAAGTCGCCCTTGTACTTGCCAATGACCATGAAGTGGTGTTTGGCGATATATTCCTCCATGATCGAAAGTACGCCCGCAGGAGAGCCTCTGGCGCCGTCCAATCTGGGGGAGGCGAGCACGTAGTCCAAAAGCTTTTGTTCCTTAGACATGGTTGGTGGGGAGTCAAGAGAGCAATGTAAGAGCAACAACCAATACAAGAAAAAAGGGGGTTTTTACTTGGGGAGGGAGCCGTGCATAAATAGTGCGATTGCCGGTTGAGAAGCCCCAGCTATAATGGCGGAGCCCAAACCCGTCTTTCGGGCCGTGCACTGCGGAAGGGGTAATGCACATATGTACACTGTGCACGCCATATAACTCCCCTAGGTACTGTGGCGTCGCCGGATAACATAGCGGAGACCGAGCGGCGGCGCCTACGGGGCCTCCCGTCGAAGCTTTTGGGGATCGTATGACCCGTGCGCGCTCGGAACCGTCGGGGCCATTGGGTTCTCTGCCGGCTAAACTTGCCGCAACAATCGGGGATGAATCGAAAACTGGCGTTGGATACAGTGTTACCTTGGTTGGCCGAAATGGCCCATGGGTGGCGAGTGCGCACTGCGACCAGCAACCGCAACCGAACCGGGGTGGCACCTGGCGTGGAGATGTATGGGTGTTGTCTCAGTCGGATGGGAGCGGATACCATGAGCGCCTTTCCAGGACCATGATCGGAAGATCCATTATTGCCGCGTGACGAGGGGAATGCTCGTTATGTTTTACAGGAAAAGCTTCGTGTCAAGACCTTGAGGTGTCAACTGCCGGTTCGGGTGGGGACGTACCTGCATACGAAGGAATACCGTTGGTATTGTCCCAACCAACTCCCAATTCCGGAGGCCCGGCAGCCAAATTCCATTTGCAACCAGAACCCGGAACGGAACCAGAACCCGAAACAGATCGTCCAATGGACGCCCGGAAATATTTCAACCTAAACCCAAGCGGATTGTCCGATGGGGTAATGTTCCAGTGCATGGTAGCCGCACCCGCACATGGCATTATCGCCCTACGCACTACTCGCACTCGATTCACTCATCCCATCCCATCTCATGGCGTCCACCCAAGACCGGTTAGCGGCGCTCCGAAGAAAAAAGGATCAGTGCAAACAGAGAAACGCCGCCGCTCTTTCCCGCGACCAAAAACTCCAGCGTGCGCGTGCAAATTCGAAAAGCGAGTCTGATGAAGACAATTCCGAGACTGAAGAGGAGGGAGACAGACTAGAATGGACGGCCAGTGAATGGGACGCGTGGGATCTCAAACAGGGAAGACGGGGTGCTGCCGGTGGCTACAAAAACCTCACGGACTTGGCGTTTTCCACCTACCAGAAGGCCACCAGCAAGCAAGTGGTGGACAAAGAGAAGTACCAGGCGCACTTGGCGCAAAACGCGGCGCCGTTTGCAGTGGTGGCGGAGCAAGAAGATGTGGAGAAGCTTTCGCGGTCGTTGCAAGAGGCGAGCGAGTCCCGACTCAAGCGGAGACGCAAGGAGGAGAATGCGGGAAGCTACATCACGGAGAAGAACCGGCAGTTCAACATGAAATTGGAGCGGGAGTATGGAAGCGACTGAGGGGCGAGAGGCTGGTCTGGTGGTTCTTGTATATATTAAAAAGGGATAGGAATGAGGTGTAGAGGGGATAGAAGACATTTGATGGGGAGACTAGGGAGACCAGGCAGACCAGGCAGACCAGGCAGACCAGGCAGACCAGGGAGACTAGAGGAACGGGGACCAGAAGAAGCGAGGAATTGATTAGAGGAAGCAGCAGAGTAGAGGAACCGGGAAAGTACAAGACAAATAAAACACAATGGAACAAGATGATACGTGGACTGAAATTCATCTCGTCCTGAGTGACGAAAGCTGGCAGCCTGCTTGCCCGCATGCGGTTGACCTGGCCCATTGTTCTACTTAGTTGAATGTCTTGTTGCGGGGACATAGTGCTGACGGTACAAGATTAATTTTTCCCACTGGTCAAATTGCTCGATCAGTGAACCGCAGCGTTTCTGTCGTTGGCCCTAGTGGATTCATCCTCGAGCAAGTCAATGACTTTTGCATTGGCCAAATCGCTCGGGTTAACTTCTCCACACGGTATAGCCAACCACTGTAAAGGAGTTCAAACGGCTCAAGTGAGAGCATTTTTCAGCGAGAAGTAGTCTCTCCGGCGAATTCGCGCTAGACATGACCGTCGTTCACAGAGATGGATCACTAGGCTGGCTGTTACCTCCGCAAGATAGTGCCTTCTACAAGTTTTTCTATTTCTTCAACAGCAATGTGTGTGCCAATCACATCCCACTAACATTGTCTCACGATAGAGTGCTATCAACATTGATATATGTAGTAAGATGGCTTCCTGCTCTACAGGTGTTCCACTCCGCTCCAGTAACCCCAGATGCGCGCGCTCTACGCCCCGCACTAGCGCACTACTTCGGATCCTCAGCTTCACCCCATGTTTGTGGATCTCCCCGCGGAACTCGCCCTCGAGGTGTTCCGCCACCTTCTGCCGCACGAGGCGCAACTCCTCCTCGCCTCCCTTGACCGCCTCCGCCCCCACCCCAACGCCGCGCGCTACAGCGATTTGGTGTACACCCGGCTCTACTCCGGCCATGTGGTGGTGTCGGTGTCGGAAGTGACGCCGCCGGTATACGACGTGCGGCTCACGCCGTCGCAGTTCGACCAGCTCTCGCGCGAGCCCCGGTTCATGGCCCAGACGCCGCGCATCCTCGACTTCATCTTTGTCCGCAGCTTGCGGGACTACACCCAGTTCCAGGCCAGCCTCGCGCTCTTGCGCCAGGTGATGGAGCGGGCAGAAACGCAGCGGTGGCTCTCGCGGGCGGACCGCATCTCGTTCCAGTTGAACGGCCGCAGCACCTCGGACTACGCGCCCACGCTGTTGCTGGCGCTGGTGATCCAGACCATGATCCTGTTGGCGGCGGTGGACAACGTGCGCACGTTGAAGGTCAACTCCACAGATATCGGCCTGTGTTTCCCGGACAAATGGGGCGTGGTGTTTGGCCAGTACCTGCGGTTGAAGGTGTTGGCCTTGTCGGACAACCTTCTCCGGCTGGAGCACGTGGGGTTCCTGCAACCACTCTTGGAGACCCACTTCCGGTGGCCGCCGGCGCTTCGCGTGCTCGCGCTCAACAAGAACATGCTCTCCACCTTCACTTACGAGACCGCGGCGCGGCTTCCCGACACGCTCGTGGAGTTAGACTTGTCGGGCAACCAGCTCGCGTGCATCGGCGAGCCGCCGCACCGGCCGTTTGCGGTGGCGGCAGTGCTCCCGAACTTGCGCGTGCTCAACCTCTCGTTCAACCCGTACTTGGTGCGGCTCAACCCCTACTTGTTTCACGCCGCGGGAGAGATGCCCCACGTTCTCACGGTGCAGTTGGACGGGTGTAACATCGTAGACCGCCATCTGCTCAAGGCGCGGGCGCGGGCGGAGCGCGTGAAGCTCTACTGGTGAGCCCGATCCGTTAGGGAAGTGACAGATTGCAGAGGCGGAAACTGGACAAGGAGACTGAGACAAGCAGACTGAGACAAGCAGACTGAGACAAGGAGACTGAGACAAGACGACTGAGACAAGACGACTGAGACAAGACGACTGAGACAAGACGACTGAGATACGAAGACCGAGACACGAAGACCCAGACGAGACGACTGAGACACGAAACGGACGGGAGTCCAATCCACTCATGCTGATGACATTCGGCGCTGACAACAGACTGTCGAGACCCAGCCCGCAACAGCCATGCCGCAGTGGTCCCGAAGTGGTCCCGAAGTGCCGCCATTCAAACTGTCGTTTGCCTCTTGGGATAGAAGAGAACGTATTGAATGTCGGCAACGCTATAGCTGCTACACTACCTCCATCGTCCCACCTATCGTCCCACCTCCATCTACACTACCCATCTACACCCCATCTACCCATCTTCTGCCATTGTCCCATCTCCCGCCATTGACCCATCCTTCTTCCAATCGACTTGCCTCGTCCCAGACATTACAAATACCCCATATGTCCCTCTCTGGCCCTAGTCCTGATCCAATCATGCATCCAGACCTCTTCCCCTCCGCGCATGTTGGGCCAAGGGTGTGTGTAGCCACGTCTCCCGGCACACGGGCGACTCGCACCCAAACCGTCGCATCCTGCACCACACCGGCGATTCCAAGTCATTGGTTGTTCCTTTCTCTCCACCCGCCTCGCATCCCATGTTCCGCCTGTCGTTGGCGCTCCACGGCCTCCTCCAGCCGTCCAGATTGGTCCGCTCCCACCCGCACCTCCTACGCCTTCTGCCGCGGCCCCGACTCTTGGCCGCTCCCTGCCGCATTCGCTTCTACGCTAATGTGGCCCACGAACAGGCTCGGGAAACCCCACCCCCGCCAAGCGAGCCCCACAGCGACAAGTCCCGGGGCTCGTTGAAAGAGGATCTCCCGCGCCTCATGCGCCTCGCCAAACCCGAGTTGGGCAATCTTTTTGGCGCTCTCTTGTGTCTCATTGGCACGTCCGCGGTATCGATGTCGTTGCCGTTCTTCATTGGAAAGATCATCGACTCCGCGCGCGATGACAAAGACAACGACGACACTGCCGCAGCCAAGGAGGACGACGGCAACTTTATCAGCGGTATTCCCCTCACCCAAACCCAGTTCTACTCCGGCTTGACCGTGTTTTTCGTCGCGGGCAGCGTGGCCAACTTCGGCAGAATATACCTTTTGCGTTCCGTGGGAGAGAAGTTGGTGGCGCGCCTCCGGTCGCGGCTTTTCGCCAAAGTGCTCTCTCAGGACTCCTACTTTTTTGATGTGGGTCCCACCCGAACCGGCATGAAGACCGGTGATCTCATATCGCGGCTTTCTTCCGACACCCAGATCATCAGCAAGTCGCTCAGCGGAAATATTAGTGATGGCGCACGTGCTCTTATCTCCGGATGCGTGGGGCTTCTGATGATGTGTTGGGTTTCGTGGAAGTTGACCCTTTGTATGAGTCTTATATTTCCTCCGCTCATCTTGATGTCCACCGTATATGGCCGTCGCATCAAGCGTCTTTCTCGTACTATCCAGGACAGTTTGGGTTCCATGACCAAAGTTCTGGAAGAGAAGTTCAACGGGTTGAAAACCATTCAGAGCTTTGCCCAGCAACAGCCGGTGGTGCATGAATACAACCTGGAGGTGAGGGACATCTTCAACAAATCAATGCTCGAGGGGAAGCTCAGTGGCATTTACTACAGTATCAACGGCTTTTTGGGCAACATCACGTTGATTGGCCTCCTTGTCGTGGGCTCCAGGTTGATCAGCGCGGGCGAGATCACCATAGGCGATCTTTCCAGTTTCATGATGTACGCCATTTATACCGGAAGCTCTGTTTTTGGACTCGGAAACTTCTACACCGAGTTGATGAAGGGCGTCGGTGCCGCGGAACGTATCTTCGAGTTGATTGAGCTGAAGCCTAAAATCACCACTTCTCTTGGAAGAAAGGTGAATGATCTCCACGGAGATATCCGCTTCACTAACGTCAAATTTGCGTACCCGTCACGTCTAGATTCTGATATTTTCGAAAATTTCAATTTGACCATCAAGAAGGGAGAGAATGTATGCTTTGTGGGACCCAGTGGTTCCGGGAAGTCTACCGTGTCCCAACTCCTTCTCCGGTTTTATGATCCGGTGAAAGGAGAGATTCATGTCAACAACCACAATATAAAAGATTTGAACCTTAATTTCTACCGGTCGGAAATTGGATACGTTCAACAAGAACCTTTGCTCTTCAGTGGAACCATCAAGGAAAACATAACATTTGGCAAGCCAAACAGTACCGAGGAGGAAATTGAGTACGCCAGCAAATTGAGTAATGCGTTCACCTTCATCAATGGATTCCCCAATAAGTTCGATACTGTGATTGGCCCTAGTTCCAGCGGCAGTGCGCAATTGAGTGGAGGGCAGAAGCAAAGAATTTCGTTGGCGAGAACGTTGATAAAGAAACCTAAACTCCTTATTTTAGATGAGGCAACTTCGGCTCTTGATTCTCGCCTGGAGGAAACAGTTTCGAAGAACTTGAAGGACTTATCTACGGTGAGCCAAATAACAATTGTGTCTATTGCACATCGTCTCTCAACAATTAGAAACAGCGACAGAATTATTGTTTTGAATAGTCGGGGAATAATCGTGGAGGATGGAAAATTCACTGACCTTTATCTGGACCCAAGCAGCAGGTTGAATAAATTGTTGAAAAGCGACGAGTTTTCGGAGGCGGAAGAGTAATGGTATAATAGGGCATATATAAAGATGATCTGTAGATATGATAGGAATATAATTTAAGAGCATCTGGTGAGTGGTGGTGACGTAGATTATCCGGTAAATTGCATCCATCCCAAAGTAAAGTTGCTTGCGCGGCATACACATCGCTTCTTCAGAAGCCAAAAGCGCGCAGTTTCATGCTGATAGCAATCATCACGGCAAAACTCACATGCCATTCGACCCGATTCATGCGAATAATCAATTGGATCTAAATACGAGATATTAGCTCTGGAAGCAGAATTCCCGTCTACTATTCCTATTTTTACTTTTGATTAGGTTATTGTTTCTAAACTTGGGGTAGATTTAAACGACTTACCCCGCATTTCGCCGCCACATTTATCATTCGATAAAAATGCCGCCAAAAGAACAACCATTGCCTCTGCTACCTAGGTCTGAAAGAAGACTAGTTGAGAGATTGAAAATTGAACAGCTGCATGAGAAACTTCTGAATATACTCCCATTCTACGGGAAGGTCACTCTGGCTTTAATTCCGTCCTTGCGAAGTTCAGTTGATTCTGTCAATAATTGTCATCAGTCAGATGACGGTAAAGGTGAACCCCCGACAGAAGATTTATCTGCAATTGAAGAAAATGAAACGACCTCAACTGGCAATGAAGACATTGATGTGGCGCTACCTTTAGGGGAAAAGGGAGCACTGAATTCCTTTTTGAACACCTTGACGACGGCACTCTTCTACGCTGGCTCTGAGCCAATTAAGAGTGTTCGTAATATTCTTTACGATAGAACAAAATCCCCCAAGAATGGTAAACAGATTGAAGAGCGAATTGGGGCAGAAATTGACGAGCAACAGAAGTTACATTCTGATCTAACTTTAGCCCTCAATAAGGCTATTGCAGAAGACGACGAAATCGTAGATATTCCTGATACCGAATCAAATTTGGCTTCTCCGAATTCCAAACAAGATGTCGAAAGTGACTCAAATGAAAGTTTGAGTTCCATAATCTCTACCGAACCACAAAGCGCTGCTTCAATTGAGACCGCTCACACAATACCACTGGAGAGCGATATGACCCCGTGGCAGAAATCAGTTTTCCAGAAGATAAACTTCGTATCACAAAATGAAAATACCCTCTTCAAGTATACAACGATAATCCGTGAAGATGACCCTGCATTTGAAAGATTGCCGTGGTTTATCGCAAAGAAGCTCAAAGAAATATTTGTCCTTCTGGACAGTGATCAATTTCAAGGTGTTTTTCAATCATGGCTCGTGCGTGATGTTCTTCTTCTTGGTAATGTCTACTTGACATCAGAGAACTTATGTTTCTACTCGCTACTTCCTGGAGCGTTAGCTAAAGGCGAAGATCTTAATCAGGATATAAAATTGTACGAAGGTGCATTGGGCTTTAAATTGGGGCACTATGGTGATTCTTACTATAGCCTGGTCGCGACTCACAATTTTTGGGCTGTTTTAAAGTTTCAGAATTTATTCATTTACCCCTCTTCCACTGAGCTATTCTTTCCAGTGAAAGTAATCGATCTACGTGATGCTCTTTATTGTGATATCATTGAATCTCCCAATGTTGCACCAAGCCCAAAGGCAGATGGCAGTGATTATAAATTACCGAGGATACTGTCCTTCACACTGCTACAGCAGCTCGAATCAGAAACTTCAAGCTTATCTGAAGAGACAGAAGATACTACAGAAAATTTTCAAGGTGGTGTTTGGTTCAGAATCGTTGGCTCTAAAAAATCTTACAAGTTTCACACAAAAAACATATTTTCAGCTCGCCACTGGTGTAACGCGATTACTAAAGAAATATTCCGTCTCCATAATTCCAATTCAAAGAGAGAAGTTTTGTTGAAAATACCGTTGGATCGGATTCTTGAGCTCAAGAAAAATTATGTTCTTGCGGAAAGTGACGAAGAAGCGGCTACAGATACAGATACTCCCGTGACATTTACAGTGAAATACCATATACATAAAAGAACCAGTTCAAATGATTTGAATGAATCAACCAAAGAAGATGAGACTTCGGAAGTGCCCGAATTTGTTCATTTTGTGTTGTTTGGACAGGGTACGCAAATGCAAGAAACTGTTTTGAAACTACTCCAACAGAAGAGAAATGGAAACCAGAAGAATGAAAACTGGAGTGAACACGAAACCAAATCCGACTCTACTATCCTTTCCACCCTCAGATCACAACTTAAAAGAGGTGTATCAATTATTGATAGAATTGCCCTCGTTAATGAAGAACTTTTGACTTCGGAAGAACGAAAAAGATATATCCCAGAAAGTGGAGAAAATAATTACCTTCCAAAGAAAAAGAAAAGCACAAGATCCAACAATAACTCTGTTGCAACTACACCGAACCGCGACATTGGAGAGAGTAATATCATTGATGACATAGGAATGGATCTTGTAACCGATGGGATCAACTGGCATTTTCCCAAACCATTTTCCGTTCTGACCCTTAAGAGTTTGAATTTACATATATCTACAAAAAAGAAGGATGCAGTGGAAATGGAGAGGCATTATGCAAGCTTAATGGAAGGGCCGAAAGGAACAACTACGAGAGAGAGTGCATCAAGGTATACCCAAACTTCAGAGCTAGATTATAGCCAAAACTTTGCTAAATCAAATAGTTCGAATCTTGATGACTCTAGTACTCAAAGCCAGGAAATCAGAAGCCGTGGATCGAGATTACTGACACTCAAGAAATTTTACTCTATCGGCAAAGGTATAACGGCAAATCCCCAACATTATGATACAAATACCGAGGATGAGTTTCTTGTTACATCAGGTCCGGGTCGTAATAAAGATGTTGAGAAGTTTCGCCGAGATTTCCTGCTCGGACCAGGAATTGAATTGATTGCTTCATATCATGCATTCTTAAGACGTAAGATCCCTGTCTACGGAAAGTTGTACCTTGGAAGTGAGAAGCTTTTCTTTCAAAGTTTATTGCCGGGCGTATCAACCAAAATGATTCTACCCATAAAAAAACTTGATGAATTGCAAATTACGAAAGGTCGCATGGTCAGAAATCCTGGTTTGAAGATTTCTATTCATGGAAGTGATCCTATTCTTTTAGACTTTGGATCTCTGAAGGCAAGAGATGATTGTAGGGATATGATTCAAGCTCAAATTTCAAGGGCCAATTCTAAAATTGGATACCAAGGTGGCATTGAAATTTCCGGCCAACTTGAGAATATCACAACAGAAAGAGATTCACTTTGCTCTTTAGAAATTGCTAAACTCCGTTCTAAAGAATTAGTTGACCGAAGGGTAAGAGCGGCTAGACTTGGCTTACTCGAAGATCGAGTGTTTGCTGCATCTGGAATGGTATTTCCTATTATTTTAGCAGAGGATCCAATCTTTTTCACCGAAGTTCGGAGCTCGGTTTCCTATAAATTCACCCTCTTGACGATTGGCTCAAGAGGAGATGTGCAGCCCTACATTTCTCTTGGAAAAGCGTTGATGGCAGAAGGTCATATTGTAACAATTGCGACTCATGCTGAATTCGAAGACTGGATTGTGAGCCATGGTTTGCAGTTCAAAGAAGTTGCAGGAGACCCGGCAGAATTGATGGCATTGATGGTGAAGCACGGAGCGATGTCAGTTGGATTCCTCAAAGAGGCTGCGGCAAAGTTCAGGGGGTGGGTGGCTGAACTTTTAACTACGAGCTGGGAGGCATGTCAAGGCACCGATGTTCTTATTGAGAGTCCGTCAGCAATGGGTGGATTACATATTGCTGAAGCATTAGGAATACCGTATATGAGAGCCTTCACGATGCCATGGACCCGCACAAGGGCATATCCCCATGCCTTCGTGGTCCCTGATCAGAAAAGAGGAGGATCGTACAATATCTTGACCCATATTATGTTTGAGACGGTATTTTGGAAA
This sequence comes from Clavispora fructus, assembly GCA_003707795.2. Taxonomy (NCBI): domain Eukaryota; kingdom Fungi; phylum Ascomycota; class Pichiomycetes; order Serinales; family Metschnikowiaceae; genus Clavispora; species Clavispora fructus. The sequence goes on from PPLK02000005.1 coordinate 167,249, forward strand.
GGTATTTCCGGACAGGTTAACAAATGGCGGATTGAGACGTTAGGACTCAAAAAGACAAACCTTGTAAAGATGCAGCAGACACAGATTCCGTTCTTGTACAATGTGTCCCCTGAAGTGTTCCCGCCTTCGGTTGATTTCCCAGATTGGGTACGAGTAACAGGATATTGGTTCTTGGATGAGGGCTCGAAAGACTTCACACCTCCAGAAGATCTTGTGCGGTTTTTGGCAAAGGCTAGGGCTGATAACAAGAAGATTGTCTACATTGGTTTCGGTTCCATTGTTGTTAGCGACTCAAACCAATTGACACAAGCGGTAGTAGACGCCGTTTTAGCACTGGGCGTTCGGTGCGTTTTGAACAAAGGGTGGTCGGACAGATTGAACAAAGATGAGTCCAGACCCGAGGTTAAGCTTCCGGAGCAGATTTTCAATAGCAGTCTGATTCCCCACGACTGGCTCTTTCCTCAAATCGATGCGGCTGTTCACCACGGAGGTTCGGGAACTACAGGCGCAACGTTGAGAAGTGGATTGCCTACGATCGTCAAACCATTCTTTGGTGATCAGTTCTTCTACGCGTCGCGGATAGAGGAGCTTGGCGTGGGGATTGCGCTAAAGAAGCTCAACGCCAAATCTTTCACGAGCGCATTGCGGGCCGTTACTACAAACGAAAGCTTTGCCAAGAAAGCAAAAGCCATGTCCAAGAATATCAAGTGCGAGTACGGCGTGTTGGAAGCAGTTGCTGATATCTACTCTGAGTTTGCTTACTCAAAGTCATTGATTGACAGTATGCGACTCAACAATGATTTGAAGTCAACGAATGACGACGATTCGTTGCTCACTACAGGAGTCGAAGACCACGCAAGACTTGATACCCGCAGCTTGAATTTCACCGAGGACGACCTAAAAATCGATCAGGTCACCTTGGGTTAGGGTGGTTGACGGTGATGCTGCAGTGTATGCAATTATGCGTCCTTGTGCGCCTGACTCAGATATGCGCATATTGACTGCGATGAGAGCCACCACGGCGGCATTGACGGAAACAATGCAGTAAATGCGAAACTTTCAAAAGCGAGAATGGCTACTGTGGCGAGTGTCTTATTTCATTGTTAGCGGATTTAGTATAAAGAAAATATTCGACGAAGGTGAGGTCATGTTGACTTGAACCCATCGTATGCATGAAGCACGCCAACCAGAGCAGGGTAGTATGGAAGCGAGGAATCCTCTCGTTTTGAAGCGATCGAAATCTTTAGAAAAAAAAAAGAACAAAAAAAAAAAATGAAACCCAGCTGTAAGATTGAATCCCAACCCCACTGTCCTAACGGCATCAAGGTAAACTTATCTCGTCTCGTAATTGACTGCGGAAGGGGAGCGGTCAGCGTGCACGCTTGTCGCGCCTGGCGATCACGTGAAATAGTACAAACTGGTGAGTAATACTAGCACAGCTCCGCATGATCACAGCGAATTTCCTTGCCTCACACTACAACACCCAGAGAACGTGATATCGCAAGCAGACTTTGTTCCCTGGCTTAAAAAAACCCTTCCGCTGTCCCCCCGACATATCTCTCCCTTTTTTATCTTCCAATTGTGTGACTCAACTGTGCACCCATGGCTAATCCGATCTACAAAGACATAACCGAGGAAACCATCCGAACAAACCCGTACGCCGCAATGGTGTCGGGTCAGACGGTAGTTGAAATCCCGGAGCACCAACTCGAGTGCGGCGAGGTGCTTCGCGATTTCCCCATTGCCTACAAAACCTGGGGAAGACTAAATGAGGACAAGGATAACGCATTGCTCATTTGCCATGCCTTGACTGGGTCATCCGATGTGCTGGACTGGTGGGGCCCGCTTTTGGGCACCGACCTCACCTTCGATCCGTCCCGGTTTTTCATCATCTGCATCAACTTTTTGGGGTCGCCGTACGGCTCGTGCTCTCCCATGAGCATAGAGAAGGCCACCGGAAAACGCTACGGCCCGATGTTCCCACTCGTGACAGTGAAGGACGACGTCGGGGTGCAGAAACTAATTCTTGACTCGTTGGGCGTGAAGAGCATTGCGTGTGTGGTTGGTGGTTCCATGGGAGGCATGGCCGCACTTGAGTACTCGTCCACTTACAACGGCACCGGCTACGTCAAATCCGTGATTGCGTTGGCGACTGCAGCCCGTGCCAGTGCTTGGTGCATCTCGTGGAACGAAACCCAGAGGCAATGTATTTTCAGCGATCCCAACTATGACGACGGGTACTACTATGAAACGCCCGGACTCAGTCCGAAGAGCGGCTTGAGTGCGGCCAGAATGGCGGCGTTGCTCACGTATAGATCGCGCAACTCGTTTGAGGCTCGTTTCGGCCGTAAAGTGCCTAGCAGCCTTCGGGCGCAACCTTCGGCCCAGATAGACCAGGCGGACGTCAGATTGCCGAAGACAAAAGAGGAAGAAAACTGGTTGACCCACAACGAAGGGTCCAAGTCGTCCAGAGCGTCGTCTAGAGCGTCTTCAAGAACGTCGTTTTCTGGGTTGGACAAGCCTCAGACCTATTTCACCGCCCAGTCGTATTTGAGATACCAGGGCGACAAGTTTGTGGGCCGTTTCGACGCCAACTGCTATATTTCCATCACGAGAAAACTCGATACTCACGATATCACCAGAGGTGCCATCGACCCCGATACTGTCACGGAAGACCCACTACCTGATTATCTCCACACATTGAAGTTGCCGCACTTGATCATTGGAATCACGTCCGACGGGTTGTTTACATATGGCGAGCAGCAACTCTTGGGAGATTACATACCCGACAACCAGTTGAAGAGATTGGATTCGCCGGAGGGCCACGATGCCTTCTTGTTGGACTTTGAAATCGTGGACAAGTACTGCAGGGAGTTTTTGCACCAGCAGTTGCCCGAGTTTTTTGACGACAATTCGGGAAAGATAGAGGTGTTCCCCGATTGGGAAAGCCATGTGGTGACGGTTGCAAACGGTGGTGAGTCCGTCTTTGGGGAAGCCGAAAAGAACATCACCAATTGGTAAATAGAGCCCAATAATCCCTCGCCTGCGAAACCATGTTGAAGAGAATACCGAGACAGAAATGCCAATAGAATTAAATAAACAGAATCTTACCCATGCTCATATCTCGTTTCCGCATTCATTGTGAGTCTGGAGAATCATTGTGAGTCTGGAGAATGATTGTGAATCTGGAGAATCGCGGTGTACGGGTGTGCATCCTCCTACATGACCAGCGATGAGACCTAACTGAACTTCAGCATGTACCAGTTCACCCAACTACAACAGTTGGAACCGTTATACGATAATGTGGAATATTTCAGCGTGATTTCAAATTCACCTGACGCAAAAGACCAACTACAGCGTGTCGCAGGCCAATTTTTTCTTTATCGCAATGACCATTTCAATCAGGTGGGTGAGGTGCTCGAGTTCATAAGTCGGGCTGACTGCAACCACTTCGCCGTAGAGGCAAACGCAGAAAACGACATTCTTTTTTTAAACTCGGGAAATAGAGATATAATTGAGCTTGATCTTTCAGAACACACACTTTTTCAAAATAACTATGTCACGAGGTACATGAAATTCACCAAAGTGGTTCCAGCTAAGAGCTCTCCAGACTACGAAACCCGCTACATATGCAAAGTGAAAATCGATCCAACTGCTAAATACCATAAAGACCTTTCACATTTAGTTTCCAAGGTCTTTGCCGATTCCAGAATACAGGTGTTGCTGGATATTGAGCTTCCATTTCCACTCCAACGCATCTCTCCAACCATCAAACAGGTTGAGATTTCTCCTCATTCGAATTTCGGGCCTCTTAAATATAACGAAATTGACCCTGCGGACTCAATGGAATTTTACGAATACTTCTGCATGTTGCATATGAATGGTTTCCCTGACAGAAGGGACGAGCACGTGAAGCTAACAACCATGTACGAAGGGCCGGAAGGGTACACCGGAGAAACAAAGGACACCACCCCTCTTTTCTTAACTGTTGCTAGGGATATTAACCCGTCCACATTGTCTATTATAGCGGACAACGGTGATTGGGTGTCACTTTTTGCCAAGACCAAATATCAAAATGTCTTGGTCACCAAGGCTCAGCAGTCTTACATGTGGAACATCACCCATTCATCGAAAAACATCAAAATTCATTAAAAAAAAACCTAGTCATAAAAACAGAATATATATACAAGAGATTCTCTTTCCTTTTAACTTTCAATTTATGTCAGCGCCAATTCTGACGCGTATGTTTCGTTGACGTTGTCAAGCATCATGTTGAAGTCGTCATAAACAAGACCTAAGCCCAGATTTTGGAATGCAATATCTAATTCGCGCGATTGGTTGTTGTAGAGCGATGTAGTTCCCAAAGATGGTTTAACTGAGAGCATCAGCATCCACCAATCGTCAACTGTAGAATCTGGAACCGAGTAGGAGAAGTTGACGGTGGGCACAGGAGGCCCACCCTCTTGGTAGTAGTCTTCTCCTTCGTTTGCTCGTGACTCCTCCTTAACAGCATTTTTTGCTTGGATTTTACTCAAGGCATCTTTGATAAAGCGAATCATGTCTTCTAATGTTTCACTATCAAACTTGAATGGGCCTTCCTTTCCTCGGCACCAATCCAAATAAAAATCCCGACCATCACGAACAGCTCTCAACTTGTCTTGGGTTTTAAACGATCTCCAGCTGTAGTAGTATCTGCTGCTTAGGCGGGCGGATGTATCGACGAAGATATCAAAACACTGATATGTGACAGTATTCAATTCATTCATTAGTTCATACCGTCTTTTGTAGTTTGCGTTGTATAGCAAGCTTTGCAGATGGTTATGCAGGGTTTCACAACCAAGGACAGAGAATCGACAACGAATCAACACCGCCTGCAAAGTGATGAAGCATTTATGGGCCAAATTTTGGAGCACAGGCGTTATCGCAAGATCGGTGCTGTACTTAAACCAGATAAGACTCTTTTCAGCGTAGTCATTGAACAATGGCATCATATCATTTATCACCACGTTCATTATTTTCTTAAAATAATAGTACGCCAGGTCAAGGTCGTTGACTCGCTCGTAGTAGTTGAAAAAGTGGTATGTGACGGAAAGTAATAGGAAGCAAGACTGTATGTACATCTTCAATTCAATGATTTCATGAGGCAAGAGGGGCTTCTCATCCGAGATCGAAGGCTTCATTGGCCGCAAATAGTGAGTTTCAAACTTGGTAATAACGGAACGATAGCTCATGATTGACGATTGCAGCAGTACTTTTGAGATAACAGTGACCACTTCGTGCAAAGGGTCATAGCACTGCTCCATATTGCGCAAAATTGTGACCGCTTCCCTCTCCACGTCTGCATCCCGAACGTTTTCTGTGCCCGGCTCGTAAAACGGCACGCTGGCATCAAACATGTCCTTATTTGTTGTCGGGTAGACACCGGTACTCATGCTCTCGGTTATATCCAACGTCAATAAAAAGTACCAGATTTTGCGGCAGAGATGGTCGGTTTTCCCGTCTCGCGCGGTCAGGCCGAATTGGCTGGGTTCACGATGGAGGCCCAAGGAAATTGCGGTGTGAATGACCAAGGCGGTGTTGCCTTTTGCATTGGTGTCGTCGGGGCTGTCGCAGTTCTCCGGGGCAAACATGTAGTACAACTTGAGATAGAGGCAGAGCTGCAACATGGGGATGTTGCTGTAGCGGAGGAAGCCGCACTGCATGAGGCTCTCGTTGCCGAGTTCGATTGCATCCACGTGGATCGGGTTGTTCAACAAGTACTTCATGTCAGCCGCAGGCCCCGAGTCGGCGGTGGAGTTGAGGTTCAGCAAGTTAACCGCGTCCGAGTTGGTGAAGAGCGAGAGGTAACCGAAGCGAAGCACCACCACGAGGAGGCCCAAGTTGATGTAGTCCAACTTGTTCCGGGTGTGGAGGTGGGTGACACTTTCGGCCGCCCTGCTGTCGGAGCCCAAGATGCGGGCAACATTCTCCTCAAACTCAAACTGGTCGAGGAACGGGAAGAACACGTACACGCGGGCAAAGAAGCGGTCGATGAACATCCATATGGCCTTGCGCGGCGGTAGCACCAAGAGGAAGCGCGCATCCAACGAGCCGCCCTTGCGGAGGTCGCCGTCGAACACGGTGAGGCCCGTGGCCTTGGCCTTCTCGTGGTACTTGGAGAGATTCGAGGCCGCGCGCTTCACCTTGGCCTTGCCGTCGAGCGTGCCGGTGATGGACACCTCGTGGGCAAAGCGGTCGATGAACACGCGGTCGGACGGCTCGGACACGTTCTGCAGCAGCACGCCAAACATATCGGCGCGGGTGAGGTTGCTCTTCCAGTTGTAGGCGAGGAGGTGGCGGAGAGCGTTGTCGGAGCGGAGCAACGCGACCCACAGGAGCGGCGGCACGAACTGCGACCACCGGCCCTTGAACACGGCAAACGGCAAGAACGCGCAGTGAAACGAGAACGGCTCAAAGTCCGGCGTGGGCAACACCGGCGGGTTGGTCCACGCCGGCGTATCGGCGGCCTGCCCGAGCGACACCGACTTCTCCAACATCAGGATTTTCTTCTCGAGCAACTGGAGCTCCGACTGCACCTCCGGCGGCGCATGGAGCGGCGCGTAGTCGGGGATGCCGGCGGGGGCGGTAGCGGGCGGTAGAGCGGGCGGTAGAGGGGAGGGTTCGACGGTGGTGAGGGCCTTTGGTGCCGACCGAAACGGGTCGGCCACGGTGTGGAACCCGTACAGCTCCACAGAGTTGTCGAACGGCGAGCGGTGCGGTGCGGGAATCAAGTCCTTGGAGTACTCACACACGGTGTTGCCGTACTTGACACAGGTGGAGCACGGGTTGCCCTTGTCACAGCGCACCTTTCTGCGCTTGCAGAAGGTGCAAACAAACGTGTTGCGGTTTCGCCGGCGGGGTTGGGGCATGGGGCGGCTAGCACGGGGACACGAAACACGACACACGAAACACGACACGAAACAGGAATAGGGCGGACGCGCCAGACGAGGTGGGTTGGAGGAAAAAGCAATAGGGTTAAGGGCTCAGTGAGTGGATTCGGTGCATATGCAGTGGGCCATACAGGGCACCGGGCACCCGCACCGTTATCGAGGAACGGCGGAAGAGAGGGAGAGAGAGAGCGAGAGAGAGAGAGTCAAGAGATTAGGGGAGTGTGGATTAGGAGAGGTAGGATTAGGAGAGGGGGACTAGGAAAGTATGGATTAGGAAAGTATGGATTAGGAGAGGTGGATCGGTGGAGTCATGGAGGGTGGATGTCGCATGAGGTTACTGATTTGTCATCTGGGCCTACTAGGGTTCCAGCGCATTGTTCTCGCTTCCGCACATACTGCTAGACTTTGTTACATTCTACTGTTCAGTACATTCTCCCGTTCAGTACATTCTACGTTCTACACTCTCCAGTAAATTCTACATTCTATATTCCACTTTCCACAATTGTCCATTTTCCTTCCCCAGTGCGTGTTCACGCTAGTTTCTGTGTCTCGGGAATTTTGTCCGCCTCCACACCCCATTCTGCAGTGCCGTTTGCCACCCGCCGTGTCTCGTAAATTGACCGCGCCTGGTTCCCAAATATGCCGGAAATTGTACACTGGCACCAGGGTCACTCCACCCCACCCCATTGCGCTCTTGTCTGAAGGGCATAATGCGACCGGTTGTATGCCATCAATGTGCGACCGGGGTGGTATCCGGTGCTCCAGTCATTCTGTAACTGTAGGCGGGACTTGGGGTTTTTGTTTCTTGGTTTTTGGATCTGGCATTTGTCCACTGGTGAAAAATGTGGGTCTCGCCTTATCTACTTGATCACCTGGAGATTGACTCGGCTGCTGCGCCGCACCAGTGATTCCAGGAAGGATGTACTCCACCGAATTCGTGCTTCTGTCTTCCATCTGTCGTCTGTCTTCCATCTGTATTTGGTAACTCAAACCTGGAATCGCAATTCAGCTCCATTGGCGAACTTATTCTAATCGCATCGTACTCTTGAGCTTCCTCTGACCAAATCGGAAAAACTTGCTTCGTTTTCATCGAAGATTTCTTCTTAAAGGACGAGCAGAGCTGCAATACCGGGTGTGGAGATTGGGTGTCGGGTGTGGAGGTTGGATGTATCGAAAGTGAAGTGGTGCTTCTAGAGCCCTGTTACCTTAACTTGAAACCATTTTCGGTGCAATTGGCCAATAACATTGAGTATGAGCAAACCAACGGGTCTGCGGCAAATACGAACCGGTGGCTTGGATCTCAAAGCTATATTCCAAAAGGACAGTAGTCGGCCAAGACGTGAAGTGTGTAATGAATAGATAGTGCCCAGGCCTACTGGTGATGGATGCGAGCTTCCGAATGCGCCGCGGGACTGATTCACGGTTATGCGTCTTGCCTTCATATTCACCAGAGCTCGAACGGGCATTGAGAGCTTACGCATGAAGAATTAATCGCGTCAAGTTGCGAGGATTGTCAAGATTACTGAGAATACCTTTGGAATACGACACTGTATTGATCATTCAGGAACGTCTCGTTTTGCTTAGAAACAGCTTAACAACTAACGTTAGGGTCCTTGTTGGAAACGGCAAGTCCAATCCTTGGTATTCTACTGAAGCGGATAGTGGGCGATTTTTGAACCGTTTGGACTCTTCAACATTTAAGCGTGTCATTTCCGAATTGCCGAATATACTCGGCGAATATAAATCTTTCCAAATGTCAAAAAGTGAACGGCAGAAAATCTGTGGACGCCTGTTACAGAAATCTGCGGCAGCACCTGTTACCTGGAGGAGTTCCTCACCACCCCGCACTTCCAGGCCCATAAATTTGTAACCTATCGGAAATTTAGTACATAGAATCCGGTTCAAAAATTAGCGAAATCCAAAGGTCAAATATATGAATCCATGTACCGATAAATCCTTGCTCTGTTTTGTAACGATGGCCTTCGTAACCGACGATAATGAACACCAAAAGTGAGCGCGAGTTCTTGGGAATCACTGTTTTGGCGCCCGTGCGTCATGGCACCTATCGGCGAATATAATCCATGATTCAGTGAAGTTAACGCCGCACCATTCATTGGTGTATATTTCAATGAATGACTCTTGCAATGGTGTCTTCCGTATATCTGTTTGCTCAATAGAGACTGCTTTAGTCTTCAGGACATTAGGTGTAGAGTCTTGGTTATCGAGTCTTAATCTCTGAAGAATATCAATCACGGGGAAATCCCGAATGGAAATCCCGAATGGAAATCACGGGGAAATCCCCAACAGAAATCCCCAACGGAAATCCCCAATACCTCCCTCTACTGTCCTGAGACTCCGACCAATCATCCCCGTGTTCCACCGGGTAACCTTTCATGGTTGGCAATCACTGCAGATGGCTATCCTCTGATATGGAACCGTCCTGCAGATACCCATTCACACCTGCCCCCACAAACCTCAATCACCGGAGGCACTGGTGCACTATCCCCTACCGGTCCTCTTCATGTCCGAAGAGTTCCAGTTGTTGCTTGTGCGCAAGACGCTCGACGAGCTCGGCCAGTTTGACGCCGCCAAACTCGTGGCGCAAAACGCGCCCCAAAAAACCCCGCCGTCCGCCCCCTGGCTCCTCTTATCCGCGCTCCAGGAGAATGCGGCGCTGGGAAACTACACCGCACTTCTTTCGCTTCTTCTGGACTCGCCGGACGAGTTTCCGTTCCAGCTATCGCTCTCCGATGCGTTCGACGCGCTTCCGCCCGGTTTCCGCCGCGTGGCGCGCTACTTGGCCGCACGCACCCAGTTCTTGGAGATGGTGGTGCTGAACGGGTGGAACCGGGACTCCGCCGCGGAGGCCGGGCTCGTGCCGTTTCTCCAGCAGCACGTGGCCTCGCTCTTTGACGAAAGAGCGTTGCGCGGCGCTCCCGCGGCGCTAGCGGCCCGTGTTTCGCGTGAGTCCGAAGGTGCGGTGCTCATGCCGTTGGCCATCAATCCGCCCTGCGCGCAAACGCTACAGGCTCGCGTCTTCACGGCCACAGTGCTCCTCACGGCGTCCGAGCAGGCTAAGCCCCCGGAGGCCTCGGCGGAGCGCCACTTGCACCGGGTGCGCAGTGGCCTAGCGTCGCACTTCTACACCCTCGTGGCCCACTACACCAAAGAGCCGCACCCCCGGCAGCCACCGCAGATCCCGGACCACTGCCTCGCGGACTTGATCCGCGACGCGCTCCTCTACCGCGCGGCCAAGAACATCTTCTACTTGCCGCCGCGCATCGAGCCGGAGGAATTGCATTCGTGGCCGCCGCTCGTGGCCGGCTCCGCGGCGCAGGTCTCGGCCAAGGAGAGCCTCCCGGTGGCGCTCTTGCACACGTTGTCGGACCATACGGACGAGGTGTGGTTCACGCGCTTTTCGCCGCTGGGCCGCTACTTGGCCACCGGCTCGCTCGACGGCAAGTGCTTCATCTACGACGTCGCTTCCGGGTTCCAGTTGGTGGCGACGCTCGACGCATCCGCCGAGGACGAGGAGGCCGTGTTTGCCCCGGGCAGTCTCAAGCCGGACTTTGAGAAAAAGAAGGGTATTATCTACTTGTGCTGGGAGCCCCACGAGCGGTTCATTGTCACCTGCTGCCTCGACACGGTGGTGCGCATCTGGCGCATCGAAAACCTCCATGCGCCCGTGCGCATGACCCGCTCCATGGATGTGACCCGACCTGTGTCGTTGTTGTCGTGTTTCACCTTGGGCGAGCGCATGCGCACATGGCCGTGCGAGTTTCTCCGCTACGACAAAAACCTCCCGCCGCACTTTGTCGTGGGGTCCCCCGATAAGGTATTGAAGGTGTTTGGCATAGACGGGCGCGAGGTGTTGGACTTTTATACTGACGCCGATGAGTGGCTGGAGATCTTGGACAACGAGTCGGCACCCGCCAATCTCGGCGCAGCTTCCACCGATGCCGCTGACGCCAAAGCCGAGTCTATCCGCAACGCCGAGCCGATTTCCGCCGCCAGCGCGAGCCAGTTTAACCGCATCAACGACTTTGCCATCACCCCGAATGGCAAGGTCCTTATCACCTCGAACAACGACAAGCAAGTGCACTTTTACAAAATCCCCAACATGTTTGACCCTGCAGCCACCACCGCCAAGATTGCCCTGTTGACATTGAATGGTCGGTTGACGTCGTGCTCGGTATCGGCCAGCGGCCAGTACATGCTTTTGAGTGTGGCCCCCGAGGAGCTCCAGGTGTGGGACATCAGCCCTCTCGACACCTTCGAACGGCCATTCTTGAAGCAGAAGTATTTGGGCCAAAGCCAGGCCATCTACATGGTGCGCTCGTGCTTTGGCTATATGAAGACGTATGACCAGAAGGAGGAGTTGGTGTTGAGTGGAAGTGATGACGGGTGCATCTACATTTGGAAACTCGAGACCGGCCAGCTTGTCACACGCGTCAAGGGCCATCACGGATTGTGCAATGCGGTTGACTGGAACCGGTTCTACGTACCGCCATCGCCATCTCTCACCGACTACGGGGCTTATTGGAGCTCGGTGGGCGATGACAAGCTCGTGAAAATCTGGGGTCCGCTGGCATAGCTTCAGGTTATACGTGTAAATCGTTACCATTAAAAAGATCCAATCTTTCTAGCCACGTACATACTTAACCAGAGCCGAACACTTACAACTCATCTTAACGAGAGCAAACCGCGCCCCACTCGTCTAAACAAGCCAGGGCATTTACAACTCATCGTGGTCAGCGTTGACTTCCTCAACCTTAGGCTCAACCTCAACATCCTCCTCTTCTTCTTCAACCTTAGCCTCGAGAGCCGCGTCTCTGGCAGCCTTCAACACCTCACCGTCAACACCGTGAGTACCGTGCTTCTTGACAAAGGCGATGAAGTTCTCCGCTTGTCTGGCATCATCGTAAACAATGTGCTCTCTGATGCCAGACTTCTCATTGATCTTACCGTTGGCAGGGTAGAAGATGATGGTGGGGTAACCTTCAACCACAATTGGAGTTTCGACATCGTTGTTGGAGTGGTCAACTTGGGCAATGACAACCTTGGAGTCGTTGTTCTTGGAGTCGTAAATCTCGGCCAACTCTTCCCAGATTGGGAACAACTTTTGGCAGTGACCACACCATGGAGCGTAGTATTCAACGAAAACATCCTTGGAGAGATCGTTGAGGGTGTCCAAGTAGTTGTGGGCAACCAACTTAATGGAAGCTTGGGCGTCGATCTCTTCTTGGGTTGGCAATGGCTCGGACTTGACAATTGGGTCCACTTCACCAGCCAAGAACTTTTCAATGTACTCGGCAATGACGTCGGTGGAAGGTCCCAATGGGTGCTCGGTCTGGTCAATACCGTACTTCTTACCGTTGGAGTTGTTTTGAATGGCGAACAATGGAACAACCTCAGGGTCCATGTTCAAGGTGGAGGCGTGGCCGCCGAATTGGAACGCGTTCAAACCGACAAAGTTGATTTGGCCGGCGTACTTCTTACCGAGGCCGGTGAAGAACTCATCCACGGCGTCTCTTTGCTCTGGCGAGTCGTAGAAGTAGTAAGCCAAAGGCAAGGTCGACGCCATGTACACCATGTAGGTGTCCTTGTTGATGTCGCCGAAGTATGGAACCTTCGCGTTCTTGACCCATTCTTCAAAGTTGTCTCTGGAGAACTCTTCAGAGAAGATTCTTGGGTCGGCCAATTTGCCCGGGTGGACCAACAAGTACGATGGCTCGGTGGTCGACAACTCGGTGCCAACCAAGGCGCTGAGTTCCGCGATCTGGGCATCGTCTTCCACGGAGTAGAAGGTGGTCTTGCCTCTCTCGCTGAGGGCAAGGTCAGAGAAGGTGGTGTTTTGGGCCACAGCTGATTCGTGCGCGGCAATAGGCAACACCTGCACCACAAATGGCTTGGTAGAAGTGGTGGCGATTTCGGCAAACTCGCTGGCGGCAGCAACCGTTTGGACGGGAGGACGCGCTTGTTCAATCATGTAGTCGACAATACCGGCGGCATCACGTGGGCCGGTGTAGTCAGCAGGTTGCTGATACGCACCTCTGATAACCTTCATCGTAGGGTAGCCTCTGATACCGTGTTGTTGGCACAACTCCTTTTCTTCGTCACAGTCAATCTGGGCCAACTTGATCTTGGGGTGAGTTTCGTTCAAGGTGTCGGCGGCCTTGGTGAACTCAGGCGCCAATTGCTTACAGTAGCCACACCATGGTGCGTAGAACTCGGCCAAAACCAATGGGTTCTCGTCGAGGAAACTCTTGAATTCCTTGGAGGTCAACTTGACCACGGCCGAGTCTGGGTCGGCGGTGGCCTCGCCGCTAGAAGGACCGCTGGCAGACACAACAGCAACGGAGGCAAGAAGGGTGGCAAGGATTTGCGAAGAGAATTTCCAAAATTGCATGGCGGGTAGAACTCCGGAAAGAAAGTGAGGATCCAAGGTAATTTTCGGGGCGCATTCTGTATTTTAACACCGTGTTAGCTGGACGGTTGTGTGCACACCGGTCCGATTAGTAATTTCCATTTGGATCCACGTCGCCTCTTCTTGCGGTGGCAAAATGATGCACGGAGAAACGCCCCCGCGTTTATGGAGAGAGAGAATCTCTGGCACGGATCGTTCTGCTTGTGTTTGGGCATTGTGCCTGCGCCAACTGGCGTGATTCATTCGCCTCGGCAGTTGAGACACGAGATTCGCAGTTTTCGGTGGCACTTTGGTCGGTTTCTCCACACGAGAAGAATCCTCCCGCGCAGCAATGGAAACGGCCCTTTGTGTCAACATCAGTAGAAGCCAACCGGATAATTTCATCCTTTCAATCAAATCGCTTACAGTGTCACTGATAAAGGCTATGAAGGCCGCGTCGGCGATTCCTCCCGATAGCTGCAGGATGGACGTACGACGGAAATCAGATAAAATCTCAGCTACCTGGTCAACTGCACGTACTCGGTTTACGGTTTCGTGCCGGAGCTGCATTATTTCCCCTCGGGTGTCTATTCTCCATTTGGAAACGGGGCAATCTCGTCTTCAACCACTGACTCATGTGGTGGCCATCTGTAACGGCCAAATTAACGCGCGATTTGTCCGAGCGTAGACAAGAACGCTACTGTCGCATTTCGCGCCATGCAACTGAAGGAAATGGACAATGTATTCTGCCCGATAACGTACATCAACAATAAGACGAGGAATGTTAGAATGAGCTAAAACGCCGCAAACTCAGGAGGCTAGCCGCACCAACAAAACATTTTTTCCGCCGTTGGCAATATCACAAAGAAAAAACCATGGTGCAGTCCGACCGGAGAGAGGTGAAGTTGTATGCGACCAATGGCGACATGACAAGTTAAAATACCCTCAATGCACACGCCGGCCGTTTAAGAACTATATTTATTCAATTCCAACCAATGGCAACCATGCTAATACACCGTGAAATACCGGCGAGCAAAATATCATCTCTGGCCATACGAGCAAATATATTTTGCGTACCCGAGTCTCAGCCCTGAGCACTTTTCTATACCTGATCGAGGTTGCGTCCGATGCCAAGAACCTCTTCGCCAGCTGCACTAGTCCCACTGAAGAATGGAGGTTCGTGAGCCATAAGAAGCCATGGGGGCCAGTTTCTTTCTTTTTTCTTTCCAAATCACCATCCTCAATGAAAATCACTTTGTTGTTTTTTCTAGCATGTGTCCACGGCTTAGTGATCATCGACTCTGATGTCGCTTCGGCATGCATATATTACATGAAGCAGTTTGATTGGGGCTGTGGAGGAACCGGCCAAGGAAATAAGTTTTATAAGTGCCGTTGTGCCAACGTCGATTGGCTTGGGTCGGTTTCTTCTTGCATTTCTTCATACGGTAAAAATTCCGCTATCGTGAACCACGCGTATGCCCATACTGCGACGAGATGCTTGGATAAAGGCGATTTCCATTACTCGGTTTCCGACTTTGCTGAATGGGAAAAAAACGCCTCCAGCTACTTGCAATACCCCACCGCCTCCGATACCACCAACCAAGTTTACCACCCGCTCTCTGTCAACGACACCGATTTTGCAGTTTACATTCGCAGTTTCCGCCAGATGAACCACCATGTATTCAAGTCCCAATGGTTGGGGTGGGGGCTCGTTTTATACTGGGCCATCATCATCGCAGTATGCACTGTTGCAAACGCTGTGTGGAAACTGTTCCGGATCAACATTTTCGGAAAGACCCTTCTGCAGATATACCACAAGCACCTTCGCCAGCAAATTGGTGTTTTCGGGTTGGACCGTCTTGATACGATCATAATGCTGCTATCATTGATACAGGTTGTGCTTTCCACTGCATTCTCATACGAGGTAGAGCTCCCCAACGTTTATATCGGGGACCTGTACTTTCTTACGCTTGATTTGCTTGGATACAGAAGTGCACTTCTAGCATTTTCGTTGATGCCCGTGTGTTATATTTTTGGACTTCGAAACAACCCATTTACGTGGATGACTGGAATTCCACAAACCCAATTTATTACTTGGCACAAATTTACTGCTATTGTATTTTCGGTCGAAGCATTGGTGCACTCTGCGGTGTGGACCGCATATGCGCTCCGTGACGGAGGTTATGCTATGTGGGGCATGGATGATTACTGGCGCTGGGGTGTTGTTGGCACTACTTTGTTGTTTTTGCTGTTGGGCCAGAGTATCCATTTTGTCCGGGTGTTGATGTACGAGACATTTTTGATTGTGCACAAAATCTTTGGCTGGCTATTCATTGTCGCTATGTACTACCATTGCAATATTTTGGGGTGGATGGGATGGGTATACGCTCTCGTTGGCTGCGTGGCGTACGACCGGATCATGCGTCTTGTGAAAATATTCTTTATCAATCGGGGATACCAAAAGATCAGAGTATCAGTTGTGGACTCCAAAGTGATGAAAATCACCATTCCCAAACCTGTGCTTTTTGATGCAACGTATTCCCCCGGAAACCACCTTTATATGAGTTTCTACCATTGGCCAATCTGGTACCAGTGCTGGCAATCACATCCGTTCAGTCTTATTTCGTCGCCGGTTGAATCCGGTGACCATCTTACGGCGTATGTGAGAGTTAAGCGAGGCTCGACCAAATCGCTTTCGGCATTAAAAACGGACGAAAAGGGAAATGTATATATGTGGGCTCTTCTTGAAGGGCCATACGGCGAAAGGGCCGAAACCTTTTCTCGAACCGATGCTGTTGTGGGAATTACTGGAGGAATGGGAATTTGCGCACTTCTTCCCACGTTTTACTCTATCAGGGGGCCCTCCCGAGTCTACTGGGCAATCAGCAATTTGAACGAGATGGATATGTTGCGTGGTGACTTGGACTTCTTGATGTCTCGTGGATGCGACGTTCGGGTGGTTTACCGGGCCAGCCAAAGTGAAGAGGAGTCTCCGGTTGAGAAATTGGAGCCGTGCTTGAGCGTGATGCTGGAACGGCCTGATGTGGGTGAATGGGTTGGGGAAGCGGTGAAATTTGCACATCAGCAAGACGCAAGTGACTTGACTGTTATCTCGTGTGGCCCGCAGAGTATGACCCAGCAAATTAAAACGAGCGTGGCCTCGTATACTACGGTGGGCCAGGCGCTTGCGATTCGCCATATACTGGAAAATGGCGAGTGGTGAAGATAGAAAAGTAGATTTATTTTACGTTGAATTTATTTATGCCTTTGGATTTTTCCTTGGATTTATTTCCTTTGTACGTTGTAGGCGGCTGGCCATTGAACCGAGGAGTGGTCAATTGGGAAGAGATAAACAGCCCAGTGGGTGTTGGGTGCAACTCGTAGTGCGCAGTAATATGGCGGGCTAAATAGACCAGCAGATGCGAATCTTCCCAAATCCCTCGGTGGGATTGACGCTCTCCTCCACGCATTTCTTCCTCACTCTTATCTGGTCCAATCCAGTCCTGTAATCCAATTTCTCCTATCTAATATATTCTACATATCATCCGATTTCCGTTAATCTCCCGGTCTCCGTTAATCCCCCAGTCTCGGTTTCTCACCACTCGACTCCCGCGCGCACACCTGTACACGCCAGCAAAAAACAAAAAACACCACTACCACCACTCCTCCAAACCACAACCACACAATGGCCACCATTCTCCCCGCGGTTGTCATCGACAATGGTACCGCATCCACGCGGGCCGGCTTCGCCCTGGAAGATATCCCCTCCGTGGTGTTCGACTCCAACTACCTGGTGGACGAATCCGGAAACGTGCTTGTGGGCGCCGAAAACATCAACACCAGACCGGATCTCGAGGTGATGACGTTACTCGACAACGGCGTGGTGTACAACTTCGACCACATCGTGCACAACTGGAACCACGTGTACAAGTCGTTGGACGGCGGCAACGGCGCCGATCCCAAGGACCACCCGTTGATGATCACCGAACAAACATGGAACACCACCCGCAACCGCGCGAGCGCGGCGCAGATTGCGTTTGAGCAGCTCGAGGTGCCGTTGTTCTCGGTGGTAAAATCGCCGTTGGCCCAGCTCTACCACATGGGCCGCTCCACCGGCTTGGTGGTGGATGTGGGAGCCGGGGTGGCCAGTGTCACTCCGGTGTTGGACGGCATCATCCAGCACAAGCTGTGTTTCCACACCAAGTACGCGGGCGACTTTGCCAACTTGCACGCGTTGCGCAGCATCGAGGCCAAGCTCGGCTACGCGCCGGCGCAGATCGACTTCACCCGGTTGTTGCCCCGCAAGTACAGTGCCGGACCGGTATCGGAGTCGTTCCGCCGCTACCACGCCACCCACAACCTCTTGCACAACTTCAAGCAGACGATGCTCTACGTCAGCGAGCCGCCAGTGGGCATTGCGCCGGCCAACCAGTACTACCTGCAGCCGCCCCACCCCCACCCGCTGGCGTTCCAATTGCCCGATGGCACCCACGTGCCGTACGCGGACCTGGAGCTCTTGGCTATCACCGAGCCGCTCTACGTGCCCCACGTGTACAAGTTGCCGGGCGTGCAGGTGCCTGAACCGGCGTTTGACAAGGCGTCCACCCACGGCATCTCCAACTTGGTGTTGTTCACGTTGAAGAACTTGGAGATGAGTTTCATGTCCAACGTGGCAGGTGACGGCCAGAACTCCGACGCCAACGCGCGGTTCAACGAGATGTTGCGCCAGTTGTTTTCGAACACCTTGATCACCGGCGGCGGCTCGCTCGTGGCCGGGTTTGCCGACCGTCTTTGTGGCGATCTCAGCCGCTCCGCGCCGCTGATCTTGCCCAACTACCTTGTCACCGGCTCCTACAAGCTCTACATCAGCCCCTTGCGTAACTACTCGCTGAATGACATCAATGACACGTTGGACAAGCAGTTTGGCTCGTGGTTGGGTGCGGCCAACTTGGCCAACATGCTCAACGAGACTGTGGAGGAGGAAGGCGCCAGCGTCAACATTGCCCTAGACAACTGGTTTATCTCTAAGGCCGAGTACGAGGAGCTAGGTGAGGACTTGATTGCAGAGAAGTTTAAGTAGACTTGTGTATGATAGATGTACGATGTATTGACCACGGACTGACAATTCACCAACCATCCGAGGACTGATTGCTGGCTACGTAACCTGGTGGAACATGCTACATGCTGTAGTATTTGAATCCGATCATGACGTGAACCACGTCAGCATCTGGATCACACTGACTGGATCACACCGAGTGGATCACCAAGTGGATCACACCAAGTGGATCACACTGACTGGATCATTCTGACTGATCAGTCAGCACCACTCTGTCCCTGTCATCTGACCCCAGTGGTCTACATCGCTCACAACAATACATCATACCACTCTGTCGGGTCTGCATTGACGAACTATTTACAATTAAGCCTTCCACGACACATACTTGTCATCGAACTTGGACGCCTCGCCGTGGAGCGCCAACGCTCTCTGAACCTTTTGCTCCACACCCAACTTGTTGCTTGTGGCAGTCTTGAAGTGCTTCACCACCTCCAATGGCGTGGGCAAGTAAGCTCTGTTGGAGCCATCTCTGCCGGTGATGTAGTTCTCAATCTGGCCGTTGGTGGGCAAGCCCATGTTGAACATATAGTTGTTGAAGTTCACGCCAAAGAACTTCTCTAGAAGCGGCGAAGGGAGCTTCGCGGTGTGGATCGACGTCGACATCAACTTGCCCACGCGGGCTGGGTCAAACTCACTCCACTGGGGCAAGCTTGGGGTCTTGATCTTGTCAAGAAGCTTGTGCTTGACACCTTTGACAAAATCGTTCTGTTCCGGCTTGGCATGCATCATGTTGGTGGCAGTGATCAACTCCAACTCCAACTGTGCGCGGATAGTGTTCTTGGAGCCCTTCTTCATCAACTCGAACGCAACGCGCACACACGTGGGCGACTTGGCCGCCAACCGCTCATAGGTGCGGGTACCAAACGCAGTGCCGGCATTTTGGAACGTGGCCAACGCCTCGTCAAACGTCTTGTGCGCAAACGCCTTGTTGATCAACTGCACATCTGCGGTGGCCAAGGGGAACTGGTACGACTGGGGCACCTTGGTTTCGGCAAACTCGTCAATCACCGCGTTGACCTGGGCAAAGTAGTCCTTCTGGCTGCGCAACACCAGCGCCGAGTCCTGCGCGCCAGACGCCAGGGGTGGGTTCAAGTTGGACAAGCGCGTCACCAACTGCGGCACCCGCTCCGAAGGCACGTAGTGAGTGGCGAAACCAGCCATGTACGCATCCAAACCGGCCAACACCTCGCCGGTCAAGGCGTAGTAGTAGCCCAAGTGGTCGTCCATGCGCGGCAAGAAGAAGGTGGTGCCCACGTCGGGGAAAAACCCGATATCCATTTCGGGCATGGCCAACTTGGTCTTTTCCGTGGCCACGCGGAAGGGCGCGTGCAACAGGAGCCCGCAGCCGCCGCCCATGGTGATGCCGTCCATGAGCGCCACGTATGGCTTGGAGTAGGTGGCAATCAAGTAGTTCATGTTATACTCCTTCTGGAAAAAGTCCAGGGCGGCCGCGGCATTGCCGTGGAGCACCTGGGTGGCACATTCGGCCACATCGCCGCCGGCACAGAGCGCCTTGGGGGTGGAGGATGCGAGAATCACCATGTTGCACACGTCCAGCTTGGCGTATTCCGCCAACCGGGGGATGATCTTGGACACCATGGAGGTGTTGAGGGAGTTGAGTTTGGCGGGTCTGTTCAAAGTCACCACACGGGCCATGTTCTGGTTGTGGAACAACACGTCGTCGGCTGCGTGCGCGGAGGAAGACGCCATTCTGAAGTTCTTGCACAAGCGGGGCACCGAGCGTCTGGAGAGCATGGTGGGAGAATGGCTGGGGGTTATATATGGAGGGAGAAGCCGCGGTTGAGGAAGAGGGGAAGTGAAGTTTTTTTGCTGTGCGCACTACGCCAGTCGGGGTGGAGAATATATGCCCGGGAGATACTCGGGTGGGATGCGGCGGTACTGGTGTGGCAGGGATGTAATTGGGGGTGAAGGGGCGTACTTCGGTTGTCAACCGAGTGTAGTGGCATACTATGGTTCTGGGGCTGGCGTTGAGCACGCAGGCTTCTGACGCGGGGAAGATAGACTGGAACTGGCTTACTGTATGGAAGGTGGACCCCAAGGAAGGTGGAGAGAGACCCAAGGGGTGGGGTCATGGACGGCAGTTTGCGATTGGGACTTTTCTTTGAATGGTACAAATTGTAGAGTGTCATTTGCGACACTAACAGGTCGAACTGGGATCCAGTTGAGATTGAACACGAGTTCTGAAGCTCGCCTAAGCTTACGCCAACATTCTCTGTTCAGTTTTATATTAAACCATCTCTGTACAATTGCCCAAAGCTCACGCCCTCCTATGCTCAGTCTTTAAATCAATTACCTATAAAATTATTAAACAATGTACCGATATTCATCTTCCGTATTGTTTTATAACCGAAACCCTTTTGCACTCAGAATACCGCTGATTAACCCCCAGACTGGCCATTCCCCACCTACAAACTTCTGGCAGGATTCACACGCTAATTCTCGTCTCTCGCCTGTATACCCTATACCCCATATTCCTGTAAAGTGTTCAGTGAAAGCAAACTGCACGCTTCTCTCTCGCCGCTAGCATCGGGCAACCGGTAATGGTAGAGCGTACCCGTGTTGTAGGACGCTAACATCACCATTCCCATACTGCTGAAGCCAATCTCCACATTCTTGTGTCTCAAACTGGCGCCGGGCACATACTCGGGCAATCGAATATACGCAAATGACCGCCGGGGCGCTTCCCATATGAAGTTGCCCAAGTATTCCCGGTACGGAAGCTTTCGTACAATCAGCTTGGTGTACAGATTATTCAAGAGCCGCGCCGACCGTTTGAACGCACTGAAATACCCCGAAGGCTCTTTCTCGGACTCCGCCGCCGGCCGCAGAATAAGAAGGTTGGCCAAATTCTCATTCAAATCTTCCAGCGACCGCCCTGTATCGTCGTCGCTGGGCCTACCATCATCGTCCGCATCCGATGCATCGTCTTCGGCCGCGGAGGCAGTTCCGTTGACGGTGAAAAAGTGGATGGTATCACTATCCGAGGCACAGCCCAAAAGGGCCGCATTGGTGCTGAAACTGAGGGTGGTGACACGGGTGGCGTTGTGGCCGCGTCGAAGATTAGTAATATGGTCGATTTTGAATTTGCCTGTTTCCGAAGTTCCTCCGTGATCGAGGTGGCACACCCGGATGATGGTTCCCTTGGTCAGTGCAGTAGCAATGCATTTGCTGTCCGCCGAAATGGCAATCTTGGCAATCGCACTATCATGGGCCTTGTAAATGAGTCGTGGCCTCAAGTTGACGGTGTCATACACCAAGAGCCACCCGGGAGAGTCGTTGTGCAAATCTTCAAGCGTAATTCCTTCCTGGGTGAAAAGTGGGGACATTGTGTTCTTTTGTGTTAGTTCGATCAACGAATTCAACGTGTTGCGTACAATGGAGTCACTCGGCCGAAGTACCGGGGTTCCCGGTTGCGATGTACTTTGACCGCCGCTGGTGTCACAACTGAGAACGTCACTTTGGTCGTTCAATGCCAGCAACGGAAGAACCAAGAGAGAATTGTCGTCCGCGCTGAGATGGGCAATCACGGAGTACGGAGAGTCGCCCTTTTTGGTCAAGTAGTTGACCTCCACCACCTTGACAAGCCGAATGGTACTCAAGTCGTAAATATAGATCTGGCCCACCTCAACAAACACCACGAGCCGCTTCCGGTTAATCATCAAATCGACAATGTTCAGCGAAAATGTGAGCTCGCAAATCTTCATGTTCAGCTTCAAATTCATCACCTTGACCACGCGAGAGCCGGTGGGGGTTTCGGGAACAATAAAGGTTAGCGACGTGGAGAATAGCATCCGGAGAAAGGCGGTGGCACATTTCTCCTTATCTTTAGCCGGCAGAACGTAGAACTCGCCAAACGGGTCGCAGTTGAAGATTTTGTGGTTTTCGTCCGTTGACATCAGCAAGCTGGTGAAGTCCTGGTTGAACGCCAAATCTCGTATAACCATATTGATTGGTGTGTGATAAAGAGTCAGCAGTCCGCAACCAACCGTATCACCCAACGCATGTCTGGGGAACTGCATATCTGGTTACGAGCCCGGAACGGCTACTCACCACCATGTTAGCCAGCGTTCCGGTCGTTGCCCCAACCACAGAATAAAACATTATTTTCTCCGTTTCTGTGAATTGTCACATTCGCCAAACCAATGATGTAATGGATCGTAAATGTCATGTTACAGTTGGTGTACTCTAGTGGAAACGCTCAATAGTTTTCCGTTTCCTAATCTACTGCTGGGGCCTTCATAGGTATGCGCATAGAATTATGGATTACACACTGCTTGCCCTTTCCACTTGTCGGGCCTTGGTGTCGCTACTCCTCCACTTCCTCTAAAGTGACAGCTCTCTTCTTAGCCAAAGTAGACTTAGCCTCGGCACCCGAAGCTTCGGCCTTGTCGTCGGCAATCTCGTGGATCTTTGGCTCGGCTTTTTTCTTGCCCTTTTTGG
This sequence comes from Clavispora fructus, assembly GCA_003707795.2. NCBI lineage: Eukaryota > Fungi > Ascomycota > Pichiomycetes > Serinales > Metschnikowiaceae > Clavispora > Clavispora fructus. Next base: position 190,161 of record PPLK02000005.1, read on the forward strand.
ACTTCTTGGCACCCGCAGGCTCGGCCCATCCGTACAAAGGAACAAAACTTTCAAAGAAGCCGCAGTCCTCAAACAAGTTGGGGTATAACCAGAACGCCTGTGGCATGGCCAAGTAGGTGATGACAAAAATAATCAACCGAACAATCGCCATGGCAAAGAACAATCCCAAGAGACACAAACAGCCCATGGAGATGTACCACACACCGACTCTCATGAATCTGGGCCACAATGGGAAAAGCACCACACCAAAAATCGCCACTATAGTCAAGAAGGCGTACAACTTCATGTATGGGTTAGGCTTCAGGTACACCCAGGCGTAATATGCATTATCTTCCAAGACCGCCTTTTGCGTGGGCTTCAAAGTGGGCTTCTCTTTGTTTGGTTTCCAACCCTTAGTCTCCTTGATCTGCTGGTAGTGCAACTTTTCCACCGGCACTACGAGGCGGGTTTGGATCATCATCACAAACAATTTGGCTGCTTCCTGTTCGTTGGCCACGGGAACCAACTCATTTTTTGGGTTTCTGGACTTGGTTTTGTATTCTTCACTCAACAAGGCTCTCACAAACCGCTTGAACCGGAAAAACTGGATGTCTTCCGTATTGTTCAACAAGCCGTTTCTATTTTTTAGAAGTTTGTGATCGCGGACGAAATTCGCCACCCTCATTACCACAGGAGGACGCTCTTGTGTCATTGGCACAGGAGTACCTTCCTGGGGGAGTTGCGATCCGGGGGTTGCCATTTTGGAGTTGGTGGAGATAGAAGCAAATGAAAATCGAACGTGTCGTGATCTGGCCGGAGCGTTGTCTCTCGGAGGCACGGGTCTGTATGTGACCGAAACGCCAGCGACGCTGGGCCGCAGATTACGAAGCCGCGACATTACGATATTGCACCGACACTACGATATTGCACCCACTAAAACATTCATTCGCCAAAGTAATAGCGAGTCTGTCCCTGACTGTTGTACCAGAGCGAAATCACTACTTTCCCCATTTTATTCGCCTCTACTAAAGCATGAAAAGAACGAAAAATTCCTTACCTCTACTGAATATACACTGTTCAGTACCCTTGCACTTGTTCATACCTGCGTCTATTTGCGCAGAAAACGAATTCGCCCGGTCAGTTTGCTCGTGCTTAACTTTGAATGAGAAAGAACAGGCACTGGGCTATTGTCCTTTAACCGGTTGGTCACATACTCGCTTAGCGCATCCAAATTATTTCCCCTAGGATACAATGGTGCCGGCTCGTCCTCGCCTTCGTCAGATTGTTCATCGACCGCCTGATCGTAACTCGGTACCTTCAGCAAGACCTCCAAATCCATTGGTGTAGCAGTACCAGACTTGGACCCGGCCCGCGGAATGTCAAAGTAGCCCCCAACGTTAGGTGGAATGCCATGGCTTCTAAGCTGCTCCAAGGGAGTCTTTGGACTGTTGTAGTCGAATAATGCATCATACACATGTTGCTGGTAGAGCGGAGGCGCGGACTCTTTTCTTTCGTCGTCAAAATCGCCGTCGTCCTCTTCCTGAGAGCTGTTATTGGGGGACTCATCGTCCGCGTGGTCGAAAATGACATCTTCTCTTGAGGTATCTGCTTCACTGGTGAAAATTCCGTGGGCAAGATCCACCTCCAAATGTCTGGTTGTGACCCGGCCGTGAGAAGGACTCATGAATATGTATACGGGGAGATTTGCCTTGAGTTCGGAAACATGGCCGTCAGCATTTCGAATATGGATTCCAACCCGAAGCCTGTGCTTGACATTGATCATGTCGTTTTTCAAGGTGCACGTTTGTGTGATGTCCAACAAGCTGGACGGGACGTTGTAGTTGCCCCGTACCACCCAGCCGTCCTCGCCAAACTCAGAATCGGAGCAGTCCAATTTCTGCTTGCTGGAAATGATCTCGAACTCCGGAGAAGACCCTGTGAGCCCGCGAACATGGTTGTGCTGGATAATGGTGACGGACATGGACTTAAATGAAAGACCCTTGACTAACGGCACTATAATCAATTTCACCGGGATAGAGGTGCCCATGGCCAACGCCTTACGCGGCGTCGACACACAGAATTCCAACTTGCCCGGCCAAGTGCTGGAGAACTCGATCGAATCGGTCAAGTTCATGTTGCGCGGATGAAGCGTCCGCACAAGACGGATGTGGGTCGCTGTCTGAAAGGACCGGTCAAACCGGCCTCTCTCCACGACACAGAAAAGCTTGTACAAGACTTTTCCCGTCGGCAAGCCTTCCACCGATTCGGGCACGTTCGCCAGCAAGTTGATCAGAAACGGCATGGAGTAGTTTCCTTGCGGAAGCAAGAAACTGTGGTGGTCGCTGCCGCCCAGCAACGGGTAAGGCGTTCCGTCGATACCCGACCGCGGAATTTGAAAGAGCGATTCTTCGGGGCTCTTGAACAACGCCGACAGCGACGCCGCCCGCGAAAACGCGGGCCGCTTCGTCAAATTGGTCAGCGACCCAAACGGCGAGCCGATGGCGGACAAGTCCAGGGCAGAGTTGTCACGCAGTGATTTGCGCAAATAAGACTCCATCTTGTGCATCTTGATCATGGAGTCGCCGTAGTTGCCGTACAACACCGACCCTTCGCTGGAAGTGAGCAAATTGGGCCACACTGCCTTGAGCACGCAGTTACGCTCGTACACCTGGCCCGAGGCGTGGCCCGACTCGGTGCGGCCGTAGTAGTCCACCAAATACTCACCCACCAACTCGAGGCGAATGCGCTTGACATGGAGATCTTCCTGGGTCAGAAGCTTGACATGGCCTTCGATGGGAATGTTGGAGACTTCCGAGTCGTTTCCGCGGATGAGCACGGTGTTTTTGAGGCCGTGGGACTTGAGGCGGATGTCAAAGTACACCAAGTCTTTTGATGATTGGTGAAAGTGGACCATGGCGGTAAGGTCTAGGTGATTCGAAATGTCGCGAGGAGCGGTATGCGCAAGAAACCAAAGTGGGCTTGGAACTGTGGGACACGGCGTTCAATAGTCAGAACGGTGAGGCTCGGAACTGTGAGATATAAGACGATTAGAGCCAAGGGGCAAGTAAGCGGCGGACCAAGTACAAGAACGGTTGAATACGGACAATCCCGATGGCATCACCAGAGCAACCAAGGTCAGGCCGGTGCAGAACATGCGGCTGGGACTGGATAGAACACAGGCACCTGAGCCCGCGACACAGAAACGCGCCGGTAGATAGGCACGGCTATTGTTGTGCCCGTTGTTGTTAAGCCCGAGCACCGGGTGACGCCATGACGACTTGCCGCGGCGGGGAATTAGGGGGTTAGAGGCGTTGCGTTTGGGGTTTTCCCGAGCAAAGATAGCGTATGGTGTCGGCGAATCTCGGTAATGCATCCCGGAAGGTGGTGCAGCACATTTCTCCGGGGTGCGGGAAAAACGCGCGAGGTACATTCGCCCGCATAGACAGGGCGGTTCTGTGCTGGGGAGAAGATCGGTGGATATGCGGAGGTGATACAGCGTGGGTATGCTGGTAGGTGTACATGTGATCTAGTGTAGATATATTGGTGGGTGAGGGATGATATTGAAGCGTGGTAATGGTCGTGACTCGAATCGACCTTGACTATGGTTCTTGTTCTGGGGGGTTGTCTGCGTAAAGCGCATTGTGTGCTTCGGTGACGACTACGTTCAGGGTAGAGCATATTTTGGTAAACATATCCCCGTTGGAAATGGAACTCGGTCTTGGCTCCCACATGTAGTTAGTTATTATTTTTGTTTCTTACAAGCCCACTCTAGTTGTCTTTGTTATTTCTGTCTATTCTAGTAAGTCTAGTCTAGTCTAGTAAGTCTAGTCTATTCTAGTAAGTCTACCAGTTTACGCGTCAGACGCAAGAAGGTTGAACTTGTCGCAGAAGTCCTCCGCCACTTGAACACACCAGAACTCGCCCGACCGCTTCACAAATCCCAAGTGGCCGCCCAAATTCGTCTCAATCATCACCAAGTTGGCGTTGGCCTTCACCTGCTCCCGGGGCAACGCAGGGTCCACCGCAGGATCGTCGGTGGAGTTGATGATCAACGTAGGCACCCGGATATTGTCGATTTTCCGCACCGGTGAACCCGCGTGGTAGTAGTCCCACGCATTGTCAAAGTTGGCGGTGTGGCAGGTGATGACATTGTCCCACTGGTAGGTTTTCTTCGCCTTCTTCATCTCGCTGATCCGCTCCTCGGTGAAGAACTCCGGCTCGTGGTGCTGCAACTCCTTGAAGTTGGACTTGACGAGCTTACTCAAGAAATCCGTGAGACTCGGGTTGAACATGTACCGGCCGGTGATCGAGGCGTCAATGTGGTGCGCCGACGCGGCCATATCCCACGGACAGCCGATAAGCACACTGGCCTTGACCAAGTCGCGGGCCTTTTCCTCGGCCGACCCCAAGTAGTTGGCCAACAACACCGCGCCGAACGAGAAGCCCACCGCATACACCGGCCGCGAAGGGTATCTCTTGTTCAACTCCACCAACACTTCCTCCACATCAGCAATCGACAACGCGTTGAAAAGCTTTCCGGTGGTGATCTTGGTGCGGCCGCAGCCCCGCGCATTCACCACAACCACGTCCCAGTTGGACTCGCCGTTCTGCAAGCACTCGCCCAAATTGCGAATCAAGGGCTCGTGGCTCCCACCGGCCAACCCGTGCAACACCACGCAGATGGGGTCGGTCGACTCGGGCGTCTGGCCCAACGCCGTGCGGTCCGCCAATTCCTGTGGCGTGAAAAAACGGGTCCGGGGGTGGAGCCGGGGCGACGACTCCGGAAGCGTTTCTTTGTAGACACGGGCAAACTCTTCCGGTGACTCGGGTTTGTCCATGACCCAGTCCAACGAGCACTGGCCGCCGTCGGCGTACTGAAACAACTCACGGCCGTAGTATACCTGGAACTGGGTGGTGGACGCGTGTGCGGCGTAGTAGATGGTCTGGAGCGAGCCGTTGAAGAGCCATGGGTTCAACCAGAGCTTGGAGGTGGTGTCCACGGTGGGAAGTTTTGTACGGACAAAATCGGCAAACCGAAGGTCTTCGGCAATGAGCGGCGACTGTTCGGGTTCAGTGCTGATACATTTGACAGTGGCACGAAAGCCCCATTTCCAGAATCCAGACATGGTGTTGGAGGAAATGCGGCAACCTCGGTCCAAGTCGCGGCAGACATACAGATCTGCGCTTGGCACACACGAGACGAGAGACACGGGTTTCTACGTATTTGAAGATTTACGGTTTCGGTGGGGGTGTGAGGGTCTGGCGGCGCCGGGTATGGGGATAGTGCCGCCGAGAAGGGTGGTTCACTTGACCTGTCGGCCAATGGGTTGGTGCTAAAGCCGATATGGAGTGTATCTTGGCCGCAGTAGCAACGGAGATTGACCGGATGCGCGGTATTGCCGAAGCTACAGTATATCGATCATGGTGGAATGGCACTGGAGACATCTTGCAGCACTGTGTTGTGGAATATGTGTAGAATACGTAATATAATGTGATATGTGTATTATTTGTGTGGAGTATGATGTGATGTGTTCTGTGCGCTTCTTTGCTGCGTAGTCCGACGCTTTTCGGTACTGATATTGCATGATGTCTTGACGACTTGCATAAGTATAACCGACTTGTAACGGGCATTGCCTAAATTGGCCTTCTCAACATCACCTCAATTGACCTTCTATGTACCCACTTCCAGTCGTAGTCTCTACGCTCAACTGAATATGTAATTCGTTACTTGATCTCGTACACACATCTACCGCTCGTTTCTCATACCTCCATCACTGGTTGGACAAGCTCTTCTCACTGATTTCTTTCTTCATCGCCGCCGCCCGGAGTTTGGATCTGGCACTGGACTCACTGTTGGTCACATGACCCCGATCGTCCAACTCCACCGACCCGGCACTTTCAAACAAGGAAACATGGCCCGCCAAGAGTCCCAAGGTATCAATCACCTGGGTGGGGTTGTTCAAGTGGGCGGTGGCCTCTGTCTGCTTCGCCGCAGGGCCAACAAGAACAGGATACACCCCGTATGTTCCGTCGGGCCTCTTTGGGATATTCTTCTTGTTCCAGTCTTCCTCGATGCTCTTGAGAGAGTGGAACATGTCCTCGTCAGTCAAGTCGTCACCCAAACACAACATAAAGTCAGGCAACAGTTCAATTACAACACTATCCGGGTCAACACTTGTGGCGTTGGGATCCTGCTTGGATCCGTGAGGATTGAACACGAGCCGCTTGACGATTTCTCCCTTGTTGACGAACCGTGGCCGCACTTCAATATTGGCCTTGCCCGCCATCACTTCCACGTCGTAGTCCTTACCAACACCATTGATGAGCTCTTCCATACACTTTTCGGCCTGGAACTTACCCAAGTCCGGATCGGATCTTCTATAATGCCATGTCAATGCCACCTTCTTCCGCTCTATATTGGAGCCCGGTGTGTGCTCCGTGTACTTCTTGAAAACATCGTCAACCACCGCCTGCCATGACATGTCAAACGCCTCGGAAAGATTGAACCACTTGTCGCCGCCCACATCTTTCATGAAACAACCATGTTCCGCAGAGAGGCCCACCTTCTTAGAGCCCCACCATTTTTCCAAGAAAACCTGGTCCCGGCCAGAAATAATCCAGAACTGGTTCTTGGGGTCTGCCGTTAAGGTGTCAACGATTTTGAGCAACCGCGACGATGGAATGGCTGCGGCTGGGTCTTGGACAATGGGCGTCAATGTGCCATCGTAGTCAAACAAAAACAACCGTCTCTTCAGATTCTGGTAGCTCTTGAGCAACAGCGGACGGTTCAATGTAGGAGTGAAGTGTGTCTGATGTGTGCTATCAACGTGGTTGATGAGGTGCTCCAAGAAATTGGATGTCCACGACTGGATGGTGTTAGACGCAACACACTTATACAACTTGTCCTCGAGGACCGATTTTGCCGAGTCGCTCATATTTAAAGCGTCATTGATGGTTTTGGAAATACCAACCGAGTCCCACGGGTTGATGAGGATGGCATCACGCAAAACGGATGCCGTTCCGGTGAACTCGGAGAGGATCAACGGCGACTTCTTCTGTCTCTGGCAAATGACAAACTCCATCGACGTGGTATTCATACCATCACGCACAGACGTGATAAGAGCCAAATCAGCCACCCGGAGAAGCGCCAAGTATTCGTCACGATTGATCCGCATCTGGTAGTGGAGGACGGGCGTGTGGTTCAAGCTTCCATATTTGGAGTTGATCTCCGACACCAACTCCGTGACCTTCTTCTCGACTTTGGCGCTGTGGGAAAATCCTGGGGACGATACCTGGATCAAAACGACCTTGTTGCGCCAGTGAGGAAACATCAGCAAGAACATCTCGAACGCTTGAAGTTTCTCCACGACTCCCCGCACCATGTCCAACCGGTCACGGCCTACAATGATTTTCTTGTCAGGATAATACTCCCGGAGCACTTTAACCTTCTCATCCACTCCACTGGCGTGCGTGAATGCATCGTGTTCGATCTTTTTCATGTCAATGCCTATGGGCAACGTTTCCACCGATATGGTGAAACCATAAGCCAATACGGAAGATTTCGTCACCTCGAAGCCCAAAACACGCGCACAGCAACTCAAAAAGTGCCTTTGGAAGGATTCACTCTGAAACGCAATCTTGTCCGCACCAAGCATACCGTCCAACAACTGACTTCTCTTGGACAAGCATCTGAAGTACTCGGAAGAGGGGAAGGGCGTGTGGATATACAACCCAATGAATGCATCGGGGAACTCCATGCGCAACAACTGCGGCAACAACAATAAGTAGTAGTCGTGGATCCAGATAATGTCGCCCGGCTTGTAAATGGCCTTAATCTTTTGGAAATACGCCTCGTTGAACTTAACATAGTCGTGCCATGCCTGGGCCTCTTCCTTGTGGTCCATAGATCCGCCCTGGATGTAGTGGAACAACGGCCAGATGATGCTTTCGGCGTACTTTCTCCACCGGTTCTGGTCTCTTCTCAACAACCACACGGGATGCACGTTATCGGTCTTAGAGGCCTTGCGGATCTTATTCTCCAATCCGGCCTTATCCTCGTCATCCAAATACAATGGGTCGTCCCGGATGTTTCCGTTAACCAAGTCACTGGTGAACTTGGTCTTGTTGACCAATTCACCAGTCCACCCAATAATATGGGTTTCCCAATCCGTATGTTGCTGCAAGAAGAACAAGGATGAATACATGGCAGACTGGCCCCGAAGGGGATCCACATCCCAAAAAGTAGACAGAGGAGAGTCGGGGTCGGTCTTCTTGCAGATTTTCGTTGGCAACGAACTCACTACCGTGAGCACTCGCCCGGATAAATTGAGTTTGTCATTTCCAGCGTACTGTTTGGGCGAAACCACGGGTTTATCCGATGGATAAGCCATGAGCTCGTCAAACACTTCCTGGGTCATGTTGTCCGACAAAGAATATTCGGTGTAGTCGAGAGAATGGGAAGAAAATATGGGAATACGGCTATCTGGTGACGCTACCGAACATGGGGTATGCAGGCGGGTCACGAGCTTTTGCGGTCGATATTCCGTTAGAGAAAAAGACGTGCATAATGGGGATAAACCCACGAAGCACCTCGACCAACAAGCTACAACAACTTCAGATATTTTTTTCAATCTTTTTTTTTTCTTTTGGTATATATATCTCATCCAATTACCCATCCAAAAAAAAAACTACGAAATAGTTGAGTTAAGAACTAGAAATACACCGGGTGCTCCGGATCAATTACCTCTGGCCACGTCGGTCATACGTTAGTTTTTCTCAACACTTAAGCCTGAGCTTGCTCCTCAGAAGACTTCTTGTACTCCTCGTAAGCAGTCAAGGCGTCCTCGAAGTGGTTGTTGAACAACTCATCGTCCTCCAACAAAGCCAAGATCTCTTGGTTGTCCAAGTCCAACATCATACCGGTGATCTTACCAGCAGCCTCTGGCTCTTGAGCCTTACCAGTGGAGACAATCTTTGGGTACAATTCCTCACCCAAGATTCTCTTTTGTTGGTCAGGTGGAGCAGAAGCAATGATGGCACCCAAGTCTCTACGACCGCCCTTTTGGTTGCGGTTGTTTGGGAAGTAACCTCTTTGTTGACGACCGTTAGGACCGTTGAAGTCGTTGTAGACTGGTGGCATGCCGTACACTGGGACTGGTTGACCGTTTGGTCCGGCTCTTGGCCATTGGCCTTGTGGTGGAGGAATTTGACCTCTTGGCATCATCATTTGAGGGTTAGGACCTGGGAAAGGACCGTTGTTTCTGCCGTTACCAGGGAAGAAACCTGGTTGTTGACCGTAGAACATTGGTGGCATAAATTGGCCTGGCATACCAGCAGCAGCAGAGTTTTGCATTCTGATTTGGTTTCTCGCTTGGATTTGTTGTTCCAATTGAGAGCGTCTGACGTCCTTGCGTTGAGCCAAGGCAACGTACAAAGGCTTACCCAAAACCATACGTTGGTTCATCTCGGTGATGGCCTTGGTGGCTTCCTCTGGAGCAGAGAAGCACACGAAACCGAAGCCCTTGGACTTGCCGGCCTCGTCAACCATGACCTTAGCGGAGGTGATGGTACCGAAAGGCTTGAACTCCTCCTCCAAAACCTCAGAGGTAAGGGAGTCGTCCAAGTTCTTGACGAACAAGTTGACACCTTGGTACTTGGACAACTTCTCCAATCTGGTGTTCTCGTATTGCTTCTTCAACTCCTCAATTCTCTCTCTCTTCTTTTGCGCTCTACCGACGTAGATGTTTTGGCCGTTGATCTCCTTCTCGTTCAACTCCTCGACAGCCTTGGCGGCGGCCTCGTGGTTCTCGAAGTTGATGAAACCGAAACCCTTGGACTTGCCTTCAGCGTCCTTCTCGAAGTAGAGAGAAGTGATGCTTCCGTATGGCTCGAACAAAGCAGCCAACTCCTCTTCGGTGTAGTCCGCGCCGAAGTTCTTGACGAACACATTAGTGAAGTTAGCCTTCATCTCCTCGAACTTGGCAACACGATCCTTCTTGGAGATGTGCTTACCGACAAACACCTCACGGTCGTTCAAAGACATACCGTTGACATTCTCGATGGCAGCATCAGCAGCCTCGGCGGTCTCGTAGTGGACGAAACCGAAACACTTGGAGCGTCCAACCTCATCGACAGCAACCTTACAGGACAAAATACGGCCGAAAGCAGAGAAAGTGTCGTGCAAAGCCTTGTTGTCGATGTCTGGGTGCAAGTTCTTGATGAAGATGTTGCCGTCACCGTTTCTTCTGAGAGATGGGTCTCTTTGAGACCACATGATACGGCATGGTCTACCGTCAACAAGGGAGTAGTTCAATTGCTCCAAAGCACGCTCACCATCCTCATGCTTGTTGTAGTTGACGTAGGCGTAACCCAAGGACTTCTTGGTCACGGCATCACGGCACACTCTGATGGAGGAGACCTGGCCCAAAGGAGAGAAGATCTCGTACAAAACAGCCTCGTTGATCGATGGGTTCAACTCACCAACGTACAAAGACGCAGAGGTGACCGCAGCAGACTCACCCTCCTCAGTTTCGGTGGTGGTGGAAGGAGCCTCAGCTTGGGTAGCTTCTGGAGAAGCAGCTTGGTTGTCGATGTTCAACTTGTCCAAGGACTCGGTGATTTGAGCGGTGTCAGCAGACATTTTTTTTTCAGGGGTTTTTTACTTTTTTTTTTTTGTTTTGTAAAAATGTCGATTTCAAAGACTGTTGGAACAGGGGATCCTGGCTTTGGCGAAATCGAGAGTGTTTGTGGAGATTTCTCTAGAGAAAAAAAGAGTCCCTTCAAAAAATTTTCGCACAAAAACGCTACACTGACGATGAGATTACCCGCAGAACTATCGTCTGTCCAATCGAGCGCGCGTCGTTGTGACTGGCCTTCACAGTAATGCTCGTACCACGTTACAGGACTGTTCCGCTTTACGCCCCAAGTCGGGAGAGGTGTAGAGATGTTAAGGGCCGATATTAAAGTTTCCAGTGCAAACCATCTTCAATCATCTCCAAGCTATCTCGGTATATCACATGTAGCCACAAACATCTCTGTATGGTTTGAGTGTCTTGCACAATTTTTAATTAAAGTTCCTCTCGGTGGCCAAGCTGGCTAAGGCGCGAGACTGTAATTGAATTGTTATCTTGAGATCGGGTGTTCGACTCACCCCCGGGAGACTTTTTTTTCTTTTTTTGGAATGGATACAACCCCGGAGATCCGTTCTTCAATCCACAGTCTTCTCGACTTGTTCACGTCTTTTTTTTTTTTTACCGTCGGAAAAAGCCGCCTTCAAGCTACTGATAACTTCCTATAGCATTGTAAGATTAACTCCTAAACACTGTATATCCACTCATTCGCTCTTTTCTGCTTTCGGCGCTTGCGTCTTAATTCTATTGTACATGGCAGCAATTTTAGAGCTGCGAACCTTCGCCGGCCAGTAAAGACTGGCATAAGACCATAAGTGCTTGCCAAAGTTGGGCTTAGGGTCTGAATCTTTCGACTTCTCAATGAAGTCGCCGACTTTGACCAACTCCGACTTAAGTAGCGCGGCCCACTCGTGCTTACCGAGTCCCTTATTTCCTTTGTGGAGCTTCATCAACGACTTGGCCACGGGCTTCAACGTGGCCTTACAGTGCGCTTCATCCATGCTGTCGTACTCCAAAAAGTCCTCTTCATCATTGCCGTCGGCGCCCTCGCTTTTGACCTTTATGTCCAACTGAGGAGAGCTTGCTGTAGAAACAGAAGCATTGGTCTTCTTCTTCGGTTGCTTTTTGACGCCTGCTGCTGTCAGTGGAGATTGGGATTTGGCAGTCTTCTTGACCTTGGCCACTGGGCCCTCAACCTTCACTTTTCTGACTCTCTTCTTGGTCGTACCGGCGGCACCCACACTCATTGGGGTCGAAACAGAGCCATCATCCTCATCACGCAACAATGAAAACAAGTAGTCCACTCTTCTGCCCAAATGCACTGCTCCTGGCACCTTTTTATTTTGCAGAGCCTTGGTTTCCTTTGCATCCCCATTCGCCTTCGCGTCCTTAGAGGCCGCAATAGGACCAGCGGCTTTGACAGTGCTGTCCAAGTATAGTTTGTTTTGCAATCCGAGGAGGGGATCATCTCTGATTTGACCCCAGGAACCATATCCGAACTTGTGTACACCAACTAACAACATAGCATCGTCCTTGGGGCCCCACTCACAATTCCAACTTTGCACTCCCTTTGGAACTCTAGGAAGTTCAAAAGAGAGGGGTTTCTCCTTGGAAATCAATGACAGAAGTAACTTCATATCAGGAGGCCGCGATAACACCAACTCCGCGTTGATGTTCTTCACACCTTGATACTCAAAAAGAACCGCCTTTTTCTCCTTTTTCTTGGCAATCCAAAGAGCCATTGGGTTGTCGCCATCGGTGGTTGCGCCATTGCCCTTTTGCTCCTTAGCCTTCTTTTCCAATTCCGCGAGCGCTTCGTTTCTGCGTTGCTCTTCTTCCTTCACCAACTTTCTGGATATGTTGATGATCTCGTTATAGGCATGTTTAATCAAGACGGGGTTCTTGTTAGAGATACTTCCATCTTCCACCAACTGACCCCACTTGCCCGAAAGGTCTCCTAGTCTTAAGATAGACCGGTAAATCCCCCTAATTTCCTTTTCGGACAATTCGTGGTTTTCTTCTGCCTTCTTTCGGGCTGCACGTCTTCTTCCATTGTCTTCATCGTCATCGTCATCAATACCGCTTGTGTCTGGAGTTCCCCCTTGCAATTGCTTGACCGCTGCTCTTCTCCTGGAATACATGGCAATTTGCTCATTCAAGTAATCTTCTTCCGCTTTCTTCTTCTCTTCATCCTTCAACTTGGCCAATTCGTCTTGTGGAATGATGTCATCCCACTCAACGTCCGCCTTGTAATCGGTAACCTCGAATTGTTTCAAGAACTCTTCCGAACCCAAGTTAGATTCACCCAAGTCCGGCGTACTCTCGTGGTCTTCGGCGTGATTCAATACATCATCCAAATTCAACTCTTCCAATTTCTTTTGGTTGTCGGTTGCCGCAAACATATTTGCTGCGCCAAATTTCAAGATTTGCGAAAGTTCACTAGTAGATGGTTCGTTTTTGTTCTTTTTGGAGCCGTTAGGATCAGTCATTCCTAAGGAAATAATGGCATACTCCAAAATCATCTTCTTTCTGGCCCTTTCTAAAATCTCCTCTTCGACAGTATCCTTACTGACAAATCTGTAGACAGAAACATGCTTCTTTTGACCAATTCTATGCGCACGAGCCATAGCTTGTAAATCGGCCTGTGGGTTCCAATCGGAGTCGAAAATAATAACCGTATCCGCGGTCATCAAGTTGATACCCAATCCACCAGCACGAGTAGACAACAAGAACACAAAATCTCTTGAGTCTGGAGCATTGAAGTGATCAATAGAAATCTTTCTTTGTGAGGATGGAATGCCGCCATCTAATCTTTGGAATTGGTATCCCTTGATCGAGAGGTAGTCTCCCAAAATATCCAATATTCTCACCATTTGCGAAAAAATCAATACTCTGTGGCCCTCCTTCTTCAATCTTGTCAATAATTGTTCGAGAAGTACCATCTTACCCGAAGACATCACTAATCCCTTAAGCACATTATCTCTTGCTGTGGAGCCTCCCTTAGCCAACACGCGCTCTTCTGCGCCATCAAACAAGTACGGGTGGTTCGAAGCTTTTTTCAATTCACTCATAACGTTCAACAAAGAGATTTGTGCACCTTTGACGCCAGCATTCAATGCAGCATAGTTCCTGGTGATGATATTTCTGTAATATTCAGTTTGAATGTCCGACAACTCCACGCGCAAGATTCTCTCCGTCTTAGAAGGAAGTGATTTTTCCACATCCTTCTTCAATCTTCTTAAGATGTAAGGTTTGATACTCAGCTGTAAGTGCTTGATGTATTCTTCTTGTTTGTCATCGGGAGCATCAAAGTCAATTTCTTGGTCGATCGTAAATCTTCCCGGCGTCAAGAAATCACACAATGCCGCCAACTCCTTGATGTTGTTTTGTAACGGTGTACCGGTAATCAACAATCTGTTGGCAACTTTGAACAGTCTCAATGATTCATACAAAGAAGACTCGGCGTTTTTAAGTCTGTGTGCTTCATCAACAGCGAGGAATTGCCATTTAAACGCACCAAGCTCAGTTCTGTCTTTCAAAATATACTCATAGGTTGTCAACAAGATATTGAACTTGGGCTTTTTGTTAGCGGTGTAAAGCTCAAAGTCTCTGATCTTCTTCCTTGCTTCAGTGTTACCCAAATAGTATATGCAATTGACGTCAGGGGACCATTTTTCAAATGTTTCCTGCCATGCCGGAATAGTACTCAACGGAACCACCACTAGATGAGGACCATTTTGTCTTCTCGCGTAAATCAACCACGATAAGAAAGCAACGGTTTGAACAGTTTTACCCAAACCCATCTCATCGGCCAAAATACCGTTCTCGTTACGTGACCAAAGAAACGCCATCCAGTTCAAGCCAGTCAACTGGAAGTCTCTCAATTCACCATTTTTAATGAAAAGCGGCTGTTTGTTCAATTTTTCAAACCGTGCTCTTTGGTTCATTGGGTAGTTAGCCGACAAGTTAGGCAAGATCTTTGATTGTAGCCTTTGCTGGTATTTAGACACCTGTTCAGGTGCCAATTCTGCAATCGTCTCTGCATTCTCCCATGATGCCTCGTCATAATAGAGTCTTTTCCACTTCACCAAGTACTGCAACTGAGAGGAGCCATCATCAAGTTCAACACGGTCGCTATCGATGATTCTTTCGACGTGTGTGTATTCGTCTTGTTCATCACGCTTTCTCTCCCGTTCAATATCCATGGCTTCGATATCTTCTTTGGTGGTTGAAGGATCATTTCTAATTTCCTGATCCAACAAAATGTACTGTTTGATGTAGTTGTCCACTTTTCTGAACCCTTTGAAGACTTTAAGTGTCTGGAAAGATTCCCAGGTATTGTGTAAATGCGACAGATCAGTCCATTTGACCTTGAAGAGATAATCCAACTTTGGCTGGCCGGTGACTTCCGCATTGTCATCGTTGAGCTTATGGTCCAAAACAAGATCAATTCCCCGGGTGGGTTCATCCTGCATTGCTTGTTCGTAGTAGTAGTAGTCATTAACCGCCTCCTCGTCACTTTCTAACAAGTCTTCATCGTCCTCATAATCAACCGCGTAGTTCTTCGCACCGTTGTTTCTGGTGGAAAACCTGATTTCCGCAGGGGGACTAGGAATTGCCTTAGTTGAAGCTTTCTTGTATCCCTTGGATCCTCGTTTAGAGCGCGTAGGGGCTCTTGACGTGGATTTGGCCTTCTTTTTGCCGACCGAGAAATCGTCGTCGTCTTCGTCGAAATCGGACTCCTCTTCTCCAGATTCATCCTCATACTCCTCATACGACACCTTGGACTTTCGGGAAGTTTGCTCTTCTTCATCACTTTCGTCCATGATAGCTGCACCACGGCGTTCTCTGTGGGAGCGCCGAAGTCCATAAAGTTCGGGATTAGCTTCAATTTCGTCGTCCAACTTAACCATGTTTAGAATTCTAAAGTTAAAAGAATGGGAAGTTCAATGTAAGTTGGAGTAATTAGTCAACCTAAAGTGTTGTTTAATCAAAGGGAAACACGCTCTTCGGAATGAAAAGCCCGGTTGATTCCAAATGTGAGTGAGAACAGTATCACCAATGGTAACCCGTTGTAAGACAGGAAAATTGCACGCAAGAACGGAAAACAACTATTGGATAATCAATAATTGCCGTCGGATGATATTAAATGCGAAAATAATTCAACTGAAGATTAGTTTGGAGCAGGGGTGTTGGATGGTTGTTTCCCAGTTTGATCGGTGTAGGTGATAGTGGGAAAAAAACAGTAGGAAAAAATTTGGACGAAATTCTATGCGCCAACAACACGCTCCCCTCGACTTTTGAGTACAACACGTTAGAAGTAGTAACTACGATTCGGATGAACTACAATCATGACTGATTCAAAAAGAACGTACTTTCGTGGCAACGAATGGAAAAATCGTCACGTCCAAGTGAAGTGCCTCCATTCGGCTCCGCCGACTATAAACCTTTAAACAGATGGCCCGACTCGGGATGGAGACTTCGCAATCTCTATAGTGAGGTATATCACTTCCCCCGACAATGAGAAAGTCAGCAAACGAATTGTGCTGTCTAAATCTTGACGTGTAGCGATGTAGGACCAAGCACGCGGATGCTAGTATTCCTTGGGTTCTAACAATGGGCATGTTGGGTTGTTGATGCCCTTCTCCATTCATATGGGTTGTCCCACAGATCTTGATTAAACATAGACGCGTCTTTTCGTCTATTTCTGGCTCAGAGATGCGCGTACCAAGCTCTGCCAGCTCATTGGAGTTCAGACATCCCTGTATACCCTTGGTTGGTTTACAGCGTTCTCGGATATCTCTTGGTCGACACCCACGACCTGGGATTGACTTAGAAGCTTCAGCCAAAACAAGAGACATGGCTATAACTGCAAGAGTTCCATCAGCCAAGTGTATGTTTGTATAGCCGGCTGTCCATTGAAAGCAATCACAATTCACTGTCGTCTGCTTAACCACTGTCCGACCAAACTGACAAAGTTAAATCTCTCCGATCATTCGGTACGTGGTTTCAATACTTCCCATACGACCATGGTCGCAATAGACATGAATCCAACTGCATCAGAACGATCAACAACCAGCCCCTTATATCCATTGGATCATTGGATGGAACACACGGTGTCGCCTGTTGTGCAGAAGACAAAGCCGGGATTAAGAAGTCAAAAAAACCATTACTTGACTGTCAAAATAGTGCTCCTCAGCAAAATAGTAAAGAACACTAACCAGTTTGGGAAAAAATACAGGGGGGAAGAACAATTTTCCGTCTATCTTTTTGTTGGTACACGACCCATTTTTGGGCCCCCGATTTGCCCAGCTGGGTTTCACGAGATACGGAATTTAGGGCATTCGGAAAAGCGTGTTTTCGCTGGAATATTTGTCTCCTGTCATTGTTTGGCCCAATTTAGGGGTGAAGAATTTTGGTGATTCAATTTGCATTAATAAGCGGGATTTTATATTTCGTTGCACAATATCAATCACGCTTGTTAATTGCGAAACTGCTTATTTCCATAGTAGAGGAATTACTAGAAACACTACACCACAAAAAAAAAAAAAAGCATCGTGACAAAGCTGGTACAGCCAAGACGCAGATTCCCGTTTCCGTATAGATGTTGTGAATGAAACTGACAGCATTTGTTTTACTTTCGTTAATCTTGGTCCGTATTACCGATATATTGCTACGCGTGTGAGATACAGCCGTCGGGCAATAGAAATAATAGCAAGAACCGAGTATCAGTCACGTAATTTACCCTAGCAACCATATTTGTATCGGTTGAACCCCAATTGTGGCTGCCAGCGACACTGATCCTTGGAGCACTTAGTTGGCGTCAACCAATGAGCGAACCGGACTTAGTAATGTGCTGATACTAACTACTGCGCGCGGGCGATGGTGTAAATTCCAGCACTAATGTTGCGAGAAAAAAAAAACATCTGTAATGGTGAAAAAAACTGTATGAAGGACTACGACAAAAAAGTTCTGAAACTACTTTCAAGCAAAAAATTTTCAACCAACCATGAGCGGAAAAGGTGCCAACAAGAACGCCCCGGCGTCAAAAGGTTCTAGAATTGCTATTGTCAGCACCGACAAGTGTAAGCCAAAAAAGTGCAGACAAGAATGTCGCAAGGGCTGTCCAGTGGTGAAGACGGGTAAATTGTGTATTGAGGTTACTCCCGCGTCCAAGATTGCTTTCATTTCGGAAACATTGTGTGTCGGTTGTGGTATTTGTGTGAAGAAATGTCCTTTCGATGCAATTAACATCATCAACTTGCCTACCAATTTGGAGGCAGAAACCACCCACAGATATTCTGCCAACTCGTTCAAATTGCACAGATTGCCCACTCCCAGACCAGGCCAAGTGTTGGGTTTGGTGGGTACTAACGGTATCGGTAAGTCCACCGCGTTGAAGATTTTGGCCGGTAAGCAAAAGCCCAACTTGGGTAGATACGATGATCCTCCTGACTGGGAGGATATCTTGAAATACTTCAGAGGTTCTGAATTGCAAAACTACTTCACCAAAGTTTTGGAAGACAACATTAAGGCCATCATTAAGCCACAATATGTTGACAACATTCCAAGAGCGTTGGCCAAGTCCCCCGTGAAGGACGTGCTGGGTATTTTGAACGCCAAGTTGCAGAGACCAGAAGACTGGAAGTACATCTCCAGGCTTTTGGAGCTTGCGCCAATCAAGAACAGAGACATTGCCAACTTGTCTGGTGGTGAATTGCAGAGATTTGCGTTGGCCTTGACATGTGTGCAAGATGCCAATGTGTACATGTTCGATGAGCCATCGTCGTACTTGGATGTTAAGCAAAGATTGAACGCGGCCGAGGCCATCAGATCCTTGTTGAACGAGACCACCTACGTCATCTGTGTGGAGCACGATTTGTCGGTGTTGGACTACTTGTCCGACTTCGTGTGTATCTTGTACGGAGCTCCATCTGTTTACGGTGTTGTGACGTTGCCCTCGTCCGTGAGAGAAGGTATTAACATCTTCTTGGACGGTTTCATTCCAACGGAAAACATGAGATTCAGAGACGAATCGTTGCAGTTCAGATTGGCCGATGCTGCCGATGGCTTGATCTTGGACCACTCGAGTGCCCTTGAATACCCCGACTTGGAGATGACCCAAGGTGACTTCCACTTGAAGGTCGAGAAGGGAGAGTTTACCAACTCCGAGATCTTGGTGATGTTCGGTGAGAATGGTACCGGTAAGACCACCTTCTGTAAGATCTTGGCCGGTGCGTTGGAGCCAGATGGAAAGACTTCCCTTCCAAAGATGAACATCTCCATGAAGCCACAAAAAATCGCCCCCAGATTCCCTGGTACGGTGAGACAGTTGTTCTTCAAGAAGATCAGAGCCGCGTTCTTGAACCCACAGTTCCAGACCGATGTTGTCAAGCCATTGAAGATCGACAACATCATCGACCAGGAAGTGCAAGTTTTGTCCGGTGGTGAGTTGCAGAGAGTTGCGCTTGTGTTGGCGTTGGGTATCCCAGCCGATATCTATTTGATCGATGAGCCTTCCGCGTACTTGGATTCTGAGCAGCGTGTGGTTTGTTCCAAGGTGATCAGAAGATTCATTTTGCATTCTAAGAAGACTGCGTTCATTGTCGAGCACGATTTCATGATGGCCACCTACTTGGCGGACAGAGTCATTGTTTTCGAGGGTATCCCATCTAAGGATGCGTTGGCCAAGGCGCCAGAATCTTTGTTGACTGGTTGTAACCGCTTCTTGAAGAACTTGAACGTCACCTTCAGAAGAGATCCTAACTCTTTCAGACCTAGAATCAACAAGAAGGACTCCCAGATGGACAAGGAGCAAAAGTCTGCTGGAAGATACTTCTTTTTGGATTCTTCCGAGTTGTAAGGCCTCCTGGTTGTCGCAACGCTTAGGGTGTCCTGTCTGGCGGGACTATTTGGGACTTTAATTTGCATGTACATTAGATTAACTGCATCATTGGTCTACTGTGTATGGTTTGTCTTCGCATATGACGTACCATAGAGGTGGCCTATATTCTATAGATTAATCGCTATTAATTTTGAACCGCAAGTAGCAAGTCGAATGGTTCGACGCCTATTTTTGCGCCCAGAAACGTGAAGGAAACTGAGGGGAGCTTGTGGTGGCTTCTAGGCTAGGCGAGTCTGAGGTGATGGCCAGCAGATAAATTTAAACAACAGGTTTAAACGCCTCGTGCACAGCCTTGTCCAAAGAAAAGCTGCTCGTTTTCTGCAAACATAAAGGTGCCTTTAGGGTGGGAGAATATGACCAGTTTAAGTAGTGATGGAGGTTCACCGGGAAATTCAACTAACCCGTCACTAGCGGCTCATACATCCATTTGGGACAAAAAAAAACAGCGTGTAATCGATTGAGCGGAGGTATTGAATAAATATCGGACCGCCGTTTCGGACCGACGCGACGCATGCTTACGGAGATAGCGACAGTCGCATGGGTAAGTGCATGCAAAAGTCACTATATCCATGGAATTGATTACAAATACACCCCCACACATCTTTCGGATTCGAAAGACTATTTAAACCAGTACAATTGTACCGCTGTTACTACGCTGAATCATCACACACCCCCTCCGTAAACACTCGTGCTTAATTCGCAATGGTTACCATCAGAGCTTTAAAGAACACCGAATTGTTCAAGCCAATTCAGGTTGGCGGCAATGAATTGTCCAATAAGGTTGTTTTTGCCCCAACTACCAGAATGAGAGTATTGCCAGACAATGTTCCTTCGGATCTCGCTCTCCAACACTACGACGAGCGCTCCAAGTTCCCCGGATCCTTGGTGATTACCGAGGCCACCTTACCTTCGCCTAAGACCGGCCTCTACGAGCACATTCCTGGTATCTGGAGACAAGACCAAGTTGATGCGTGGAAGAAGATCACCGACAAAGTTCATGCCAATGGCTCGAAGATCTCCCTTCAGCTTTGGGCATTGGGCCGTGTGGCGGACCCAGTGTACACCAAGAAGGCCGGTTACTCTTTGGTGGCGCCATCTGCGATGTACCACAGTGAAGAGGCAAAGAAGGAGGCCGAGGCCGCAGGCAACCCAGTGAAAGCGCTCACTGAAAAGGAAATCGACGACATTGTCGACGTTGAGTTTGCCAATGCCGCCAAGAACGCAGTTGCTGCTGGTTTCGACTATGTGGAGATTCACGGCGCCCACGGGTTCTTGGTGGACAGTTTCTTGCAAACTTCTTCTAATACTAGAACTGACAAGTACGGTGGTTCGATCGAGAACAGATCCAGATTTGCCTTGCGTATTATTGACAAGTTGACGGAGGTAGTTGGCGCCGATAAGGTGGCTATCAGAATCTCTCCTTGGGCCCAGTTCCAAGGTATGGCGGGCGCGGACGGAGAGGTCAGCCCTGTTGCCCAGTTCGGCCACTTAGCGGGAGAGCTTGAGAACAGAGCCAAGGCTGGCAAGAGAATTGCGTACCTCTCGGTCGTTGAGCCCAGAGTAAGCGGCAATTTGGATGTTCCGGTGGAGGACATCAAGAACGACAACTCTTTCCTCAAGTCTGTTTGGAAAGGTGTGGTGGTGAAGGCTGGTAACTATACATACGACGCGCCTGAGTTCAAGACCGCCTTGGCGGATGTTAGCGACGGTAAGACTCTTGTGGCTTTTGCCAGATACTACACGTCCAACCCCGACTTGGTGCAAAGACTCCACGACGGCTCCGAGTTGGCCCCATACGACAGAGACCTTTTCTACTCCCATTTCAACTATGGCTACAACACTTACGGAAACTTTGGTGAAAACCGCGTGGTTGATGAGGAGGCAGAGAGAAAGAGATTGCCTGCCCCAATCAAGGCGGAAGTTTAGGTTTGTATAAACATTGTTGGGATATACCCAAATTCATCGTAGAGGTGATTGTGTGAATGGGAGTGATTCAATTGAAGTACTGGGTGAATCCGGCTAATTGTTTGGTGAAGGAAAATTATTAGGACATAACCATATTAGGACGTAACCATATTAGGACGTAACCAGTGCCGGTAGTCGGATTCTAAGATTGAATCTGCGACAATAGAGAAATGGACGTACTGCAACTAGAAGGAAATACCCAAGTCTGGCTAATAATACAATTGTAGAGGAAGCGTGAATATGAGAACCGACTGGGTTTCTTTTTCGTCAAAATTTTGATGCTGACGTCCCTCGGTGAGTTTCGTCTGTTTTCGTATATTTTACGATCTGACATTCGCCAAACCTATCGTGTAATATGACTGGGACTGCGCAATGTCGGTCTATGGGCGCAAATGGATTGGGCCAAAATTAATCAAATACGGACACAAACCATTATGGACCTTACATCAACTTTCATAGTCAATTATGACAATGGCATGGCTGAACCGTTGGCTATCGCCACATATCCCGGTGAATACTTCAATCTTGTGCGGCTGGTGTTCAGGTTGATCGCGATACACGGGAAAAAACCAAACAAGGTCACGTGAAATACACATGCAAATCACATGTACAACGCATTTTTCCCTCTCCTACTACCATATATACGCCACGAATACAACACAAGAATGGCCTCGGAACAGATGCTTATCGTGGAAGAGCGTAAGCAGAAGTTACGAGAGCTCTACTATCTTTTTTCCAATCCGTTACAGCCCTTGGAAGACTTCAAATCCAATCTTCTGGATGGCGCGGCGGACCAATTCCTAGCCGACAATGATATCTCCAAAAATGGCTCGGTGGTGTTCAAAGCAATACCCGGCGTATCGAACTACGAGAACTTAAAGCGGGAAATGACAAATGCCATTCACGCGGAGTTGTACAGTGCCGTAGTGGGCACCAAAAGGCCCACGGAAGAAACAGATGAACCGGAGCCAGCCAAAGTGCGCAAATCAAAGGCCACCGACTACCCCAGCCGGTTGATGCCAGAAACACAGGCCAACAAACGTGCTAGAACCGGGGTGACCTCACTCAGGTCGCAAATCGACGTGTTGGAGGAAGAAACCAACCGGTTTCTCGACAAGAATATCAACGACTTGGAAATCTTGTCGTTGCCCGAACACTACCCAACCGACGTCCACAATGTATCGTCATTGGCGGAACTTTACTATCTCACCCAGACGCTTCCTCTTATTAAGCTTTTGCCCGGCTCACACAAGACGTTGATGACGGAGAACTTTGAGCTGGCATTGCTCGAAGGAAAGGTGGCGGTGCTCTACTCCCGAATCGAGGAGTTGAAGCGGCAGAAAAAATGGTCGTTGCGCCAACCGTTGAGGTACTACGATCCGTTCTTGTACTCCAAGAAGAACAAGAAATCAAAACCACTCCACTGGGATACGCTTCTAGAAGAAGCTAAATGGATGGCCACGGACTTCAAGGAAGCGAGCAAATTCAAGCGCGCATGTTGCTTTGAGATTGCCCAGGCGGTCCAGGACTACTGGTCGTACGGAAAGATCATGTGTGTCAAGACACGGCCAATCAGGCACCTCGATATCAATATGGAAACCGGAGAAGTGGTAACTGGAGACGTGGAAAGTACAGTAGTGGAAGCGGGGGTTCCTGGTGAAGCCAACACTGCTGGTGCAAAAGAGGAAGTGTCACTCGATCTTCTTTCTGTTGTTGACGCGGCAAACCCTCCAAGTGCTCTAGAACCAGCTGAGGCTGATGTCAGTCATGATGGCGACTTATCGCAGGACAAGGAGAGCGAGGAAGAGTTTCTTGATCCCGAACCGGAAACTATTGATATTAGCAAGCTTCTAGAACGTGCTAATCCCGCGGATGAGATTGTGGCCCCCAGCCTTCCGACATATTCCGAAGATGATCTTCAAGCGATGGGGATATCTGCGAAAAACAGAGGTCCATTCAAAACGCACATTAACCTCAAGGAGCTTAAGAAGATTGATCAGTCGATCATCCTCAACCTCCCCAAGTTCACAGCATTTGACGATGATGTGGTGGGCCAACAGCACCCGGCGCTCAAGGTTGGCGAAACTTCGATTGTTCCCGTGTCGCGCATGCTCCATCCGTTTGACGCAGACGACGACTGGTATAAGGTGGTGTTGAAGAACGACACGCAGCCAGCATCAGTGAAACAGCCACAAGGTCTCCCCGAATTCCAGAAGGGCCTTTTTGGTGTGCAATCACACCGGCGGTTCAACTACTTGAAGCCGCCCAAGCCGCCCAACGTCAAGAACATCAAGTACCGTTCGCCCACCATCTGGCTTCCTCAGGACGACAAGTACTTGATCCACTACGTGGCAGAGTACTGTTTCAACTGGGAATTGATCGCAGAGAACCTCCAGCTGCACTCGTCCACGTTGCGCAAGTACGAGCTGAACATCGAGCGCCGCACCCCGTGGCAGTGTTTCGAGCGGTACATCCAGCTCAATGACAAGTTCCAGTTCTCCGACATGAAGGGCCACAACGCGTACCAGGCGCAACAATGGCTCGAGCACGCGCACAAGGCGCAACTGACCACCAAGCGGCGCATCTCTCCGCTCGGGGTGGGCAACGAGTCCATCCAGCGGGGCCACCGCCGGCTCCGGTGGGCATCCATGTTCGATGCGGTGCGCAAGACCATGCGCCGTCGGGAGGCTGTTGCGGCTAAGGCATCGCACCGCCGCAGTACCTCCACGACCGACTACGGTGCCACCGCGGTTTCGGCGGCCGGCATTGCCGCCAACCGGGCGTCGGACCGTACTCCGACGCCGTCCGAGCTCTCGAAGCTCAAGTTTGACCGGGACAAGACCATCCAAGAGGCGTATATGAACCAGCAGGCCACGCGCTCGCGCATGATGACCGCTGTGTCGCTGAAGGCGCCCAACTCTGCTCCCGGGGGCTCTCCCACCGACCCGGCCGGAGCCAGGCGCGGTTCACAAGTGCCAGGCCATCCACTTATGGGAAGCGCCGCGCAGCGGCCTGGGGCCATGGGGACTCCCCCAGGCGCACCCCAGAGCGCGCCTCAGAGCAAACTGCTCCTCAGCAACATCAAGCGGCCCACCACACCCAATGGTACGCCTTACACGGTGGAGCAGATCCAGCAGCTTCTCCAGATGCAGAAGCAGCGGCGCATGATGCAACAAAACCAGGCCGGCAAGACTACGGTGGCTCCCGGAGCCACCGCATCCGCGCTTCCATTGCAAGGGGCCGCGGTGCGCAAGCCGGCGCCCGGTCTGTCGTATGGGGCCCCCAGTGCGGCCGGGCTGTCGACGGCGATGGCTGCAGGGACCAAACGCCCTGTGGCTGCGCCTGCCAAGGGCCGCATTCAGTTTGCGCCGGCGCAGGTGTCGGCCATCATCAACTCCATCCAGCAGAAGAACCCGAACTTGACCAAGGAACAGGTGACCAAGCTCGCGGCATCGTACTTGGCCAACTTACAGCAGCAGCAGCAAAACCGGCTCGAGCAGGCGGGCCGGCCTGTTTCTGGCCCGGCGCCAAGCACCCAGGCGGGGGCCCAGGCGCGGCAGCTCCAGCTCCAACGGCAGAAGTTTGCGGCGCAGGGCAAGGAGATGGATGCACAGACGCTTTCCAAGATGCACTACGAGGAACGCAAGAAGTTGATGATGCAGGCGGCGCCGCAGCCGTCGCCGCTGTACCCATCCTCTGGAACCGCGTCGCCCGGTGTGCGGCGGCAGAGCCCAAGCGCACGGTCACTGCAGACGTACAACTCGGGGACGGGGCGCAAGGAGACGCAGTGATATAGAGCAATTGATAGAACGGGACAGCATGGAGGGAATTACATGGATAGCGATTAGGCAGAGTGGTTGTAGATGACGTTTGAGTGAACGAAGAACAAGGGAACAAAGAGCAATGGAACGAAGAGCAATGGAACGAAGAGCAACGGAACAAAGAACAACGGAACAAAGAACAATGCGGTTGTCTTGGATAAACCAGAATTCAGAGGGGGACAGAATTCAGTGAGTAGACTGTATCCCTCACATGATGATCTCAATCTACACTTTCCATTGCTTCAATTGCACCTGGCCGTATCGCATTGGAGTACTGTCCACCGGAGGACCGCGCATTTGCACCCAAACCACCCCACCATCGAAGCAATATTGAACCAAGGCCACACTCTGGCCATCTACGTCACCTTGTTGTAGAACTCATATTCTTGTAGAATCATCATCCCTTCTGTAGCCCCATACCACCCCCGTCTTTTCCCTGTCTTTTCTCCCCTCGCTTCTGTACCATCGCCAACCACCCCAGAGTGCACCTGGTGCGCGCGCACATCACCACTCCAACTCCAACTCCAACTCCAACACCCCTTTTCTCCACATCTCCCCATGTTCCCCGCCCCGAGCCGGGACACGTCCGGCGCTGCGTCCCAACGGGGCCATATGTCGCGGCTCATGCGTGCGGCCGTCCCGCGGCGGGTGTTCAAGTGGCTCTACTCCTTCTCGCTCGCCATCTTTGTCGTGTTGACCACGGTGTTTGCCATAACCTCGCCGGCAGACATTGCGGTGCAAACGTGGCTGGCGCGGTTGCTGGGGATCAAGTTGCTTGTGATTTTCGCCGCGTGCGCGCTCATGCTCTTGCTGCTGCTTTTGCTCTACTTCACGCGGTTGTACAAGTATCGCGTGGCGCTCAATCACATCCCCGCGCGGTCGGTGTACGTGCCGTTGGCGCGGGGCGACATGGCGCGCGAGGTGTTGGCGCACGTGGAGCGCGGGTTGCAGTGGTGCGTGGGCGACGTGGGGCGGCGCGCGGGCCCGTTGCCCAACCGTGCGGCCGGGTTGCGGTACCCGGGCATGGCACCGCCGGAATACATCCAGCACCGCAACGCGGCCATGGGCCACCCCCACGTGGGGACGTTTTTCCCGCCCAACTGTGTCTACGAGGATATTGTCGATAGTTTTGGGTTGCGGCTCCGGTGCGAGGGGTTGATGCTCACCACCGCGCGCATTCCGGGTTACTATACCATGCGCGAGACGCTCTTGGCCGAGGCCGCGGACGACCGCACGCGCGCGCTGGCGCTCGAGGTGGTGCGGCACTACGAGGCGCTCAAGTACGGGCCGCACTTGATCCAGGAGCAGGACTTGGTGGCGTTGTTGGTGGCGTTGGACCGGCTCTTGTTGCACGTGATTGGCAACCAACCGATTGACCCGCTTCTCGACGCCGCCGCGCCGCCGCCCCAGACCCTCCACCCGCTGCTGCTTCACCCGCTGCTGCTCTATCTTCCGTTCCGCCGGCTGCGGCTGGTGGCTCTGGGCCAGAGCGCGCTCGCCCGCACCCACTCACGTGTCTCGAGCCTCGCGTCGGTGGCGGCGTACGAGCCGCTCCCGCCCCAACTGGACTCCCGCCTCGCCCGCACCGACACCCGCAGCTCCGCCATGTCGCGCAGCACCACCGGCTCGGTGATCAAGGCGCGCCTTGCCATGTCCTCCGCCTCGCGCAGCACCACCCGCGCGCTGAACCTGGACTAGAGCACAAATGGGGGCGACGTTCGCAGCCCCGCCAATCCATCCGCACCTAGTTCTGCCGCGGCTTGGCAACGCCGTCGTGCACAAAATAGTACACAATGGTGCCGTCGTCGTTGGCCACCGCCACCGTTATCCGCCGCGGCCTAGCCCCCCCTCCCGCGGCGGCAACCGCAAACCAGCGGTCGATCTGGTCGAGCGACACCTCCGCCTCGTCCATGCTGCATGGCACTACCCACTCCTTTTGGTGGGCTTCATCCAGTTCGTCGAGCTTATATGGCGGATACCCGCTGAGAACCACAAGTCCATTGGCGGCATGCTCCGCCACATCGGTCCAGAGGTTGTAGTGCACAAGGTGTGTGCGCACGCGCTGCTGCAAACTCATTTGATTGGGTCAATCCGACTTTAGGGGTGGAGGAGATGCAGTGGGACCGCCACTGTGCCCGCCAGGCGCGGCCATGATGCGACACCCGTGCCTCCGACACCGGCACACCTTTGGTTGTGTCGCCCGCAGTTTGTGCTCGCGTGCGCGGTTGGCATTGCTTTTGCCGCACCTGCAGCGCCTGTGCCCGATGGAATCTAGACCTCTGCCAACGTGCCCATTTCGGGCCTGATCCGGCAGTGTCTCCTTTTTCCGATTTGGGTATGGTAATTAGCCTTTGGAGACAATGCCCCGCCAACCTCGGCCGCTCCAGTCTGTGCCGGCCCTCGGGTGCCAGACCGTCGGCTGCCTCAGGCGCCGCATGCCCAAACAATCGGCGGCCCCCACTCTCCACGCCTCGACCGTTTCCCGTGCACGTGTACCGGTGGCGACTTAGGGGTTGGCCTCGTCGGGCACTGGGACGCCGTCCCCGGAGTGCAGATGGGGCTGTCGGAGCATCTAATAATTATTGTGTCACCGCGCGCATGCAGGAGAATCGTTGACAGTATTCGCAGTGCAGAGTCTAGATGCGCGCCATGCCGACGGTGTTCACCGAAACACGACTGGCAAAAGAAACAACACCGTTGCAAACGATTTTTCCGTTGCAGCCCGCTTCGCCTATATAAGAATATCACATCTCGCCCCGGCTCGTTTGTGTCGCCACCCCCGAAAAGTCAACTGATCTGAGTCCCCTTCTCTCACGACTCCCCGTGCGCCTGTCTTCACTCTCTCGACGGCCTATTCCTCTTACCAGATCCGCTTCAAACTACGCCGATCTATTCGTTCTTTCCGAATCTTTCTTTGGCCCACTGGTTCAAATCGTTGTTTCCTTCCTTTGAGTCATTTTTCTCTCTCTCTCTCTCTCGCTCTCTCTCTGACTTTCGCTTTTGACTCGATCAGTTTGTCCATACCTGCACCATGATTTTTGCACCCATTTTGTTTTTGGCCCTCTCGGCTGCCGCTCCCACCAAAAGAGCAAACACTTGCAGCTTCCCCTCCAGCGATGGCTTGGTGCTGATTACTCCAAAATCCCAAAACGCCGGTTGGGCCATGTCGCCCGACCAACAGTGCACCGCCGGGTCATATTGCCCATATGCCTGTCCCCCAGGCCAATTGATGTCGCAATGGGACAAGTCGGTCACCAGCTACTCATACCCCGGGTCGCAAAATGGCGGGTTGTACTGCAATGACGATGGCACGGTGTCCAAGCCATACTCGGACCGTGATTACTGTGAAGACGGCACTGGCACCGTGGTTGTGGATAACAAGGCGGGCGACAATGTCGCGTTTTGCCAAACGGTTTTGCCCGGAAATGAAGCGATGTTGATTCCCACCAATGTTGGTGGCGGAAGCTCTCAGACCTTGGCTGTTCCGGACCAGAACTACTGGGCCTCCACCTCGGCCCACTACTACATTAACCCCTTGGGTGTTTCTACTGATGATGGCTGTACTTGGGGCGACCTGAGCAAGCCCCAAGGTAACTGGGCCCCATATGTGGCTGGTGCCAACATGGACGCTAGCGGAAACACTTATGTCAAGATTGGATGGAACCCCAAGTATGTGGAAGCATTTACTGATAAGCCTAGCTTTGGCGTCCGCATCACGTGTGATGACGGCAACTGCAACGGGTTGGACTGCGAAATTGATCCATCCAACGGTGTTAACCTGGTGAATGGCGCGGATGCCGGTGAAGGTGATGGCGCCAAGTTTTGTGTGGTGACTGCCACCAACAAGGCAAAGGCCAGAATTGAGGTTTTCACTGTGTAGGTGCAGTACGTGTTTGGGTTTAGGTTTATATGGTAGTGTTTGATTTGGTTAAAGATTGATTTAATAAACGTTTGGTTTAGCCTAGCGTAGGTGTACCGCGGTGAATGGGGATGGGCAATTCACGCCAAGAGAAAAAGAAACCGGAGAATATGACCCCAGTTGACATGGTGGTCCGGAAGAACGCTTCTTGCTTCATGTCAACAGACGTATTAAAGCAACTTTTGGAACAAGAAGCCGCGAATCGTCTGGGTTCACAGGCGTGCAGATCAAATCGCTTCCGCAAGCTGAATTACGAATAGCGTATAGCGGTAAAATTCTGGATGATCTGGGGCAGTTACGTGCGAGCAGAAGAATATTGCTCTGCCCCGATTTGTGCGCCTGTAGCACTTTTCCAGTGGTTCCGCTTCCGCCAATCTACATTCGAACTACTCGGCTACGCAGTTTCGAACCGAGGGCCTCTGAACGGAGATACACCTCCGGTGAGAAAGCAAGATTGGAAAAAATTCAAAAATACTAAAAAAAAAAAAAAAAAACAAATACCCCAGCAATCAAACAGTTTTCCACGCGACAACCGGGTGGAATAAGGCGTGAAATGGGGCCGCCAGCGTCCTCTGCAAGCGACATCCGTATCAGGAACTCCGCTTCCTCGTCTAGTCAGGAGCCACCGCAGTGGTCATGGGCCACGTGGACCGTGGTAAGGTAGTGTGAGCATTTGCTCGGAACTGGGCACCCGGCGTCGTGATTGGCTTGGCGCGCCCCTTTTCCCGCGGCATGACCGGAGCGCCCGCAAGCCAACACCGTTCAATCACATTGGAAACAACAAAAGTGTCCCCCAATTTGAGATTGACTATAACCCGTTTCCGGCGCCGCCCGAAAAGCAAAATCCAGGGCACAAACTCCAGTTTGCAATTGTCCCCATGTTCATGGAGATATAGGGGAAATGCCGGCTACGTGCAGTGCCACAGAAGAGCCGAGCGCCGCGACGTATCGTAGTGTGATCTGGCAGGGTTATGTGGCGCGAGCAATGCTCCCGGAATGTTCGCCGCGTATTCCGCCCGAAAAAATGCGCAACCTCCAGGCTCAGCGGTTCTCACCGGAGCGCGGTGCCCAACTCCGGAAACACGGCAAGCAGCCCAAGTGGCGGCGCCAAAGCAGAAAATGGGCTCTGGACCTCATCCAGTTCCCGTATAGGCCCCGTAGATACCATCGGCCCCATAGCCCCCAAGTGCAACCCCTCCGGCCGAAACCGGTGCAATGCTACACGATAAAAATAACCGTGCCACATGAAGCGGGCCAAAAGTGTGCCGGAGCCCGCGAACGGCTGAACTCTGCGCCATCGGCGCAACAAAACCCGAATTCTACCACAGCTCCACATAATAGTTCCACCCAGCAGTCCCGTATAGCCACAAGGCCCATCCCCAACTGTTTCAACCTTCGGAAAAAAAAAAACTCCCAAAATCCCCACGCCCAAAACTCCCCATAACCACCCCACCGCCTGTGCAGTGGGCGAACACCGATAACGACCGCGCGCAGTGCGCGAAGCGCAAAACCGTCCTTCCCGCCCAACATGTACTCCCCACCCGTTCCATCATGACCGAAATACCCACGCCGCTCAAGGTGTTTGGCCGAAGCCACTACGCATGCACCCGGTGCAAACTGTCCAAGGTCAAGTGCCTGGGCGAGAAGCCCGCGTGCGCCAACTGCAAAACGGTCCACAAGGAGGACCTCTGCGTGTACCCGACCCGAGACCGCAAGATTGTCATCATGGAGTCGGACTTGGCCAAGATCCAGGGCCGCGTGGACTACTTGGAGTCGTTGGTCAAGTCCCACACCCCGTACCACGCGGCCGCCACCACCACCACCACCGCGCCGCAGCAACCCCCCACCACCGACATCCTCGTGCCCCGCCGCCTGTGGGGGCCAGGGGCACTGGACTCGTACCTCTTGCCCGGGTCCGACAACAAGTACCCCACCTACCCGCTCTTGGTGCTCTGCGCCCACCACTTGCCCGAGGAACAGTACGCACGCGCCTTGATCGACTCGGTGTTCCGCACCTACCTGGCGGAGTTCTACTTGTTTGACGTGCACGAGTTCGACACGCTCGTGGGCGACATCTACCGGCTCTTTGCCACGCGCGACTTGGTGCGGTTGCTGGCGCTAGAGCCCGCGGCGCTCGTGCCGTCGTCGGTGCTCTGCCACTTCTTTGCCATTGTGGCGTTTGGCGAGCAGATCCGCAACTTCACCGTGGACCCGCTCCCGCCGTCCCTCTCCGAGCTCATGGGCGCGCCAAAACAGGTGCCGGGGCTCGCGTTCTACAATGTGGCGTTGCGCTTGTTCAATCTGGCCCAGGAGGACATTGATCTCCGCTTCATCCAGTGCTCCATCATCTTGGGCTTCTATGCTGCCAACTTGAACTGCCACAATACGGTGCAGACCTTCTTCGGCATTGCGCTCCGCTCCGCCATCACCAACGGCTACCACCGCAAGCTCCTGGTCGACACCGCCGAGTCCGCTGCCACGGCCCATGATACCCTCGTGCGTAAAGAAAAGTCTAAGCGCGTGTGGTGGTCCATCTTCGTCACAGACAACATGTGGGCCGCCAAAATGAATATGCCGGTTCATATTCACTACACTGATACCGACGTGGCGCTCCCCAGCGAGAGCCTGGTCGACTTGCACGACAACTTCAACTCCGACCTCTTGGAGGCCAACGTGCACTTGGTCAAGTTCTTGGCCCAGTTCAACAAGCTCATCTACGGGCCCAATATTCGCACCCTCTCGATCAATTACATCAACACCGAACAGTTCAACCAGCGGCTCTTAGTCAAGAATATTCTCTCCGCGGTCAAGACCATCGTCACCGACTTTGAGCACCCGGTGCTAGCCAAATACAAGGATAATGACATTGTGCGCCCACCCGACCGCACCGTTAGCAACCTAATCTTGCGCTACAACCAGCTCGTGATTTTGATCATCACCCCGCTTATATCCATTGCGTTCGACCGCTCCGACACTATCGACCTGGAAATCCGCAACGAGGCGCTCGATGCCATCGACAAGGGACTCTACGCCGCCACCAGCACCATCATGATCCTCATCAAGTTCTATGAGCACAAAAAGCTCTTTGTGTTGGGGTTCTGGGACAGCCAGCACTTGTTCTCTGCCATCTTGATTCTCACCATGGCGTCGTTCGCCATCGATTGCAGCGAGGCCCTCAACCGCGCCTTGGCGTTACTTCATTTCATGGCCATCAACGGCAACATTAACGCGCAGAACTGCTTCTCGAAGTTGGAGCGCGTGAAAGACTTTATGGACGACATCCCTGAGGCCCGTTTCACGCTTGATTTGGCGTTGGACATCACAAACTTTGCTCTGACCCCGGTGCTGAACGTGGACCAACCCGGATACATCGAGCCGTTTTATCCCCTCAACCGTGCGGTGCCTCCCGGTTTGGCCCAACGGTTCCCTCCGGGGCTGGCAGGGCTGTTCTTTGACTGCTTGGGGCTTAATGCGCTTCTGGCAAAGTCGCAGTCGACCTTGTCGACCATGGCCCGGACATTGGTGGGATGGGACTCGTACAAGGGGATGCCCATCCATGTAAGCGGCACGGGGCGGGTGGCTCCTCCGCGTCATGGCGGCTGCTCCCAAGCACCGCCCAGCGAGTTGAAAATAGAAGACTTGATCTAGACCGTAAATAGCAACACCGATATACTAATCGGTTTCCGGTAGATATCCGTTACATGTATCGCGCCGGGACTCTCTTCCTCTGTAACTATCTAGGTATATACTCATGCATTGGACCAGTCCTCGGCCTCGGCAAACGTGCCCTGGAAGTTGAACTGGTGGTCCTCCAAGTGCTGCTCGATCAACTCGGTCCACGGCCCCACAAAGTCCAAACCGATGTTCTTGTTATTGGCAAACCAGTCCATCACCTCGCTGTCGCCCAAAAGAGCGGCGTCGGGGTTCGCCGCCGCCGTTTCCAACGGCTCGTAGGGCGCCCGCGGTTCCTCCACCGACTCGTTCAACTCGGCTGCAACGTCGGTTTGACTGTCGTACACCAACGAGTCGCCTGAATCGCCCAGTCGGGACATTTTGAGTTTCCCCCGCATCTCCGAGTACAAGTACATGAGCACGTTCGAGTAGCGCGTGCAGAGGTGGAGCTCGTCCGGCGAGCAGTCGCGGAGAGTGATGGCGGCGCGCTGGATGCTCAGGGCGATTTCCTCCACGGATATAAGCGAGAGCGAAAGGATGGTGGAGTCGAAGGTGTCGACACTGGAGCCCTTGGGTGCCTCGGGTGCGCCCTCCGCCGACTTGTGCGCGGTGATGGTCAAGTAGCACTTGACGATGAACGCCACCGCCCGCACGATACGGGTGACCCACCGCACCGGCATGAACCGCAACATCTTGAGCCGATGCACCCGGTGCGCCACCAGCAACATCTCATTGGCCGAGGTGAACGCCTGCTCGATGTACTTGGCGCTCTTGGAGATCTCGTCAAGCTTCAACGTGAGCTTGCCGTCGCGGAACGAGTCGCGGGTGTGGGCCGACGGGCTCAACGCCAACGAGTAGATGTAAAGCTTGGTGTAGTTGAACTCGAAGATGAAGGACTCGTTCTGGAGCGCGTGCGCCACGCCGGCGGCCGCAGCCGAATCGGGGCCGTGGTCCGGGTCGAACGCCAACTTGCGGAGCGCGTCGGGCACGGTCGGGGTGAGGAGCAGCTTGTAGCGCGAGCCCCAACTATTGATCATGGGGCTCATGATGGAGAGAATGGCGAGGTTCTGTCGTTGCGAGAGCGCGCCCAACTGCGCCTTGTAGCCGTAGAGCGACTCGTGGCCCAACAGCGCGATCTGGAGCAACTCGATCTGCGCCTTCTGCGCCCGGGTGAAGTGGAGCGCCAACTCCGGCGGCACGCGCTTCTGGTCCTCCTCCGACATGTGGAGCACCTTGTACTCGTTGTCCTCACGGCTCTCCATCGCCTCTTCCGTGACCTCGTCATGATCCAACCCCACTTCCGCCAACAGGTGGCTCAACATGCTGCGGCGGCTCATGTTCATCACGCTGTTAATCTCTGCGATGTGCGTGGCGAGAAACGTCTTGGAGCTGAGCTCCATGAACCCGGTGTCCTGGGCCAACCGCACCGCGGAGCCGATAAGCATCCACGCCATGCGGTGCGACCGGCGCATGGCGCCGAGGCCCGCGGGCTCGTCGGCCAACACGGCGGTGCCTGTTTTGGCGTACGCGGGCCGCGTCTCCGCGGTGTCGTCCGCCTTGTTGGCGTAGTCGGACCACCGCCAGTGGATGGCGCGCGGGTTCCACTCGGTGAAGAGCAAAAACGCAAACACGGTGCCGATGGAGCGGGTGGACGCCTCGGCCCACACCGTCTGCGAGATCAATCGCTGCACGTAGAGCCAGAGGCGGTCGTGCACCTCGATGTTCTTGGCCACCGGGCCCGCGCCGCCGCCGAGCGCGTGGTAGCGCGACAGAATGGTGAGAATGGCGCAGAGCAAGATGGGGTAGCCCGCCAACACCTCCAGCAGCTGGAGGAAGCGCGGTATGTGAGGGAAGAACGGGTGCATCGTGGCAAAGAACATGTGCACCAAGTACGCCGCCTCCGCCGCGGTCAAGATGCCGTTGGGGCCGATGTACTCGATGTGGGCCAAGTCGTTGGTGCCGCGCGGCCGCACCGCGTCGGCGCTCTCGGCTGGCGGCATGGCCAACCGCTTGTTGCGCGCTATGGGCCGGTTGATGTACGGCGCAGCCTTGGGCGGGAACGGCTGGGTGGAAAACTCCGCCGGGGCGAACTCGCGCGGCGGCCGCTGGAGCAGGTCGTACTTGGCGCGGGCGTCGATGTTGTCGCGGCTATCCGCGGTGGCAATCTTGCCGGCGGCGTTAGCGAGAAACACGAGCGCGCCCTCCATGGTGGAGAAATGCTTGGGCGGCTTCTTGTCCGGGTCGGGCGTTTCGGGTGCGGGCGACACTTCGCGCGAGTCGGTGTGGTAGTTGCCCACCAGGCGCTTTTTCAGATCCACAAACACGCAGTCACGGCGCTCGCGGTCGCACCGGGCGCACCGGTGCTTGGGGTTGTCCACGTCGCCCAAGTCACACTTGACCTTGCGCACGCGGCAGTTCAAGCACGCGATGTAGGTGCGCTTGAACTTCTTCTCGTGTTTCATGGATTGGTCGACTGTGCTGATGTGAAGACGTTGTGTAGTGATGGTTTTGTGTAGTGGTGGTGTTGTGTAGTGGTGGTGTTGTGTAGTGGTGGTTGGGTTTTGAGGGGTTGACGATCTGGCGGCGGGATCTGGACGGTGGTACGGTTAGGGTGGGGTAGTGTAGATGGGCAGATGTGTGGTGCGGATGGGCAGATGTAACCGCACCGATGTATACTAACCGCCCGACATCCAGTCCGTAATTCAACAGAACATCCGTACAAGTAAAATCCGTGCAAGTAAAATCCGTGCAAGTAAAATCCGTGCAAGTAAAATCCGTGCAAGTAAAATCCGTGCAAGTAAAATCCGTGCCAGTAAAATCCGTAAAACAGAATCCGTACAACAGAATCCGTACAACAGAATTGGTACAACAGAATCCGTACAACAGAATTGGTACAACAGAATCCGTACAACAGAATTGGTACAACGAAATTGGTACAACAGAATTGGTACAATCCGTACAATCCGTATTCCTACCCGAGAAACCATAGTCCATTTGTAACGGATCTCCCGTTTCCAGACACCCCGAAATATCTGAACATGATACTCCTAGTCTGTGGCTCTAGGATTGTATGAGCGGTTAAATGTAAACTGGGACCTTTGCAACAATTGCTACAACATTGACAAGACCACCGAGGACCATTAACGGTATAAGTAATATCATTGAATCACTGCAAAATTGAGAAATACCATTCATTGCACCATTGAGGAACACCAATGAAACTCCATAAAAACACCGTTAAGAAATTACTACCAAAGAGTTACACCAAAATCACACCAAAATTACCTCAAACGTAACCCAGCTTAATCACGCACTATCTTGCACTCTCGCTCACGGTCTCAATCTTCATCTCTTCTCGCCTGACTCATCAGTCAATAATCAAATCCCTCTCAGTCCTAAAATTCGGCGCCCTCGA
Organism: Clavispora fructus; assembly: GCA_003707795.2. Classification (NCBI taxonomy): domain Eukaryota; kingdom Fungi; phylum Ascomycota; class Pichiomycetes; order Serinales; family Metschnikowiaceae; genus Clavispora; species Clavispora fructus. The sequence continues at coordinate 226,465 of PPLK02000005.1, forward strand.
CGTTATGCTTTCAATCACCTAATCATAACCTCACTGGCCTATGTACAATCAACGACCTGGTAGCCGAAATCCACATCAGTATAACAATATATTTCAATTGGTATCTACAAAAATGTCTCTCATATGAACTGTTCACATTATATAACCCGGTATAAACGTCTACGGCACGCGCCTACTTCTTGTACAACTGCAACTTCTTCACCAGCTCCTCCAACGTCTTCAACTTGGACTGCATCTCCTCCAAGTCCTTGTTTAGCCTGTTTCTCTCGTTGACAATGTTGGTCTCCCACTGTCTGAACCGCTGCTCCTCCGCCTTCACCTGCTCCGTGAAAAACTTCTTCAACGCGTCCTCCTCCTCCTTGAACTTCGGGTTGTGCAATCTTCTTGGCTTCTTCATACCCGCGCTCTCGTCGTCGCCGTTGCCGTTGCTCAACTCCCCCATTTTCAACGACCGGTACGTCTCAAAGTGGATCTCGTTCGTCAGCAAAATCAAATCCAACATGTTTGTGCGCAAGAGAAGTGACCGCAACTTCTTGAAGTCGCAGTGGTTGTCGTTTTCCACCTCCACTACACCCCATGGGTACTTGCGGCCGCGCACAAAGTTGCCAGGCGACACTTCCACCTGCTCCTCCGACCCGATAACCGAAAAAGGCATCGCCTCAATGAGCTGCTTCAGGTGGTCCGCACTGGCCGCGTCGTCAAGGTCCAATGGTGGGGTGTAGATGTTGATGTCCTGCGCCTCAATCACTTCCCGGATCCGCGCCTTGAACACATCCAACTCGCCGGGCGCCAACGTGTCCGACTTGGCAATCACAGGAATCAAGTTGACCCGGGTGGACAACCGCTTCATGATCTCAATGTCCAACGGCTTTAACGAGTGACCGGTGGGGCGGATAAAGTACAAGCACGCGTGCACCCGCAAGTCCAGCTTGGACTGTCTCTGCGGCTGCTTCTCTTGCTTCATGTACGATTCGTGCTGGTCGTCGATGAAGTCGATGATGGGTGCCCACGAGTCCTGGTTGTTGACATTGTTACCAAACCCAGGGGTGTCGATGATATTCAACCGGAGCTTGAAGTTCTTTTCCTCCAACAACGCGCGGACGATGGAGATTTCCACCGTCTGGTGGGCGCTGGCGAACTTGTTGTGTCTTTCGTTGGGGTCTTCGTGCAGTTTCAATAACGAATGGAACAATGTGTTGACGAAAGTGGTTTTACCCAATCCACTCTCACCGGCAACCATCAAGGTGAAGGTGGAGCCTTGGTTGGATACAATCTTGTATTTCTGATTGGGCAAGTTAGCGATACCAACGGGTTCAGGCATTTTTTATTTTTTCGGGGTAGTGGTGCTGATCGGGGCTGACGCTGAGGTGTTTTCAAATCAAAAGGTGGTGGTGTTAACAAAAAACCCGAGCGAGCGTCTGTGTGCAGGTCCTCCTACACGCGTCGGTGCGGTGGTTCTGATTTGGTTACTGATTGTTCCCCCTTTCCCGAGGCGCAACGATTGGTGATGGAAAACAGTATATCGGTTGCTTATACGATTTTCGTCTCACACAGCCCAAGTACAATATGGGTAGTGGCTACAGTGTGATTGGCCTCGAAAGATGCTGACCCGGCCACCGCTTTAGAGTTTTTCTGGTTTCATCCAGCAATGCACATGAGAGCTCCAGAATACAGTCGCCGGTTACAAACTAGGAAACAATCTACACAATGCTACCTCAATCGAGCGGTACACACTTTTGGTTTGCATCTTCCGCGGCTTGGACTCCTTCGTTCATTTTGACTTATTTTCGCATTCGATCATATTCACGATACTCACATGGGCTTCTCTGTTGCCGTAAACACGCCAACCGTCATTGAAACTTCATCTGAGATAATAAAAAAACGTCGAGTAGAAAGGATAGAGAGAGGGAAGAGAGGTTAAGACGTATGAGTTACAAAAGGCAAGCAGAACTGAACAGGAAACAAAAGCATGGGAAGAAGGCGTTAAACAAAATCGACTAGTTTACTCTTCTTCTGGCTTTGCCTCTGCCGGTTGTGCGTCTTGCTCTTCCTGTTGGGCAGGGGTCTCAGACAAATCGGTCCACAAGGTCAAGTTATCTCTCAACAATTGCATGATCAACGTGGAGTCTTTGTAGGAGTCTTCAGAAAGGGTTTCCAAGTCAGCGACAGCATCGTCGAAGGCTTGCTTGGCCAAGTGACAGGCTCTGTCGGGAGAGTTCAAAATTTCGTAGTAGAAAACAGAGAAGTTCAATGCTAAGCCCAATCTGATTGGGTGGGTTGGTGGCAACTCCGTGACAGCAACGTCAGAGGCGGACTTGTAAGCCTCCAACGACAAGTCGGCAGCCTCCTTTCTTCTTTCGGCGATGGCGAATTCAGCCAAGTAACGGTGGTAGTCACCCTTCATCTTGTAGTAGAACACCTTGGACTCGCCGGTTTGGGCAGAGGTGATCAAGTGGTCGGTCAACACGGACAAGATGTCTTCACAGATCTTTGTCAATTCCGCCTCAATCTTGGAGCGGTATTCTCTAATCAAGGAAACTTGCTGCTCGTTGCCCTTGACTTCTTCCTTTTGTTCAATGGAGGACACAATTCTCCAAGAGGCACGACGGGCACCAATGACGTTCTTGTAGGCAACAGACAACAAGTTACGTTCTTCAACCGACAATTCCTGGCCGGACGAGGCAACAGCCTTCATGTTCTCCACCATTTCTTCATAACGCTCAGCTTGCTCAGCTAACTTAGCAAGGTAGACGGAATCTTCACGAGAGGCGGGCATTTTTCTTAAACGGGTGTTAGTATATCGTTAAACACAGGGGCCCAAGCGCAATTGATTGATAGGCTTCGATAATGTTTACACAAAGTGTGGGTCGGGAAAAAAACTCGACAACTTGGCGGGTCGTGTCCTAATAGTGCGGTGTCGGGTGTACGGGTGTGCTTCTGTTTTCGCGCACCCCCGCCCCCCTCCTAAACCCGTACACAGTCTCATTGGATTGCCGCCGGGAGATACGGGCAAACGAACCAGGCGGCTAATCCACCAGCCTGTACCTGCCTTGACCCGGCCTACTCCCAATTTTTTGTTTAATCCGTCACCGCCACCGGATCCATGCAGTCAGCTGCTGGCGGGTAAACGACCGTGGATTATAATGATTATAATGGCCGCGAACCCAAACATGAAGTGAGGGGGGTGGATCGGATCTGAGAAAAACCGGAGCCACCGTTTGAGCAACGAGACCGTAGACGGATTGGAGGATGAGGAAGTCGAAGAGGCAAATTGGGAGCATTTTAGGCTTGGGTTTGGCCCCATACGACAATGGTCGGGGTCGAATTACGTGCTCTTGACTTGGAGCAGCCAACGCAACATCGAAAACAGTTAGCTGATCCTTGGGGTGGGACGGACCACCGGAGAAACACGGAGGCGGAAAACGCCAGGAGCGGCGCGGGAATCAATCGCTAGGGCATTGGATCTGGGAGAATTGGACCGATACGTACTGATAATTGGGGTGGGTGAAAAGAGGTTTAGTTCTCGAGCAAAAGAGAAAAGCAAAAACCGCAGGTGTTCAGGCTGTCGGGGGCTATTTAGGGCGCGCGAAATTATGTAAGCTGCCCGCAGTTAAATGTCGTCGAAAAAAAAATGTCGCGCGCCATGTCAAGGCGGGCCCGTCTAGTGCGGTGCGGTTGGGGTGTTCGCATTGAGCCAAACACCGCCTGCCTGGCATGCCGTGAGGCTGACCACGGGCGAATTGTTTAAGGGGAAAAAAAAAATTGGTGATCCGCCTCGACCATCCGTTTCGGCCCCTGGTCTTTCCCCTTTGGCCCAAACTAGTATTGTTTGGTATTTTTGCTTGCCCTCGGGTGCATGCGCCCCACCTATCCACCTACGTCATCTTTGGCGTCACATGACAGAACTGGAACGGCCGACGGTTTCCACCCAAACCCACGGCCAACCCGCGGAATTTCTACCTTCACGCCCAGTTGTATGTTTTGGCCACTGCCGTGTCCCATTCCTGCTTCGAATATGCCATATGCGTCAGCGGCAGCCGTTTGGAACCCGCGGGCCCAACACACGAGTGGTGCGGCTCCAGTAAACGTGGCTACGATACTCGCTCAGATCGTGGTCTATTAATTCACGTAACTACTATACATCTAGTCAAGCTGCATGGTCTCCTCCAAGTGCAAGACATTGTTGTTCAACTTGAACGGCTGAACCTCCTTCACCTTGATACCAAAGCGAGAGTCTTGGACCAACTGGCTCAAGGCATGCACCAAGCCCGCATACTGGCCGGTCACCTGGTACTTAGAGTGCACCCAGCTTGGCGCCACGGTTTTGTTGCCGCCAGTCAATCTGATGGTCTCGTTGGTGATGTTGTTCAACACCACAGTGGTGGACTCTCTGGCCACGGCGGGCGCAGGCACACCGAACTTCAAGAGCGACTTCAACTTCAACGCACTCACGCCCAACGCAGGCAATGGCACCTCCTTACCGGGCAACGACAACTTGTTAGCATCAATACCACGTCTGCCGGTGGGATTGGCCGTGGTCAAGATCTTGGCAAATGGGATGTGCTTGGTTCTCTGGATTGGCTTGGCTCTCGCTAAGTGTCTGTTGCTCAACTCGCTCAAACCCAATCTGTGCACCTTGATCTCGTCCTTGATCGCGGCAAGTTGCTGGTGCACGTTGCCGTTCTCGAAGTCGACCGGGAAAGACTCACACGTGTGGGTCAACTTGAATGGGTACACGGAAAACTCTCTGTCGACAAAGCCCAACAATCTTCTAGCGCTCTTCAATCTCAAGTGGTGGGTCACTGCCACGTCACGGATGAAGATGGTAGGCTTGTTCTTGGGGTCATCGATGTCCTCCAACGTAATCAAGCCCTTCTCCTGGAACTCGGCGGTGGAGCACAATCTCAAGTCGATGTTGTACACCTCGCCGGCCTCGATGACAAACTCATCGGTAGGAATGGCACTAGACACACTGGTAGAAGCGCTCTTTGTGTTATCGTGGATGATCAAGTCCGACCCGGTGGCCTTCCTAAGAAGCTCAGCCTCCTGACTGCTTTCGTCCCACACAACACCCTTGAAGTCCTTTTCGGCAACAATACCTTCGGCCTGTCCAGCCAAGAATCTTCTGACTCTTCTGACCTTGGAGCCAGGAATCACCACACATCCGAAAGACGCGGCAATGCTGTCCACAACGTTTCTGATGGTAGTACCGGTAATGACACCGGCGGAGTTCTCCAAGCCCGGGATAGATTGGATTTTCTCTGGAGTCAAAGCAAGACCCAAGAGAGCAGCCATAGCCTCGGTGGCAATGTAGGTAGCAACAATGGCGTCGGCCTTAGATCCCAACAATGGGCCCTCGGGCTTGATTTCGTTGTCCACCAAAACTCCTGGAGGGTAAATCACAACAGTGTGGGATGCCAACGCAGTGTAACCGTCAACTTGAGCACCAAGCGAGATGGTGACAGCGTCACCCGCCTGGAAAGTGTATTGTGGAGAGGTGCTGTCCAATTCTGGAGAGACATTGCCGACAAACTCGTTGACATCGAGAGTCACAGGATGAGCAAGACCCTTTTCTCTGACCTTGCCTTCGTCCTTGTACACATTGTCGACCAATTTCATAAGCATGGAGTCACCCAACACACAAAGCTCTTGGACGGAGTATGGTCTCTCCGTCTTGCCCAAGTGATAGGAGTCATTAATAAGTTGGATCAAGTATTTAAGAGTGGTTTGTGAGATCTGGCCAGCCGTTCTGTATTTTTGCAAAACGGACTCGCTCAACGTATTTCTCTCATTAAGCAAGATGTTAGCATCATCTTGGTGGACCGCCAACTGCATGATTTGTGGTTGTGGTATGGAGTAGTCGACCTTGATGCAGAAAGATTTTTTCTAAACTATGGAGAAGCGATGCGATGCGACTGCCGGTATAGAGCGCTGGACTAAATCTACTGCACTTGCTCCGCTCTTCACTATAGCCACCCGGAAGGGCTAGTTAAAAGGGGCTGGGTTTGATTAGGTGGCAGTGTTCTACGTAGAGATGTTTTTTTTTTTACAGGGAAAAAGAAAAATTACCGGGCCAAGTGCAATAAATGCTGACGGTTCCAAAAACAAAAAATAACGACAACTGCAGGATTCGAACCTGCGCGGGCAAAGCCCAAAAGATTTCTAATCTTTCTCCTTAACCACTCGGACAAGTTGCCTTATTGGAGAAGAAAGTCGATCTGTGTTATTATTACGCTGCATATTTACAAAAAAGTGCGGTTTTCATCTAATTAGATCTATATTCTTTCTACATGGTCAAATTTATTTATTCCGTTTCTGTAGCTTAATCCTACTAGATGGATAAGTATTGCCAGCTCAATTCAGTTCCACAAGAGACGGCAAGCTTCCCAAAGTTTGAAAAATCAATGAAATGCGTGGAGGTGAAGCCATTCGTAATTTTCTAGAACTTTCACGAGGCACTTTGCTTGTTTATACTTATTTCCGTTGCAGCATGTATTATGCGGTATTGAAGCGTATTATTATGCGGTATTGGAGCGAAACTGCAATTAAGTGCGAAGTACTTTGGCAAAACTGGAGTTTCAAGCTGGCGTAAATTCCATCTATAGAATATTTAAAATTTCGTTGAGTTTGTCCTTATTTTCTAAAAGCACAGAGGCGGCTCTGCTCATGGCATTCTTCTTCGATGCGTCGTATGCAAGCGAAATCACGGTCTCCTTCACCTTCAACTCTGCCTTGTATCTATTGTTCTCCGCATCGAACGAAACCGCGTACTCGGGCGTGAGCCCAAAAGTCTTTCCAAAAAATGCATACGCCTCATTCTTGGCAAACTTATTCGCAAAAACCAGACTACCTGCAACCAATGGAAACTCAGTAGAGCTCGTCAGCATGGTAGAAACGGGGGTGGGGGTATCGCCATTGACGACGGAAATAGACCGATCAGTTTCTAATCTCCGACGGCCATATTTCTCCAACATGGGCTTGTTTTTAAGTGCTGCCATAGCTGCTCTTAGACCGGCATCTCTCAAGCCCGGAGCAACCCCCTCTCCCAAAATGCTGTCTTCCATTATGCACTGCACCTTAAACAACTCTTGGACTCCGTTCCCATTTTCCACCACCTTGTAAACTGGGTGGAGCGACGCCGTTCCGACCAAGGAATATAATTCTGTCTTTGCGTCTTTGTTTATAGGAGTAGCCTTTTTGATTTCAAGCGCAGCCACGGAAAGCTTAGGTGCCATAAGTGCCATGAGCCACAGCTGAACCTCAGACAAGTCAAATCCTCTTTCCATGGCCAATGCACCCACATATGCCTCGAAAATATCGGCGTAGATTTTTTGCTTGCCGTTCCGAAGAGCGGACTCGTCCACTTTGCACCGTAAACTTTGGTCGAACCCATACTGCGTGGAAAACTCAGCCAATGTCTTGTTGCTGACGAGCAGCGACCGGATCTGCGATAGGACACCCTCATTGGCAAAGGGAAACTTCTCGTAGAGAATGAACGTCACCAATGTGTTGAGCACAGAGTCTCCAAGAAACTCTAGTCTCTCATTATGCGACAGCACAATCTCCTGTTCCGCCAAGTATGTTTTGTTTGCCGAGGTAGATTTGTGCTGAAAAACACGAGCCCTAAGATGAGCATCTTTGATTTTGGGCAACCCCGGAAGCGAGCTTGATTGTGTGATCACCTCCTCGTCTAGCTCCGGGCCCGCAACAATTTCCTGCTTTGAGATTTTGCTTCTGTCCAAAGTTTTCCGCTGCGCCTCCAGATCGACATTGTTCTCAAGAATGTCATTGAAAATCTGCATTTGGTTCGACCCATACAACGATTTGAGCGATGCGACCAAGTGCAACAAAGTGTTGTTTTGGATTTCCTGCCGAGCAAACTTGTCCACTGAATGATCCAGGGCGTAACCTTTGAGTGTCGCCAAATTTGGAGCTTCTTCTACAATGGTACGCACATTCTTTTGCAAAGAACGGGCACAATGCTCAAGCTTGTTGATATCGGTATAACCAAATACACTGGCTTCTATTGGCGGGGTGTTTCTGGCCGCTTTTGTCTTCTTTGCTTCAGGGAGAGAGTCACCTTCCGCAGTACGCTTAGCAGCATTCGTAAGTGTATTCAAGAAATCATCCAAGTTGCTCATTTAGAGTTCGATCGGTACTCAGGTAACTCAATGGGGGAAAACCTAAGCGTAAGCAGATGAGCAGGTATAGAGAAACATCCAGACATCCCACTATAGAGCAGCTGTCACGTGTAAAGGGAAGCGGCCAGATACGAAGGGACCGTCCTGGTCATTTCCGAGAGAGAAGCGACGGACATTTACAGGACCGACAATCGCCAGGTGCGGAAGGGCGGTGAGAGAATTGTGAGAGAATTGTGAGAGAATTGGGTGAGAATTGGGTGCGAGACAATTTGGTGAGACAATTTGAGAGACTGGTGAGAGACTTGCGTGGTGCACGCGCAGATAATAGCAGAACAACTTGTGAACCAAACAAAACTGCGCTTTAGTAGCCAAAAAAACATGGGACAACGTAATATCGGTCTATATATTTTCTAGTTGTTACTGTGTCTCGCCGTTATCCCAAACATTTGCACTACTACACCCTCTCGAGTCGTGTTTCTACAAATGCGACTGAAAAAAAGTTGACCGAAAAAAATCTACCAACGACATTAACACCAATAGATGAGGCTCCTCTTAAACCCATTCATCGGGGCATTCCGCCCCAATGTGACCAGAACACTCGTCAACTCTAAAACATTGCCAGCTTTGCCTTTGGCCAAATTGTTTTCGTCATATGCTCCATCTTTCCAAACACAAGCCACTCCTGCGGTTCCCGCCCAGGACAGAAAGACCACCAAGCATGTGTTGTCCAGAAAGACGTTTTTGGTGGACTACTACAAGCACCTAAATGACACGAACGATATTGTGTTGTATGTGCACCACAACAACTTGGTCAAATCCGATAACGTCAAGGTCAGAAGCGAGATGCAGAAGTTGGGCGTCAAGATGACTTACGTCAGAAACAAGCTCTACGACGTTTACTTGCGCTCTGCGCACGAGGCGGACCCTGCCTTGCATAAGAACACCTTGAAGAACAAGAAGGTGCAACACCCGTTGTCGGTGTTGTTGAATGGTCCTACTGCGGTTATTACCATTCCCAAATGCGAGCCAAGTGTGGTTTTGCTGTTGATGAAGGTGTTGAAGCAAGCGGGCGAAAAGCTTATCTTGATTGGCGCCAGGATCGAAACCTCCATCTACAACATTGACGAGGTGAACAAGTTCAAGGACTTGCCAAACAAGGACCAGATGCAGGCTCAGTTGGCCGGGTTGTTGACTGTGTTGGGTGGTGCCGGTTTGGTGAGAACCTTGGAGTCCAACGGCACAATGCTTTACTTGACTTTGGAACAAAGAAGAAAGGACCAGGACCCTCTGTCCGAGGAGCAGGAGTAGGGACTCATTCATAACCTGTAAATAGAATACCATACTTGGAGAGACATAGAGCTAACCACAAAGGGAAAGATGGCCAAGAAGTGGCGATGGGTGGGAATACAGTAGGCCGAGTCGGACGAGAGTGGCAAACGAGACTATTCCGCGGTCCCAACCGCGACGATTAAGCAAATCTCACGCTGTTGGTTGTACCCGACCGCTTACATGTAGATGCTCATCTCATGCCGGAAACGGAAAATTTCCACCACCACCTTCTCGCTCCACACCATGGCCAAACCAGCCACCCCAAACCCCGTCAAGGATAAAGAAACGCAGTTGCGTGAGCAAAAGGACGCCGAGTCCAAAAGAAGAGCCTACAGAGACAAAAAGGAAACCACCAGAAAGCAGCTCAAGCATGCCCGTATCGAAACCCCCACGCCAGAGCCAGACTCGGTGGACTTGCCCAGAAAACGGTTCTACAGACAAAGAGCACATTCCAACCCCTTTTCTGACCACAGACTAGACTACCCCAAGGACCCCGACAGCATGGACTGGCAGAAGTTGTACCCTCACTACTACAACAGCGAAACACAGAAAATGGCCCGCAACGTTGAGTTTGCCGACATTGGATGCGGCTACGGAGGATTACTCATCAAGTTGGGCACCGAGTTTCCCGAGACCTTGAGTTTGGGTATGGAGATCCGAGTGCAAGTCACTCAGTACGTTGAAGACAGAATCATTGCGTTGCGGGAACAAAACAAACAGCAGGAGCTCTACCAGAACGTGGCGGTGTTGAGAGGAAATGCAATGAAGTTCACGCCCAACTTCTTCCACAAGGGCCAATTATCCAAGATGTTCTTCTGTTTCCCCGACCCCCACTTTAAGCAGAGAAAGCACAAGGCGAGAATCATCACCAACACGTTATTGTCGGAGTACGCCTACGTGTTGAGAGAGGGCGGCATTGTGTACACCATCACCGATGTGGAAGACTTGCACCAGTGGATGGTGAAGCACTTGAGTGAGCACCCGTTGTTCGAGAGAAAGAGCCAGGAATGGCAGGACCAAGACAAGTGCGTGGAGCTCATGTGGAATTCTACGGAGGAGGGCCAGAAGGTGGAGCGCAACAAGGGCTCGAAGTTCATTGCGTGTTTCGAAAGACTTCCTACTCCAGAAGATTGCGATTGAACTAGACCCGCACAGAGGCATACTATGTTTCACGTAGTGATTAGTGCAAAATAATAAAAAAAACATCAACTGCAACAACAATAACTAGCAACCCAGCATACAACCAGCGTGGCAGTACCTCAGCGCACTAGCAGCTCCAAACTCGCAGCTTACAAAGAAGGCTCTGGGATCTTCTCTGCGGCCTCGTCAACAACTTCGGAGACAGATGGAGTAGAAGCAGGCACCTTAGGGAATTGCGAGGCGCCGGAGGTGAAACCGGTGGTTGGCTCCTCCACCAGAGTGGTGCCCACGGTGGAACCCGCGGTTCTAGTAGGGAACTTGGATTGGATGAAGCTGCCGACAGGGCCAGACTTCTTGATCAACGCCTCAATGTGAGGAGCAGCCTTGGATTGGGCGGTGTTGATGTATTCGGAGGACTTGTCCTTGGCGATCTTGGTGTATTGGGCCACGGCAGCGTCAATCTCCTTTTGGTTCTTTTGGTACACGAAAGGACCGGAGAAGGCCAAAATCACAGAGGCAAAAATAAGCGAGTACACGGAGAACCACGAGGTCAACTTGAAGAAGATGTAAGACACACCCGCAGCCTTCAACGTGGCCTCCACGTCCTGGGCGTACACCACCTTGTGCAACTTGGCCTCCAACGCCTCAGCAACAGTGGCAAGCGAGGGCAAAACCGAGTCTCTGAACACCTTGGACTGGGACTTTGGCGCACCCAAGTACTTGGTGACGAAACCTTGGCCGGTGGCAAGCTTGCCGGAGTATTCGGCGGCAGCGGCAACCAAAAGGCCGATGTACGCCAAGTGGAACAAGTGGTTGACCACATTGATCTTCACCAACAAGAGTGTGGCGATAATAGCACCGAACACCTTGGCGGTGGCGGTGGGGTTTTGCCAGGTAAGCAATTGGCAGACGGCAGAAGGTGCGGCGGACATAGGAATGGATTCGAAAAAAAAGGGGTGTGGCGTCTTCAATTGAGCAACCGGGTGTAGGTTTTTTTTCCTCGAACGATTTGCGTAGCCACTTTTCAATCTCCTGAACTTCCGGAAAAAAGTCCTACATGTATGTCACAAGACCGCAAGGGGGTGCCTCGGCATTTTCTGGGGCAAAACTGCCCCTGTGAGACTTGCTTGCCACCGCCAATTTGGGTACGGGAGTCACGGATTTGGCACATGGCGCCAAACAATACGTGGCGTGTTTGTTTCGAGGGTTTACTGGGTGGTGTTGGTGTATTACATTTGCCTAGTTTTCCCGGGCGCACCAATGGCCACTATCGGCGGCGCGCGCTCTGGTTGCCGCGGTGGTCAGTTATCTTTAGCCGCACTGCCCTAACCTTGATTAGTTCGACAATGATGCGAAACACTGCCACCTGACATGGAGCATAATGCCGCAATATTTTTTTTTTTTTGTTTTTGTTTCTTGGCTTTCTCTGGACCCGAGCACACGGTTCTTGAAAAGCCAGAATTCTCAGAAGCCAAAATTTCTTGTGAACTTCTCAGCACCTCGCCACGACTCAGCCGATCGTTGATAGGGCGCATTTTTTGATTTAGGGTGCAGGGCTCTCGTTGAAAAGCTTCACCTTTGTCTTCTGGGAAGACAGGCACAACGCGTCGGTGAACATGATGCATCGGTAGTAGTCGACGACAATGTCTCTGTGGCCCTGTAATACCTTTTCCGAAATTGCTGCGGTATCTCTTCCGCTGACGAGCGATCCGAGCCATTCGTGCATCACTGCGATCAACACTCGTATCACCACTGCCACAAGTTCCAACGTCTGGCTGTGGCCTGTGGAAATAACCTGTAGAATGCGCTGGCGGTGGCGTTCCGGCGCATGATTACTGCCTTTTCGCAGGAACTCTTTCATCACCGTCGTCCCTGCCCCCACAAGCCCCAGCACCTGGTCCAACGCGGTCTCGGCGTCACTGAGCACGTTCTGGAGGTCCACGAGCCGACGTGCTGTTTCTTGGGTTTTGCGATGCTGATCCCGGCATTGGTCTAGAAAGCATCGCACCGCGTACTCGTAGGCATTGTGGCCGAGCAATTCGTACCACATTTCGGCAAAACGCACGTTTTCCCCCGCCACATGTTCCACCGCGGTGTGAATGTGGCCAACGGCCGCTTTTAACCGCGTGACCCGGTGCTGTATTGCTTGGAACGCGGCAACTGCAGCCTTGACTCCATCAGGGCCGTTTTTGAACCCGGCCTTTTGCGAAACAAGACTGGTGTCATACATCCTATCCACCGGCACTTCAAAGGCGTTAGCCACCGCATTGTAGCTCGACGGCTCGTCCTGCTGCAGCAACAGCGTATCCAACAACCGATTCAACTTTATCAACGCCAATGTTGATTCGTGCGCTTCAAATTTGTTGGCATCAACCAAAACTTGGTTGATGCGAGCGAGATTCTTGCGGAGCCGCAGCAAGCTCTTCATCGCCAAGTCGATTAGTCGATGTTCAATAGCAGAAACCGAATTATGCGAACCCATCCGCAAAGATTCGTCCCGGGCAATAATATATCCCACCGTCGTTTTGAATTTACGATTGCAAGTGACATTCACGTTGAAAAGGGTACAGACGCGGATCTTGGTCACACTGGCGTCGTCAGTTGCTTTCACCACCTTCAAATTCTCGTTCGCTTCGTGACAAAACTTTTTTAGCACTCGAAAATACTCACTGGCATTTTGAATCAAAATACTCTGTCCCTCAGTTCCCCCATTCTCCACCCATTCGTCTAAAAATGATTGCAAAAGATCGCAATACTGGACTTGTGTGGCCACAAACATTTGCACCGCAGCCATATAGAGCGATCTCGACCGCTTGTTCTTTACAAATACCATGATTCGTTTGCAAAGTGAGTAGATTTTGTATTTATGACTATGGGACGGTTCTATATATTTTTGGTGTTTCATGCTTGTGACTTGGGTGCAAAATCGTGGTATGGGCGGTGCACGGGTGTTCAGGTGGGCGAGGGCTCGGATTCCATAATTCCTTTCCCCAAATACTCGCTAACCACTTTAAACCGATCAGAAGAATCATTCAAACTCATTTCAAATGCTTCGTAATTCTCCTTACTTTTAAATTGATTTTCCCGAAGAGAATTTGACGCTTGCAAGTCATGGATACACAAAGGACATTTTGGCTTGTCATCCGCATTCTCGGTCGGGATGTAAATGTTCTCATTTAAACACCGTTGATGATACGAGTGTTTGCATTTAAAGTGAATCAATGGGAAGTCGAGCTTCAACTCACAACTCGAACACTTGTTATTTTGAAAGATCACCGGTTTGGTCGTGAGCTCCGTAAGCTTAAAGCTATTCTTGGTGGATTCGCTTTCGTAGGATTGGATAAGTCGGGTGTTGTTTGTGATTTCTTTATTCGCCAGACTGATGTAATCGATCAAGAAGTCCTTCACAAGCCCAATTGTAGCATTCTCGTTCGAGCTCACGATGTTGATGATATCAAGTGTTGTTGCAATCTTGTGAGCTCTCAACTTCTCTAACAAGATGCGGAACTCTTGTGGAGAAGCTTGCCTGAAGATATCATTGGAAGAGAAGATGAACTTGAACACCATTTTATACAATATTGGTTTCTTCTCGCCATATTTGGTCACCACCTCAAAGGCGGCCTTCAAGTCTCCGCTGGCCTGGGCCATACGAAGCAACCCTTCCTCGAACTCCTCTGAAGATTGCTTGGCAAATATTTCTCCTTCCTTGAAATTGTAGACATGAGAGATCAATAACACGCTTGATTCATCAATCATCTTTGGGTTGTCGTAAATCAAAGCCTTTGCTTTCGCTAACCATTCATCCTTCTGGTCAACTTCTTCTTGAGACATGGAAAGATACATTTCGAACAAAGTAATTAGTAATTCTTTTTTGTCGGCAGTATTACCCTGATACTTGTCGAATGTCTCCATACATGCCTCCAAGAAGACAACAAATTCCCGCGGATGGCTAATGAAACAGGAGAACACCAAGCTAGGGCGAGGAGGCAAATATGTAGGCTCGACATCCCTGGACTCTTCGGTCTCCTCACCAACATTTTGAGAAGTATTACCACCAAGATATCTCAAAAACGCAGTATAAGAAGAAACGGTATTGTGGATTGTCTCATTTTCAACTTCATTAGTGACGGATAGGGTTTGATCAAACAAAGTATGCGTGGGCTCCGGTTTGTATTTTCCAGTAAATACATTGATGAGGAGCTCGGTCGTTTCCAAGGGCATACTGTCAAGTAGATCTTTCAGAAAATCAATCAAGATTCTAAGCAATTCGTCAATGGCCAACGTCTTCATGTATGACATGCAATTGCTGAATTGGTTAAGTTCATTCAATTGAACTTCAACAATCATGTGAGGATGATTGAGCTTGTATAAAAGTTTGATCACTTGGTTGAAATAGCCACATTCCTTAAATAAGTTGATAATCAAGGGAAAATTGAGATCGGTTGTTGAATTTTCACCTTGCGAATCAGTAGTTTCATCAACATCCAAAGAGTCGATAAATGAATCTAGTTCGGCTGTCATTTTGAGTTTGCAATAGCAGCATAAGAGCAATGTGAGATGGTCACTGTCGGCCAATTTCAATTCATACAACCTCGCAAGGAATTGTGTCATATTATGAATGTTTGAAACTTCCTTGAATTTCTTTATCACGTTGATGACAAAGTCGTCCACGTCCACCGAATCCCCCGAGGAAGAGGCTTTAGCAGAATTAATGAGCAGCAAGCAGTCCATGTACTTGGAAATTGAGGTGTCAAAATCCAGATTTTCGTAAAGATGATCAGCATGTAGCTTGTTGATACGAAAATGGGTGTAATCGTCAAGATTGTACTGATCAGCAAGGGTCAAAGCAATGGAGAAGAGATTTCTTTGGAGAACAATCTCCACTTGTTGATTAATGGGTTTCTCGTGAAGCTTGTACAAAACGCCATCAGTAGACAAGAGGAAGACGTCATTATCCGTTCCAGAAACGAACAAGTGCGAAACCGTCAGATTGGGGACAGTCAAACTAAAGGAAATGTGCATGTTTTGCAAATCCAAAATAATTATTCGAGTAAGAGTCTTTTTTGTCTTGCCGCCTGCTTCCTCAATGGGGCAAACCGCTAGCAAGTAATCCTTAAAGAGACGCAAAATTTGTTTCTTTTCCAAACTGAAATTGATCACTTGTGCCTTACTGACGTGATTGTAGTACTTGAAGCCTTCTGTATTTGCGACAATCAATTTTGACAGGCGCAAATCCAAGTCGGAACATCCCAAGGATACTCCCAGACTACTGGAGAGGACTCGAAGAGGCTTGCCATCGTTCCTGCCGGTAGTAAGCACAGTTAAAATCTTAGAGGTGGTAGTGACATACAACACATCGTCGACTTTGTTGAAATACACACCTGTAATTGGATCCACGCTCTCGTACACCAATCGTTGCTTGGAACCCCTGTCTCGCAACATATCTCCACGCACAAGCACAACACGGCCATTGGTGTATCCAATGGCAATACATGTGAGGTAATCGTTGAACGTGAAACAACTGATGGGATAAGCGTCGTTTCTGTCATGAACCAGAACTTTGGTGATGTATTTGTGGATGGTGATCTCGTCCGAATTGGGGGATTGGTCCAACTGGAGAATCTTGTTCAAGTCCCACACCTTGATCACAGCGGGAGAGCCCTGCTTCTCCGCAAGCGTGACAAGGAGATTGGAATGTGTCAATGCTTTCATGAATGTGATTCGATAACCCGATTCATATCCGCAGAATTGTCCTGCCAACGTGAGTTTGTCTTTGGTAAGAAGCTTAACATAAGTGTGGGTCGCAAAGGCAATATACGATAGGGTGTTTGTGATGGCAGTGAGCAGCGGATCGGAAAAGAGCGGTTCTGCGGACTGATAATTGGGATCTCTTATCGGAAGAAAATCGAAAAGTTGGAATTGCCTCCATGTGGAGGGCAAGGACATGGCGGATAAAGTACGAGAGCGACCGGAACTGTGGAGGCTAGTTGAGTTGGGCCGGTGCAACACACCTGTACACCACAAACCACCGCGCAGTGGGATAGCCGCTCCCAGATGCGCTCCGCGCCGCATCCGTACCGCTCATCGCAGATTTTTTCCTCGCATACACTACTCCATCAGAAATAGTTGACTATTCCCATCTCACTGCAACTACCATAATCACGCATGACTCTGGCTATTCCCGGTTTGGGCGAGTCCTACTCGTTGACAGAGCTCCCTAGAATCCCAGATCTTAGTCTTCCTGAAAGAGTGGTTGTTTCGGAATCCCAGAATGGCAAGCTGTATCTTTCCACCGAGACCATTGATGTGGGCATCTCTAAGCTGATCATATCGAGCTATGTGTTGAAGCCTACACCAAAACTTTGCTGGTCTTATCCATTGTCGCCATCTACTGTTGTTGACAGCATGGATGTGAAGGACTCGTTGTACCTTGTGGGGTTGACAGAGAGAAAGAAGAGCAAGTTGCTCTTGATCCAAAGAACCAACGACGAGTCGGTGATCACGGCGGAAATCAAATTGTCTGCCCCTGCGGCGGGGGTGAAGTTCTCTTCTTCCAGCAACGCGTACGTTCTCTTAAAAACCGGAAACCTTGAATTTTTCACCTTGGACTTGGGCGAAACCCTCGCAATCGAGAAGGTGCCAGAACTCCCCAGCTTGGCCGAGCCGTTTACCAAGTCCGGCAAGGTGATTTTCCACAAATTTATCAGTGACCACAAGCTCAAGCACCAGCAGGATTTGTTCTTCTACATCTGCAAGAGCGGCGCCACTAAGCTCACATACAGATTGGTCGCCTTGGATGGGGCCAAGTCTTTTGAGCTTTACCAAACCAGCATTCCTACCTCCAAGTCGGAGGACCACCTTTTCGCCTACAGCGACGGCACCGTTTACAAGTTTGACCAAAAGTCCAAGATCATTTCTTCCAGCTCGCTCATGAAGCCACAAGAGACAGTCAAGTCCTTCAGCTTGGAAAACATTATCGGGGAGACGTCTGCCAAGAGCTTGTTTTCTTTGAACTCTCCCTCTCCCGAAAGACTTCTTTTATCACACAATTCCCTGGTGTTTGTCATCAACTTCAAGTTCGAGAGTCTTTTAGGTGAGCACACCAACAACTCCCACAACCAGGTGTACGTGAGCTTCACCCTCCCAGTTGCAGGGAACTCCGCCGAAACGCGTAACTCTTTTGCATTATACTTAAATTTCGAGGAGAAGACAAAGACATGCAAGTTGAAGCTGATCCAAGTCGACGTGGGCTTGAACTTGTTGAGCGAGTCTCTTGGCAAGTCCGTGCACTCTGCTCCAACTAGCCACCAATGGAATGGTTTCCCTTCGTTGGAAGGCGACGATTTAGAGACCGCCAACGCGGAAATCGTGAAGGAATTGGAAAAGGTTTACAAGACATTGGCCAAGGACAAGACCAAGAAGAGCACCTCTGCTTTCAACACGCATGTCATTGAGTACCTAAAAGACTCGCAAGTGGAAAAGAAGAAAGCGTACAAGTTTTCTTCTGTCACAGACCGGGTGGTGGATGCCGAGTTCATTGAGCTGATCTTGGCCATGGTGTTTGAAATCGATGAATCGAAGTCGGTGCAAATTATCGACGAGGAGTTCTTGCCCGAGTCGGCTTTGAGCTACCTCTTCACCCACCCGTTGTACCCCGCGACATATGCCAAGGGCTTGTTGATGCTCTTGTCTCAGTTGAACCAACCTGAGTTGTTGAGACAAGCGATCGACAACTGTGTTGGTCTCTCTATTGAGGAACTTACAGGAGAATTGATCAACTTGGTGGAGTTGACGGATGAGATGGACTTGGAAGAACAGGACGAGGCGCAACACATTTTGTCGTTCTTGAGAGCCACCATCGACCGGTTGGTGAAGGAGTACTCGGTGGGCCTCATAACCAGCAAGTTGCAGCAGCTCTTGAACTTGGAGTATGAAACCGCCAACAAGAAGTTGGACCGCATGTTGAACGTTTTGATTAACATCAACAGCAACCAGTCATGGACGTTGTTGCAGGCGGTGATTGACGTTGGAGGATTATTCAACTGGAGCTTACCTACGATCAACAAACTCAGTGAGGTTATTGACGCCAAGGTGGAGGCGTTGACGCAAAACAGCTACAACTTGACCTTGACATCCCAGGCGGTGTTGGGTTTGCAGAATGCTGGCAAGAAGGGAGCCAAGAAGAGCGCCCCACCCAAGGTGGTGGACAACATTCACGAGCTCAACAACCAGAGATTGCAGTTGGATGCAATTTTGACAATTAGCAACAACACCACCAACAAGAAGTTGATGGTGGACGACGGAATTGAGCTTGCGAAGAAGATTCCTACGTATTCGCGGGAAAAGTTGATTTTGTAGCATGTTAATAGATGAATGGCTGCTGCCACCAGGTCACTGTTGTAGTGCGATGCCAGAAGGCATTAGAGTAGCCGACGTTTATCTATGGTCGATTCTAAATTCGGGGCTTGTTTTTCACTTCGGCCTTGAGAGTGATTTGCACCCAGAATTTCCTGCACCGCAAACAGCGACACACATCCAACACTCTTTTCTTCCATAATGAGTAACCCAGCATTACAAGCGTACCGGACGGCGCTTCGAGCCACCAGAGTGGCGTTCAACGGTGATATGGTCGTGTTACAATCTGCCAGATCGAAAATCAGAGAAGGGTTCGACTCCAACCGCTCTCTTAGTGACAAGGAAGAAGCCGCTGCGAAAGTGAAGGAACTTGAAGAGGTAGCGCTGTTTTTGGTGAAGAACATCGTGCAAGGAGTAAAGGACGAAGGAAAAGACAGATACATGTTGAACTTTCACTCGCAGACTGAACTTGGCAGCAATGAAACCATCAAGCAAAGCAAAGTGGAGTTGGGCAGTTTGGCGGGTGCCAAGACGAAAAAGTGCTCAGACAAATAACTGTACATAGATAATGATCACGTCGAGGGTAGAGGAATGGTTAGTAGCTGGGGATATGGGGAATGGAGTAGGGGAGCCTCCACAGAGCTAAGATGGAGACTAGCAGTAGGTCTGGATATTGGGCAGTTTCTTGACTGACGCTGGGTATGTGAAGCTGGGTAGGTGAAGGTGGATCTTAATGTGAAAGCGGGTCACTTTTGAGGACTTAAGGTGAAAGTTGGCTTGATCTGAAGGCAGGCTTGATGTAAATGCATACGTGCTTCCATGTCATTTGAGTCTGGAAACAGAACGTTCGAGTTTAACAGAAACCAGATTCTGGGAGGAGACTACACGACCAGATTCGGATCCGACCAGACTCGAATGATTCCAACCTATTACTGACGTGAGTCTGACCTGAGTACCCCGACCACACCCAGACCAGACCCAGACCAGACCTAAACTATATCCATTGGCTAGAAACCTGGCTAGGCTTTTGGAGAGATCTAGACCAGCACATCCTGGGATACCTAGACCATCAGTGTTTACCGACCTAGACATCACCGCTTTGCAGATCTAGACTATCAGGATATCCAGAAGATCCCAATCCCCACAATCCGCCTCCCCGCCTTAGGGTCAGAGCCGAGTATTGTCATCACAGGAGGCCGCGGCCCCAGTGCGCGAACACCGTTGACACCAGCGCACAACCTACAAACCACTTGGCCCTCTGCTCCATCTTTTACGATACCCCCCAACACATTGAGTCCACGCAACCATAGGTAAAACACGTTATCTGACACCCAACACCATCCAATACAACCCCTTCCGAGACCTTCCAACCCTTTTAACCGCCACCACATTCATGTCTGCGCCTTCGCCTGAAAAAAGAGACGTGCTCATCTCCAAAGCCCTCTCGTACCTCCTCCGCCACGGCGCCGTCAAGGAGAAGCTTCCCATTGACGGCCAGGGCTGGGTGCCTGTGGCACAAATTCTCGCCCATAACCGGCTCCGAACCCACCGCACGACGGAAGAAGACCTCCAGCGGGTGGTGGCGCAGAACGCCAAGCAGCGGTTTTCGCTCGAGTCGCGGGGCGACCGCCTCTACATCTGCGCCAACCAGGGCCACACGTTGGCGCAGGTGGTGCCGGAATTGGAGCGGTTGACGCGCGCCACCATGCCCCCCGCGGTGTACCACGGCACGTACCGGCACAAAATGGGCGCGATCGAGGCGGGCGGGTTGAGCCGCATGGCGCGCAACCACATCCACCTCACGTCGGACGGCGCCGCGCTGGGGATCCGCACCAGCTGCAACGTGTTGATATTCATCGACACTGAGCGGTGTTTGGCGGACGGGTACGAGTTTTACCGCAGCCGCAACGGGGTGATTCTCTGTGGTGGCAACGCGCAGGGCTGCATTCCGGCGGAATATTTTTCCCGGGTGGAGGACGTTGTGCCACATCGCGCGCGGGCCAATGTTCTGGAGCGAACGTTGAGCGACGACGGAACGATCGCCACGCCGCCAAATCGCCAAATCGCCTAATCACAAAGTCCGCCAAATAAAGCCACAAAGGGCCTCATATATCACCTCAGCACTTGGCGAACCAGTGGCCTCAGCAAAACACGACGCCAGTACACCGCACCACCACGGTTTCCACACACGCTAATTCCCATTCTTCAGCCCGGCTTATCGGTTGCTAGGTAGCCGGCACGTGCCCGGTTAGAGGCACCGCCAGAAGTACTAGCCCTTGGCGTGGTTAACCGCTGGTGCAGCAGGGACCCTGTCGTGTGCAGTTTGAGAGCCCGTTATGGGGCAAGGTCCCACAATCGGCGGAGGCCGCGCTCTTATGGATTTTCGGCTGCGGTGGGCGGCGCGGTTCTAGATTGCGGGTTCCGTGCACACCGCGGGCGGGAGAACGGTGCGGGCGTGAGAATGGAAACTCCATTGGGCCAGCCTGCAGCCAGACGGGTCTAGGCGTGGGCCGCCGTGATATATATGGCCGGTATCCATGTCGGGGATTTTGTTTTCTTCGTTCCGATTTGACTCTTCTCCGGCACTGTTGTACCTGGTCTGCTTGTTTGTGCCTTATTCCCTGCCCCTTTGATTCTCTTTGATCGTGTCTTTGATCTCTTTTGTCGGGTCTTTAATCTCTTTGACCGTGTGTTTGATTTGTGTCATTGATTCTCTGATTTGTGGCATTGATTACTTTGATTGCCTAGTGCGCTGTTTGAGCTTCGAATTGCGCCTCTCCCTCTGAGTGTCTTCTGAGCGTCTTCTCAGCGTCTTCTGATCGTGGTTCTCCTTCTGCTGTGCGCTCCGACGGGAATCCTACTGTTTGTGCCGTTTTCAGCTCTCTCCGGTTGCACCTTAGCATGCTACGCTCGTCGACCCTCCACCGTGGTTACCAAATTTTATCCCGCTCCCCACACTGATTGAGTCCAAAATAGCACCCTCCGGCAACCAGATTTGTCAGTGGTACTGCTGCGACTGTGGCAAGCCCTACGGCACTCTTCGTACTGTTGATGGCATTGTGGATCCCCCTACGCAGTCCCCAGCGGCCGGCGAGATAGTGTACCTGGCGCCCATAGGATATCACATGGTGCAAGAGCCTGCCACCCGTTTCACGTGTCTGCGATGTGGCCACATGATGTGTCCGTACTGTTTCAAGCTCCGTTACAAGGACCTTGGGTGCGCGGAAGCTGGACCGTGAAGTAATGAGTAGAGTTACGATTAACAAATCCATTGTTGTATTTGGTGTGATCATATTTTACATAATTTTATTCCTGACCCAAAAGAGTAATCGCATTAAATAAACATAAGATCAAACGAAACCTCAATTCGGCTATACGTTGTAAAATAATTCAACTGAGGCTTGGTAGTAAACAGACTAAATATGTGCAGATCAAACTAATGATTAACCTACTAGTAACCTAATGATTAACCTACTAATCAAACTGCTCATTAAACTAGTAATTTACTGATAAACATACGGATAGACTTGGCGATTAATGTCTTGATTAAGCTATTGCCAAAGTTTGGGCTGAAAATGATTATTTCCAAAATTTAACCGGGTTGTTCTATCTGTGCCGCACCCCGCATTTATTGCACATTTCCAGATAAGTGAGAACCGTCTCGACCATAATTGGCAGCTATCAAATGCTACCGGATACAGCATATTTACATCGGTGTCCATGGGTTATCCTTGGCCGTAACCATTCATTGCATATCGTTATTCCTGTAAAATATACTCATTGGTCTCGTTGACTACATGTCTCAGATTATCGACTGCGGCTCGAGCGCGATTGTGGGAATAACAACAGATTCCTCTAAATTTAGACGGTTTATGCCTCTTTTTAGTCCCCGCCCACAAGTACCACCATTCCGTTCCTACCTCAGCATTTTCCCCGTCGGCCGCTTATCGGCCGCCTCCTCGGCTTCGGTTTTGCAATCTGGCGTTCCGCACCGTCTGCAGGCCCTACCTCCGAAAACCTCTGTCCACCTAATCAACCTTACACACCCACACTGAGTAATACCCTGTTGCACTCACGTACACAACACCTTCAGCCGGGCCAACCATGGGCATCCTTCATTCCAAACACCAGAAGCTCATTCTCCAATGTTACCCGCCGGGCAAAAGCCCCGACAAGAAACCCAACCCGCTGGAACTCAGCTACCTCTTGTACTACGCCAGTACCCGCCGGGTCAAGTTGGAGAAAGTGATCAACTACTTGGCGCGCAAAACCAAAAGCGACGCCAGCCGCAACCGATCCGGCAATCTTCAGGTGACATTGAGCATTGTTTCGGCGCTCATTGACAAGTGCTCCAATAACTTGAATGTGTTTGCCCTGCAAGTGTGCACCATCATGATGTTGATTGTCGGCACGCGCGAGTTGCCCTTGGTGAAGCTGGCGGTGCGCACTTACGGCGTCTTGTGCCAAAAATTGGACGGCGACTTGTTTTCCGGCGACAAGGAGTTTGTCGACTTGTACTGCCAGGTGACGGAAGAGTTGGTCACGCTCGGTGTGAGCAAGCTGGCGCTGGCCACGCCCAACACGTTGGAATGGAGCTGGGTGTCTTTGACCACTGCGCGCCATGTGTTTAACTGCGTCGGCTTCAACGGCCAAGTCAGCAAGAAGTTTGTCGCGTTGTGCGTGCCACTCTTGGCCCACCAAGTCCACGCGCTGATGTCCCACGACACGTTGCTTAGCCGGTTGAACAGCAACTTGAACGTGGACAAGGACAATGAGCGCCGCTTGTCTAAGGTGGCTACGGGCAAAAGCACAAAGTCCCACCACGTCACTCGCACCGTGGACCCAGACGCACTCACTAAGGACGACTTGAACGAGGAGGCGCTAGCGGGCCTCAAGACCTTGTTCAACACCACCCTTTCGAGCCAGATCTCCGAGGCTACTAAGGAGGTGGTAGAATACAACCTTAAGGCATACTCTAACGACGAGGAATGGAGCACCACGTTCTTGGGCATGTGTGCGTCGTGGATTCCGGTGCAATTGCGCTTCATCACATTGCTGACGTTGTTGCGCGGCATCACCTCGGCGTCCGAGCAGGTGAGTCACGGCGACAATGGCACTGCTACCTTCAACCGCATGGTGCACTTTGCCAAGAATATCCTCGGTCTCGTGTCGTCGGACTTTAGCATGATCGGCTTGTCCATCACCGACGTCATCCAGAGGTTGCTCTCGTTGCAGTCATTCTTGCATTTTTCCGCCGCCGACCACCTCGCTCCGGAAAAGGTGACGTACTTGAGCGGCATCTATTCCTCATGCATCTGCAACTTGTCCAGCCACGTCTACTACTTTGATCAGGCGCTGGACTCTATCGAGACCATCTTGGTTCACATTGACAACTTGCTCATTTCTGCTACTGCTGTTAATGTCAACAAGGTGGCAGAGTTGGTTTTGCAGTTGCTTGGCGATATCTCTATCATCTTGAACTTGTTGTCCCTCAACTCCAGTGCCATTATTCGTAACAGAGCCACCATAGAGATTTGGGACGTGACTTTGCAACTACTCTCGTTTTCAATGTCGTACAAGGAGTTTCTGGAGTACGGCACCCGAGCGCAAATTATAAAGATTCAATCCAAATACTTACAGGTGTTCAACACCTTTTTGACCAAGGAGCTAGTCGACAATACTTCCCCAGACGAAAGCGACAACAAAGCAGGGGACTTTGACAAGCTCTTGCAACCAAATTTCAACGACTACCTTGAAAATAGCCAAAATGTCTTGTCCCAACTTCTAGGGCATTCCAACGACTTCTTTGACGACCCACAGATGGATTTGGAGGTTGCAGCTCAACTTGTGAAAACCTTGCGCTTAGTGTTGCTTGTGACCGGCGCGAATTTCATCCACAACTTCTTGCCATTCTTCCAACACTGGCAGCTCACTTCCGCATCGGAGCTGATTCTGGATCGGGCAAAGGACACAGCCGCGTACTTACTCTTGCAAGATCTGGTCACCGTTCTTGCGACGAAGTACGAAGGATGCTATGAGGGCGACATCACTCAGCTGCATCTTGCGAATTTGATACGCGAAGATGTCGCGTTGCGCCGTGAAACGGGCCTGTGGGTTGCCCAGATCGACCTGTTGCCTGAGACCAGCGAACTCGCCACTGAAGCTGGCTCTGGAGAATTGCGGGCCAATGTTAACCGGAGAGTGTTATACGAGTTCTTTTCTCGTATATCCTTGGATGGCTGGACTGCGCACCAACGGGCATCTCAATTGGTCACCCGAGATGATGGCCTCGTGCAAGACAACTCGAGCGACGATCATCGGGGATACGAGCATTCTTTGGACGACGGCATTCAAAGCAACCCGCTGTTGCATCCTAAACCATCTTCGGGCGGCCTCGGATTGGGAACGATCAGTGATATTTCCTCCATCCATTCCGGATTGATCAACCACAGCCTGCGCACCAACGACCTTCGGTCTCCCGATATCACCCAAACCACAAACGAAACCCTTGCCACTCTCAGTATTATGGCACAAGACTACAGTGATTATCGGCTATCGCTGATTCCACGGGTTCCCGAATTGCGGAGCATATTGGGCGGAACTGCGTCTCCCAGAAGCGGAGGGGTTCTGGTGCACGAGAACGGTACCCCGCGTTCGGTTCTTGAAAAGCAGATTCTCACCACTGACATGTCATCCATCCTTGATGGGCTCACGAGTGACGATGATAATGAAATTATTGTGTAGTTAAAATTGAATGGTAGTGCTTTAGGAATGTAGCTTGATGGTATATGTTGGGAGGAATAATGTGTTGAGAGGACTGTGTTTGGAGAAATACCGTGATTTGGAGATGTGGGGTCGTATCCGGGCACTACACCTGAGCCGCTACCGTGAGGTACCGAAAATTCAAAGAAAGTCGGGGTGCATTACTATATATTGTCTTTACTCGTCGTCGTCATCACCACCCAATGCCTCGAAAGCGTTGAATGTGTTGGTATGCTTGTCAGCAATAGCATCTCTTGGGTCGACGGCCTTGGAGGAACCCAAATTTTTGTTGTTTGGTCTGATTCTGACCGGAGTCTCCTTCAACAGCTCTCTGAACTTGGCTCTTTCGTCGTTAGCCTCCTCGGCACCAAAGGACTTCTTTGCCTTGGTCAAGGTGGCCCATCCGTCCTCGTCAACAGTGGTCTCAACAGGCTTCTTTCTCAAGTTTGGCTTGTTTCCCGAACGAGACAATCTTCTTCTGTTCAAGTGGTGGTACAGTCTTTCGTTGCCGTGCTCGTCAATGTAAGTGTCACCGTTGGTCATCTTGGCCTTCTTCTCGTTGGCGACATGCTCTCTGACAGCTTCCACCAAACTGTTAAACGCAGTCAACACATCTGGCTTGGAAGTGTACGCTTCTTCTCTAGCTTCAAGCAATTGTTCCTCTGTGTACTTGGCCATGATGTGATATGTCGATTTACAAGGTGTCACACTTCCGAGTTTTTCGCCATTTTTTTTCTGTATGCTAGAAACTTTTGTGTATGAGACGACTCGGGCTGGGGGTTGTTCCGGGGCATGTTACGGGCCAAAAGTAGCTTGAAGGATTCGGAACGATGGTATGAA
This sequence comes from Clavispora fructus, assembly GCA_003707795.2. Classification (NCBI taxonomy): domain Eukaryota; kingdom Fungi; phylum Ascomycota; class Pichiomycetes; order Serinales; family Metschnikowiaceae; genus Clavispora; species Clavispora fructus. Next base: position 253,032 of record PPLK02000005.1, read on the forward strand.
GAAAGTACACGCGGGAATTTTAACTGTAGTTTGTCATTATTGTTGTTTTTACGCTCTTGTGGGCCATGGGTGCTACTTTTCATCGCGCGAGCAGTGTCCCTTTTCGAACGCGCAGAAATGCATAGGGAAAACAGACAATTTAGGCGTCAGGGTAGAAATATCACTTAGACAACCGACAGCAACCAATGAACCCACCTGATGTAACCGAGAGGGGGAAATATTATCACCAATAGAGTTTTAGGTGTTTACTTCATTTGTCTAATTTATTTTAAGTATGTTTTCTTTCCGAGTAGTTTATTTCGATTGTGAGTATATCCTTATTTTCTACCCCCTCGAACGCTTGCTACAAACAAGGTAATTTTTTTTCAAATGAGATTTCGTTCCATAATCTGACAATGGCGTGAATACGCTTTGATACTGTGGAAAATAGAATATGGTGATTCGTTCTCGTGGTTCATTTGGACTCGTTTTTGCACCGGGTTAGGGTGAGATTGCTTAACTAAACCCCCACCCAAAAAACGCCACAAAAGTTTAATTATCACCATCCAATGGATTTAAATATTCTCGGCTATCGAAGGTTCTAGCAAATTCCTAATAATCAGTGGCGTAGACCGCCTTACCCCACATCCCTGGTGTTCGTAGACTGTATATGCGCAAGAAAATCTTATCTAGCGAGCGCTGCGATGAGCAGATTCAAACACCATCGATGCCTTTTGTTAAATCGCTCCGCAAAGTTTCCAAGAAACTCTCTAAGCAGCTGGCAGGTTCTCTCCATGTCAAAGGAAGAAAATTCAAACAGCTCAATAGAGCCACAGAGAGAGAAAACAAGTTAAACCTTCGGAAGCTTCAGTTTGCAGAACAGAAAAACCACGAGTTGCTCTTCTACTTGCATTTCCAGGAAAGAATCAATGATCTGCCAGACGTGAAGACTTTCACCGAAGAGGAGATCAGAGAATTTGTTAACGAGTACGTTTGCAGAAACGATGAGGAGATTGCTGAGATTGAAAAACAGAGAAGACCGGGCAGACCTTTGACCAGCAAGCATCAGTTGCAGTTGGAGAAGAGAAAGCACGACGAGCACGTGTTTGCTACTGGCTGGAAAGCTCCAGATTTATCGCATGAGGTTACCGTGACGAGATTACGTAACTGGAACGGTACCAGTGGTTCTGTCAATGGCTGGGAATTCATCTTTGTCACTAAGAGCCCAGTCGAGAGCCAGAACAAGATGGAAGAGTAAATTTCTTCACACAATCATATGACCATCAGAAGGGCGATTTACCGCAACTACAGTTATCTCTATTTTTTTTTTTTTTTGTTTCTGGGTACTTAACATGATTAATAAATAATCTATAATAATTGCAGCAAAATACAGTAAGATTACCTCCAGAAAACCAGTTTCCAGCTCTTGTCTTTAGCACTGGGCACACAATTATGTGTCTCCGTGATTTTGTCAATCTGCTTATATCTCGAAAGATCAACTGGGGGAAGGACCTGCCGATCATTAGGTCCGCCAGTGGATGATTTACTTCCGGCAGAATCATCTAAGCCCGTCTCATCACTGACAACCTTTTTCTCTTCTAGCCAGTAGTTCAATCCAATCAAGGTGAAAAAGACAATAACCACAGCTCCAAGTAACGATTTGACACGCGACCACAATGAGTTAGAGCGGTGCCGTAAACCACGGCGCAAAACTAGCAATCTGTCTCCGCCGTTGCCTCCGCCGCCAATAAGTTTCCATTCTTGCTTTTGAAGCTTTTTCAAGCTCTTTGAAAACTTGGCCAACTCGGTTTCCGAGAGTTTTTCCAAGATATCAAACATATCCTCCGGAACGTGTGAGCTTCCAAGAGGGTTGTCAACTGAAGTGAATGTAGCACCATTGCTTGTCAACACTAAGAAGTCATGTTCTCTCTTCCTTGCCGGAGGAAACATAGGGAACCTGGCAGACTTTTCAAATAAAGGGTCGAAGAATGTCCTGGATTCAAGTGATCCATTGCCCTTCACCATACCACTACTCCATTCATAAGCCTTTCGCTCTCTCCACTGGCGTTCGAGCTTTGTTTCATTATCATATTTTGCCTTTTTCAAGAATTTCTCAAGTGTCTGTTTATCGACAGGTTCATGGTTTTCAGCACTAGCTCCAGATTCAGATCGAGGGGTTACCGTAGCCGTTAATGGTTCCTGACGCATGAAGACTTCCCCGTCTTCAACAAATGCGTTCGGATTCGGGTCCATAGCATTGCGCAAAGCGCTTTCAATAGTAGTTTCCGTATCAGAACTCGGCTTTTTGTCTTTGTTCACGAGTAGAGAAAGTACATAGTCGTCATCTGGCTTTTCTAAAGTGGCGTCAGTATTCAAAAAGTTCGACATGACAAAGATATTTTCAGTGGCGGCAACGTTATTAATCTCTTTCTCCACACGATCAAAATTCTCCGCACTCAAAAGAACATTGTCAAGAATAAATGTATGATTGTTGTTCAACTTGAATAAATTCTTGAGATTGAGAATCAATTTACCCAATACTATATTCTTTTCCAAGTCGGTTTCTTCTTCTTTCATGGACTCCAATGAGCTTAAAATTGTACTCACATTGACACTGCTAAATGGGGCTCCAATTCTTAATTTAAGCTCAGAGAGCTCTTCATAATACTTCTCCAAAAGAACATTGTCAGGAAGTTCCGAATAGACACCCTCAACTTTATTTGATTCAGACTCCGAACCTTTCTTCTTTGCTAAGTTTGACTCAAATTTATGAAAGGCAGAGTGGGATTGGATCATTGTATCTAATATGGCTGTATATCCACCGTTAAGGACGAACAACTTATTAAGTCTTGAAAGCAAAGTTGTATATGCTCGGAAATTTTCTTTAGTGATTGCCAGGCCAGTGTCGGAAGGCGAGCCTTTGATTATTTCATCTGTTCGTTGCTTTAAGATCAGAATAATGTTCTCGGCAGAGCAATCCTTATATTTCGAGCCAAGATCAAGCTCTTTGAATTTAATCAATTCAGAAAGATATTCATGCAATTGGAGGTTCTCTGGAATTTGTAAATAAGGTCCAGAAAACTGAGAAGGACTTTCCGCTGGGATAACTTGAGCTGGTTGCGATTTGTTCTTGGAGTTGATTTTGGACTCCAACTGGGAAAACACATCTTGTGACCTAATAAGCGCATCTAAAACCTCAGTGTTTCCACCATTCATTGAGAAAAGAAGCCTTAGGCGAGATAATAGCTTTTTAAACCACAACACGTTTTGGGGTGTCATTCTGGAATTTCCATTATTTATTGGATTCTTTTTCATGAGTTCTTCAGTCCGCGTTTTCAAACGAGTTAGAATTTCATCCGGACTAAGGCTAGAGTATGGGCATTGGAGCTCATCGGTTCTAAAAATCTCAATCTCCGCGTGCAAATCATGTAATTTAAGGTCATCAGGAATTTGAACATATTGCGGTTTGGCAGGTTTTATGGCCAGACTTTCGACATATTCATCTGCAAGAGAATCCAATTGAGTTTCGAGTCCCAAGCCTACATCATAAGAAGCAGCCAAAAGTTCGTAAAGCTCAACAAACAGTTCAGCATTTTCAGCTGACACCGCTGAAGTTTCCCATAAATGCTTACCCGTGGCAATATATCTCATTCTCTCTTCCAAGTACTTTAGAGAAGATTTAATTCCAATGTCCACGTACTTCTCATTGTTGAGGTCAATTAGCCGAAAGTTATTCAACTCCCCCTTGTAATCAGCGATTTCACGATCGTTAATTCGGATGTTGTTTGTGGTCTTAACTGGTGAAGACTTAGTGCAAAGGCTTTGAGAAAGGTCTATTATGCTAGGTTGCATTGTATCCACAGTTGAGCACAGAACGGTTTGAGCCTGTGCGACCAGGACGAGATTAGGGTTTAATGCAAGCTTATTCAAAATTGTAGTGCCTCTTAAAAGAAAATGCTCCATCTCTATTAAGACCCGAATCAATTCCTGAGAGTCAGCTTTTAACAAGTAGCTCGATGTTGCAAAGTATTCGCGGATCGAATTCAATAGCTTGGGCAAGCTTAATGGGGTAGACGTATTGAGAATTTCCGGTTTCACCAACAGGAGGAGATGGAACCGAGAGGGAATCTGGAACAAAATTGCCAAAGAAAGCTCGTAATTGTCTAAAACATTGTCCGTGAATTTAAAGGGCACGATGATATCATCTTCATGTCTTGCAGGGAGGCACGCATACTTCACTTGAGAGAAAGTATCGAACTGCAATAAACCGCGGCAAACTAGAGGTAAAAATGAGTCGACAAAGTCATGGATCATCTGTTTCTCAGCAGGGGTATAACAGTCCTTTTCAGCTTCGCGATTCAAAAATGCAAAGATCAGATCCCATTTCACTAAACCAGTGGAAACATAAATCGCATTGAGAAAGTTGCGGTGGACTGAGAAAATAAGGTTATCGATTTCTCTCTGGTCACCGCTAAGTGAACCAAGTTGTGTCTGAATGGCTTCTGCATCAGCATCTTTGGAAATGGCGAGGAGATCAGCTGCTAGTGAGCCGTCACTGGAGCGAGAAACTAATACGTCGTACAATCTTTGGTACCGCAGGACATTAACAAAGAGCCGCAATGCGTTTGCATCAAAGCGGTGAATATTCCCGTTGGCGGCAATGCAAATGTCGAACTCCGATACCAATCCCGATATTTTGTTCAACACTGGAGAAATGCTACGGAGGCCAGCAAAGTCGAACTCCATAGTCAAGGTCTGCAATTCGGGCAAAACCGTGCCAACGCCCTTGCAATATAGATCCAAAAATACCTTCCTCTTTTGACCGTAAGCGGAGAGGACTTCCACTAGAGACAAAAAGTTGCTGGACCGCCCCGTACGAGATACGGATGCGACTATGGTTGCAAACACGTCCGTTTCAGCCAGAACCGAAACGGCATTAACATAGGCTCTGAACATGTTAACCACCACATGTGGAACAGCATCCGACTTGCGCAGGGGTTTCAACAGGGCGTAGAAGGAGGATATAGAATCGGCCAAATGTGCGACTCTGTCAGGAAAAGCGTCGAAATGCTGCGTTAATGCGTGGACCACCTCTGGGGCAGATTTGCCGTGTTTGTCAGCCACAACCCGAAAGATCGCCATATTTACCAAGAACGGATCGTATTGGCCGCTTAAAGGGCCCCCAACGGATGCAGCAGATTTTTTTACAGTCTTGTTCGGACCATTGAAGTAGCGGATCTTTTTGGAACGGTGGTGGGAACGGTTAGCATTGAAGGAAAGTTTTAGAGTGGAGACGCTAGAGCAGGTGAAGGTACGGGTAGAATAAGAAGGGTAGACACATTTGGCGTGTTTAGGCAACTTTGTTGACTTGCGAACGCCGGCCAATAGAGGAACCTGCCTCTTTAGGACATTGCGGGGAAACATGGCGGACCAAAGAAGAGGGTGTGAGGATGGTCTAAGGAGGGTAACGCCAGTCCCAGTAGAAAGCCGATAAGGGGATATGATCCGAAGATGTACGGATGCGCACTGGGTGCGGGTGTTGAAGTTTCTCAATAGCCGGCTCTAAAGCGCCTGCAGGAACCTTCTTGATATCCATAATTTACTCAACCGAGTAAGGTATTTGTATTTATCTCTCTCTGAAGATTTACCCGTAGCTGGGAAATGCTTCTGTAATTATAGTTTTCCATATAGATTTCCGTCGTGTTGATCGAATATTCCGTGAGTTTCCAACCGGGTTTCCTTTTCCTGAAAATACTTTAAGACGCATATGGCTAATCTGCAAACTCAGAATATCCGAAAGAGCTGCACATAAACGCATTCATTTCAACAGCAGGAGCGATGAGTCAAGAAACGCGACAACGGAGATCGGCCAAGCCGTGGGGCAACGGGACAAACAAAAATGGGGCGAAAACACCGCCACAACAGGCGGAACCTAAGGCCAGCTCGGGCGGGTTAGAAAGGAGAGAAAAGGCGGAAGAAAATAAAAAAAAAAGAGAAAAAAGAGCATTTGAAGATAAAGAAAACTGTGGCGCCATCGCCAGAACCGCAATCTTCATCAGACGCCGAATTAGTGGAATCAGTGTTCGGGGCGGCGTGTGAAGAACAGTGATGAATCACTCGGTCATGGAAAAAAAAAAAAAAGGGCCAAGAGAAAACAACGGCGTTTCCACTGCAGGATTCGACCCGCGCGGCAGGTCCCTGGGCAAAATTTCGGCTCGGGGCAACATGTACCGCGGACTACAACCAGTCTAAGAGTTTTGCACACAAAGCATTTCGTTTTTACTTCCCTCGGAATTAATATGGGCGGATGTAGCCCTTCGATTGCGCTATTCGGGCGAAAAATGAATTGGGCGGCCGCGCAAGAATTCTTGCACGGTTTGAACAAGAAATATTGGACGCTCGCGCAGGGAATTTTGGCTGGGTCCTGGGATATGATTGTACGCTTGCTTCCATCTTTAGTTGCACTACAATGATAATAAACTTGCAACTCTTTATTAGAACTAATTTTCCAAACAAATAAAAATACCGTAAACTAAGATCGATTACAAAGGGCGCCTCCGCAAGAGTTTTTTCCATACATAAATGAGAGTGTTGAACATTCTATTTGAAGATTTCGATAGGAATGTTTTCCCCAGCATCGCGGTTACGGTTGCCGAATTCCTTATAATCCGAATATTGCCTCGTCCTTCTTGAGTTCCACCTATTTGGATCAAGATTGGGTTAATGGCGAAGTTAATATTGGACTCTGTAGCCCACCCGTTTCAAATCCACTACAGAAGGCTAATATTCGATAAATCCTGGTACTATTAATGCGATCTAGTTCGTTGGAATCATTCAAACCTCCTCCACAAACACGCTCATATCCATAGTCATCTCTCAAGGTCTTTTTCATATCGGAGCATAACGTTGGGTTATTGATTACAGATTGGGAAGTGTCGTTTCTCCCTATGTAATTACACAGCATGTTTCTGCCTACAGAAAAATGCTTATTAAATTCTCATATTAGAGAATGTTATTTTACCCGAGGAAATAAAATTTGCAAAACTTGGCCGTCCTGAAATTCAATTTCAATTATTAGTACAGCGCACCATAAACACGATAAGAAGGTCCAACTTGATTTTGGGACCCGAGCAAAATTCCCTGCGCGAGTATTCAAGATTTCTTGTTCAGCCCGTACAAAAATCCCGGTCGAGCGACCAATATTTCTTGTTCAGCCGGTGCAAATATTTATGCGCGGCCGCCCAATTTTTTTCGCGCGTAGAGCGCAATTAAAGGGCTGCCACCGCCCCATTCAATTCCGAGGGGAAGTGCGATAAAAACTTCCGAGGGAAGCAAGATGAAAAATGGTTTGTGTGCAAAACTCTTAACCTTGTTGTATATGGAGCAATCTCGAGAAATGGTTGCGAGCCCCACGCACGAGGCAGTTTGGGCATTACAACCTGACTTGGCATAGGAGCGGCATGCGGCGCTACGGGTGCCCAAACCCTGGTGACACATCGAGTGTGTTGTGCGGCAGGAAAATATGCAATATGTTGTTCGCGAGTTGTTCTGCAGTTGTCGGACAAAGAAAATCGCATGATTCGGCGGTGTGTCGCAAGCCCTCCGTTACAAGACAGAGGATTTGTGCCTGGAACCAGGCTCCCCCACGCGGGTTGGGGATGCAGCCTGAGATGTGGGGGGAAAAAAAAAAGCTGGTTGGGCGGCAACTAGAGGCAACTCGGGAATGCATAAGTTTTTACCGGCGGAGCGTAGAAAATAGTCGCGTAGAGGTCACTTCGAAACGGCCGAATTACGAGCCGGGTTTGGGCGCGGGCGCGGGTGCATGTACGCCTCGAGCAATTTATGCCTCTTTCGACCAGCAGCGGATTTGGCCGACGGCCGAAAATGGATCCGAAAATGTTCCCTCCGCCACAAGATCCACCGGCCCAAGAAAAGGAAACGTGGTGATGGGATGGGGCAAAAGACATGGGTACGGGTGCGTGGTGCATCCAGGTTGTGCCACAAGAAAACTCCGTCGGGGAAAAAGCAATGCCGACGAGGCAAAAAAAATAAAAAAAAAAAAGAAAAACGCACCGCAACGTTTCATGCAGCAGGTTCCCGGCAATAGTATCTCCTTCCGGGCGGCGGCAGGCTTCTCTGTGTACTCCACATACATCTGGCGAGGTAGCCCCACCGTTACCACGCAGATAATTTTTTCTTTTTAAATACTCATCTCCACACCACATATTGAGTGTGCCATATTTGTTGTGCCGCTTATTCCTTTCCCATTTCCCCTCGGTGATACTTCACAGTGATAACGTGGCAACTCGGATACCCTCGCCATCCTTCGCCCATCCCACTACTCCGTACTACTCCATACTACTTCATACCACTCCATCCGGACATCCTTAACCCGAGTTCCTTAACCCGAGATCCATAACCCGAGATCCACCGATCCATAACCCGAGATTCATATATCCGTCATACATCCGTCCTATATCCCCTCCATGCTTAGATGACCCAACCCTGCGCCCCCATCCCCCGTAAGCCAAACCCCACGCTTCTCCAGCACGGTTCGGCCTCCACCCCCATCTCGCCCGTGGCCACGCCCGTGGCCGCCAGCCCGCGCCTTTCGTCGCTGTTGGATGCGCTTCTCGAAGACTGCGTGTTGCAGTCGTTGGACCCCAGCTTGCTCTGTCCTCCACGCACCGAGTACGTGAAGCAGTTCCACCGGTTCTTGCGCGAGCGCCACTGCCACGAAAACCTTTCGTTCCTCATCGAGGTGTTCCGCTACAAATACTTCTACGACAAGCTCGCCCCCGCGGCCGCCGCGCCGGAGGAAGCGGCCCACGCCTTGTTCAAGCCCAGTTTCCTCGACCAGCTGCTCGAGCTGTCCATCGAGCACCTCCAACTCCCGTCGCGGTCCATCCGCCGCGCTGCACGCCGCATCTCGCACTCGCATCGAAATTCCGTGCCCAACGTGGCGCTGCCGTTTCCGTTCGAGTTGGACGAGGACGAGCCCACCCCATCGTCCACGTCCGCGTGGGACGCGCTCAAGGACTCGTACGTGTCGAGCGAAACCTCCAGCTTGGTGTCGGCCACGTCCGGCCACTCGTGCACACAGTCGGAAAAGACCTCGCTTCTCCACGACCAGTGGGCCATGATCGTGGAGCGCTACATCGAGCCCAACGCGCCGGAGCAGGTCAACGTGTGTGCTGCCACCGCCCACCGCATCATGGACGCAGACCACCTTGGCGTGGTGCACCCGTCGGTGTTTGGTCCGGCCAAGATCGAGGTGATTGACCTTCTCCGCGAAAACGCCTACCACACCTTCTTGACCGCGTCTCCCGCTCCCGGGTGCGCGTGCCACGCGGGCTTGAGCCAGTCCCACTCTCCCAAACGTGAGCTGGCTGCGCTTGGCCTGGCGCTCAGTCTGCGCATCCCCACTCCGGCGGCCACGTCCGCGCCTGTGGAACCACACATTACCCGGTCCCAGGCGGCGTCGCCGTCACTGCACTACAAGCGGCGCAACAAGCTTCTCTCGCAGTTGAGCGGCTCGTTTGACGATGTTTCCGGCTCGTCCGGCTCGTCGCTGTCGCTCTCCGGCATCATCCACCACTTCAAGCACCACAGCCGCACCAACACCGCCTCGCCGCACTTGATGCCATCGTCCGGGTTGAAAACGGGGTTGCCCATTCCCGCCACCGACGTTCCCGGCTCCCATGCGCTGACACCGCGCGAGAACAACCCGAGCCCCACTTTTCTCGACAAGTTGTTGAAGAAGAAGCGGTCTCCATAGCATTTCTCTAGCATCCCTCCGGGGCCCGGTGGAGTGTTCGAAATTCTTTTGAGTCTCCACCCTGTTTTAGCATATGTATCTGTACCCTGTATTATACATCCTCATTTATCCATCTTTATCCATCCTTATTTATATTGACACATTTTGATTTATCCATGTGTAGGGAGAGACGCACATACTGTGTGGGTATGTGGTAATTCACACAATGTTCACTTTTCACAAGCTTCACTTTGTTGTATTACTAAATTGAGCGGTTCCACTCTACTCGCTATCCTTTACCGGGCGTGGGTGTTGCTGCATGCATAGAATTACTTAATCACTGGCTGTTTCTACCCTCGCCGCCATTTTCTCGTGTTCCTATCGAGTTCTCCCTGTCATTATACTACCAATCAGCCTTCTCGTACATGCCCAATAAAATACTTTCTTGTATGCCTCTCAGTTTCTCTTTTGCATCCCTATCAGTTTCTCTCTTGTATCCCCATCAGTTTCTCTCTTGTATCCCCATCAATCGTCTGTCGCACTCACCATTAATTTTCTGTCTGGGTCTTTGCGCATACCACACAACGTTCACTGTGTCAGATGCACGTTGTACACAAACAAAAATACCAAAAATCAGACCCTTTCTACAATTGAGGTCTGCTTCTTTGTGATAGCAGAGTGGTTGCATTCCGCTTTCCTTGCTATCATCTTGCTACTTCTTCTTGCTTTCATCATGTCTGACGCTGACGACAACGAGTTCTCATCCAATTCCCCGATCAAAATCGAATCCTCTCCATCATCCAGAGAATGTGCCACTCCATGTAATACTAAGGAGGCCTCTTCATCTGCTCAGATCCGAAAGGATTTTTTTCTTCATCAGCGAATCACTACTTTGAGACACAGAAACGAGGATATACAGCTCAAAGTGAGGGCTACCAAAAGGGATCGAGAATCAGAGGCACAAGTGGCAAAAGAAACATTCGCGTCCCAACTTGCAAGTGCCACCGAGAGAAGATTGATCTATTTGCAAACAATTCGTCTCAAAGCAAAAGTCCTTGGCGTACATTCCACTGAAACTTCTTTTTTGCACCCACGCTTAGAACCACCCGCAAAAGGTCCTACTCATACACCAAACTTGAACACCAATTCAATTTTGAAGAAAGACTTTAATGATGCTATTCACATTCTTTCTACTGCCCATATACGCCAAGTGAAGACCATTCAGAGAGCTGTTCGCAATCGTCTTTTACTTGATCGTGTCTCTCGGGTTAAGAACTCAAACATCTTCTTTAACGTCTTAAATGGCTATTATTCCTATTCGCACGCAGATGAACTAGTGAAATCTTCTCAAATGGAAGATATAAGTTTGTTATTCAAGTCACTTTATCTCCCATCACCTGAAATGTCCACCAATCCCTACGTATTAGCTTTCTACTCGATACGCTTATTAAGCGACTTTGGTGAGTGCTCAAAGAGAAATATAATATGTGAAGTAGCAGCAGAAATGAATGATCAAGACTTTCCAACAACCATTTCCGCCCAAAATTCGTTTTCATCTCAATTCTCAGTCATATTGCACCAGATCTCGCTAAGATTATTCCAGTCTATTCTTTGCCTCCTTGAATCCACTCGAACTACACTTTTATGCCCTATATCCCTTATTCGTCTTCGAATCGCCAGGTATTGGAGGTTATATCACTTTTTTCTAGTGCTGATCAAGAAATATAATCTGTTGCAACTACAGGAAACCAAGGGTCAATCCCTCAATTCCTGGCTACTTCAGATTCAAGATAACAATTCAGAAATCGACAGGAAGACAAAATTCCAAAGGTGCTTGGTGGCTTTGAGTTGGCATAATTCTCTCGCAGAAATTGGTCTTAGTGACAGACTATTCACCTGGGCCAGAACTGACACGAATTTGAGGACACTTTCAGAAGCTATCTTTCGTGCCGGTACGATGTTAACAACTTTTCGATACGGCACGAGATCATACTATTTGGATTATGATGCAAATGATTTTTTAATGGACAATCATTTTCACAAATTTGTCGTCGTTGAAAAAGGAACCCATTATTTTACAGTTCCACCTGACGTCTGTACATCCAAATGGCGCAAATTCTGGTACTTGAAGTTTGAACAAAGAATTAAGAAATGGTCTGGACACCAAGGACCTGAAGTTATGAAATCAGGAACAAAGCAAAACTTTCCTGTCAAGGATATGCCATTCTCTTGGGATGAAGTTATTGAATTGAGAGACCCATCCACCAGCTTTCCGGATAAATTCGCTAATTCCTCATGGATAGATGATCTTAGTGTTTTGGACTCGAAATTGACCGTAACATTTTACCGCTTTTGCGACTATTGCTTTCAGGTTGGAGAAGATGAAGAGACCTCAGAGTGCATCATGAATTTAAGGGAGTTGCAATCAGCATACATGGCCAAACAATTAGGGCCAGTTAATCCAATTATGTCTGCAGCTTATTTTAGACTCTTCTTGATTTTATTGGCGCAGGTTGTACTACTAGCTGGAGGTGATTCATCAAATATTGAAGAAGTTCTTGGAGCAGAAAAATTGGATTACCGGGAATTCTCTCTTCAACTCTTCAACTTGTATCATGACTGCGAAACCCAGCTATTCGTGAAGTGGTTTTACTATTGTAAGCCCAATACGTATCATGAATTTGTGATCTCTGAAAATATTTATCAGTTGGTGCTCGAATGCTATTCTAAGGAAAATCTTGGCTCCAGCAGTCCACAATTGAGATTCCCCGAGTTCTACCGTTATCTCCTACTCAACCAATCGTTCAGGCTTACTGATAGAATTGACCCATTGCTGATTATCACCACCAGCCTGTGGGGTCCTTTATTTGAGTCAGAAAATCCCCAAGAGAACGTGAAGAAATTTTATTTATCGACGTCAATGGTGTTTGTCATAACAGATATGTGTCGATCAGTGCAAGACAAATGGAAGAGGAACAGAATTGATCAGATTGGAATATTTGCTCATTTTGCTCCTCGGTTGTGGGAATTATGCAAGAGAGCTCGAAGTTTGGTTTGGGCATCTTGTATTTCCTCAATGTTACGATTCAATCCGGTCCAAGCGCAAATTGTGTATTGCCATTTCGAAAAGGATTCGAGTCTTCCAATTTTGCAGTTACATCTCAAAGCCGCGGGTGCAACCGAGTTCCAGTTGAAATACTTGAGCCATATCTTGACTAGCACAAACGAAAGAGAAGTCATTTCTTTATTCACGAACAAATTACTCGATGCTTTCCACGACAGTAAGTCTTGCAAAGCAGTGATAGCCAAAAACTACCCATATTTTGCAGAAAAAGTGATACGATTACGGGAAGAAATCATCGAAGTGAACACTGGTTTTTACAATTTGTATTTTCCTTTGCTAAATTGGATCCATTTTGATCTTGGCAGTCCAGAACTTAAAAAAGGTAACCTTGATTAGTTGGGAATTGAGGTTCTCCCATCCTATTTTTTATTTCAATAAAAAATTTCACTAGTACGTACACATATGCATTGAGGCAAAATGCACGAATGCTGGGCAACTATGCATGAAGTCACGAGCGATGTTGTAGATGGCTTCGCATAAAAATTTGCCAGAGTTCCTGCGGTGAGTCACAAATACCTGTATGCACGTTGATGAGTGTTGAGCTGATCTTGTACCGCGCTTAGCTCAAAATTTACTCTAATTGGCTGACAAGGATCAAATCCGTACATCCCACACAAGTCGACTACCCGGTTGACGCTGGGGAAGATCGGAAATTACATTTTCTTCCTTTACGAAAAAAAAAAAAGAGTCAGCGAAAAAAAAAAAGAGAAATCTTTTGCAAACCACTCCTCTTTACTTTTACTTGTTCGTTCTTCTTACACCATGTTGACGATTCGGAAGTCAGCTAGCATTCTCTCCAAGAGAGCAGCGCAATCCTCCAGAGCCATTGCTCTTTCGGTTTGCCAACAGCATACATTACTTCCTTCTACCACATTCCAGAAGAGAAATTTCTCTTCCACTCCAAAACTCGGATCGACCAGATCGACTGTGGTTCAGCTCTTGAATAACATTGGCTCGAAAAGAGAGGTTGAGCAGTACTTGAAGTATTTCACATCTGTTTCTTCCCAACAGTTTGCAGTCATCAAGGTCGGCGGTGCCATCATTACACAGCAACTTCCTGAATTGGCGTCCTGTTTGGCCTTTTTGTATCACGTGGGATTGTATCCTATTGTGTTACACGGAACTGGTCCCCAAATCAACGAGTTGTTAGAGGTTGAGGGCGTGGAGCCAGAATATATCGACGGAATCCGTGTCACTAACCCTAAGACCATGGAAGTGGTGAGAAAGTGTTTCTTGGAACAAAACTTAAGATTGGTTACTGCGCTTGAAAAGATGGGTGTCCATGCTAGACCCATCACCGCTGGTGTTTTCTCTGCCGACTACTTGGATAAGGACAAGTACCAATTGGTGGGTAAAATTGCGAGTGTCGACAAATCTCCAGTCGAAGCAGCTATTAATGCCGGTTACTTGCCCATTTTGACTTCCTTGGCGGAAACTCCATCAGGCCAATTGTTGAATGTCAACGCTGATGTTGCTGCATCGGAGTTGGCCAGGGAGTTCGAGCCATTGAAAATCGTGTACTTGAACGAAAAGGGTGGTATTTTCAACGGTAGCACCGGCGAAAAGATCAGTGCCATCAACTTGGACGAAGAGTACGAGGACTTGTTGAAGGAACCGTGGGTGAAGTACGGTACCAAGTTGAAGATCAAGGAGATTCACGACTTGTTGCAACACTTGCCTAGATCTTCCTCTGTCGCCATCATTGATGTCAACGATTTGCAAAAGGAATTGTTCACTGATTCGGGTGCTGGTACCTTGATCAGAAGAGGTTACAAGTTGATCAACCGTAACTCCTTGGACGAGTTCAGCAACCCCGACTTGTTGAGATCCGCGTTGTTGAGAGATCCAGAGATCAAGAGCGGTAAGTTGTCTGTTGCATCGTACTTGAAGCACTTGGAAAGCGTTTCGTTCAAGTCTTACGGTGATGCTCCATTGGAAGTGTTGGCCATTGTTGTTGATGACCCCAACAGCAAGGTTCCTGTTGCTAAGTTGGAAAAGTTCTTGTCATCCAAGACTGGCTGGTTGAACAATGTCACCGACAACATCTTTAACTCTATCAAGAAGGACTACACCTCGTTATACTGGATTGTCAACGAGAACGACCCTAACTTGCCATGGTACTTCTCTAAGTCTGACGGTTCTTTCACCAAGAACGGCGAAATTTTGTTCTGGTTCGGTTTGTCCACAGATGAAGCTTCCAACTTGATCAAGAAGTTTGATGTTGCTCGTGTTGGCTCTTCCCTTTCTTCAGCTACCGAATCTGGAGTGTTCTCTGCAAACACCCAGAAGAAGGGTTTCCACACCTCTACCAGACGCTACAACCCTACCTCAACCACCAACCCTAACCCACCTATCCGCGAAGGATCCAACCAAAAGAAATCCAAGGTCGCTTTGATTGGGGCCAGAGGATACGTTGGCCAAAACTTGATTACCTTGATTGACAACCACCCACACTTGGAGTTGAGCCTCGTGTCTTCTCGTGAGTTGAATGGTCAAAAGTTGCAGGGTTATAATAAGTCCAACATTGTTTACTCTAACTTGCAGACTGAAGACATCTTGGAGTTGGAGAAGAAAAACGAGGTTGATGTTTGGGTCATGGCTTTGCCTAACGGTGTTTGCAGACCTTTTGTGGATGCTATCGAGTCTGTGGAAGGTTCCAAGTCGAAAATTATCGACTTGTCTGCTGACTACAGATTTGACACTACCGGCGAGTGGACCTACGGTTTGCCCGAATTGGTTGATCGGAAGTCGATTGTTTCCGCTAAGAAGATTTCTAACCCTGGTTGTTACGCTACTGCTGCCCAAGTCGCGATTGCCCCTTTGAAGGAGTATATTGCCGGCATTCCTACTGTTTTTGGTGTTTCTGGTTACTCTGGCGCTGGTACTAAACCTTCGTTGAAGAACGATGTCAACTACTTGTCCAACAACTTGATCCCGTACTCCTTGACTGACCACATCCACGAAAAGGAAGTGAGCAACCAGCTTGGCTTGAACATTGCTTTCATTCCTCACGTGGCCCAATGGTTCCAAGGTATTTCCGCCACCGTGTCTATTCCCATCAAGCCACAGTCATTGACTGCGAGAGATCTCCGTAACATTTACCAGGAGAGGTACCAAGGCGAACAATTAGTTAGCGTGAGTGGTGAAGCTCCATTGGTGAAAGACATCAGTGGAAAGCATGGTGTTGTTGTTGGTGGCTTTGCTATCAACTCTGCTGGTGACAGAGCTGTGATTGTCGCGACTATTGACAACTTGCTTAAAGGTGCTGCTACTCAATGTTTGCAAAACATCAACTTGGCCATGGGTTATGGCGAGTATGACGGTATTCCAGATGACTTGGTCATCCGTGGTTAGATCCATAGAAATCAATGAAATTTATTTGAGTATTAGCGACTGTATATGTTTCCAAGTTAAATTACACAACTGGAGGAGAGGTCGCGAACGAAACAGGATCTACAATTCGTTGGGTGATACGCACTACATGACCCCAGCTGATGTCACAAATAAATCGCCGGAAACGCTCACAAGAAACTAACCAGCGCTGAAAAAATTGAATTCAACATAGTTTGATTTCGACATAGTACTCGTTACTTTTCCTTCGGTATTTCTGTAAAGGGCAAGCATTGATGGTATCCGGAACCACACCCGTGCATCCTCTCTTGGCGGTGTGCACCGTGTAATACAGTGGTCTATCACTGTTTGCAGTACTTCTCCACCATGCTTATTCCACCTGACAACTTTGGACTCGTTGAAGTGGGGGTGTACCGATGTTCCAAGCTTGAAGCGGGACATTTCCCTTTTCTTGCAACGTTACAATTGAAATCGTTGGTGTTGCTAGATGCCGCCAAGCCTCCTCGCACCCTCAAGTCATTTCTCCAAGAAAACAAGGTGGATCTCTTCAATCTTGGGGGTCTCAAAATCACCAACCATCAAAACACGGAAAACAGCTCGCTTGGAAGCACGGGCTCAGAAAATTCCGACGCGTCTGGTGGCGGAGAAACGGCACTCGAACCGAAAGGAGATGAAATCGAGGTGATTCTGTTGCGGAAAGAACGGTCAAAGAATGACGCGTGGATGCTCATTGAGAAGAACCTCATCATTGCGGCGTTTAACATTCTTTTGGATCGGACGAAACACAATGTACTTCTTGTGGATTCGTCGCTGTCGTTGGTGGGGATATTGCGGAAGATTCAAAAGTGGAACTTTGGCTCTATAATTAACGAGTACCGGATCTTCACCGGCAATGCAAGTAAGGAGAACTACAATGTGGAGATTTTTCTTGAGGTGATGAAAGTGGAGCTTGTTGCGTACGATGCTCGCCGGAAGGAAGAGGGTCGGGCTAGTATTTCATTTAGTCTGCGACAAATGACTCCTGCCCGAAGTTCCATAGACGATGGCGCCATCACGGGCGAGGATGAAGATGCGGTGTCGTTGAACGACTTTGAAGACGATATGGACGACGATATTCTCTCGGCGTCGCCGCAGATTCCTGCAAACTTGTTGAAGTTGGTGGAACAGCGCAAATCGGACGAAAGTCCGTCCATGTCCCCCGAATTGCGGTCCGGTATTCTTGAAAGGCAAAACAGCGGCGAGGGAATGGCTATGTTCCCTAGCGCGCGGAGAAAATCATCGGTTGATTCACGGTACATTTTGACAAGCAAGAGCCGACTTCGAAACCCCAGTTTCTCACTGTCGTTTTCTCCTGGCCGCCGCTCGCTGTTTGATTCAAGCATGCGTCAGTTTCGGTTTGAACGCAACCTTGAAGAACTTCACAAAATCAAGGAGAAGTATGACTACAAGTACTACAAGGCTACGCTGACGGACGGGGTGTATAAGGATGTTGAGACGATCCGGTTGAACCTCCCACCGGAGCACATGCTTCCTGATTGGTTTATTCGGGGAAGAAATTACTGGGAGCGAAAGTTTGGCCAAAGTCGGTGAATGCGGACAATCAACACAAATGGGACGTACTTTGATAGGAGTGTTTTGGGATTCGCATCCTGAAACAGGAAGAACTATGCTGTTGCGGTTTCCTTGTGCCCTAGATGGGATACGTGGACTATGAGAAGCTGCCGCACCGCCATTATGACAGGATTTCATTTAGAGGTGAATATCGAGGGACTATGCTTCTACCGCTAAATTGATATCGCTTGACGATAAACGTAGGGGGATTACTGTTTTTGGTTCTGTGGTGGGGTAACCGAAGTTTTAATTCAGGAGCTTTCTGCGGTGATAAATGTGGGGGATACTCCGGTGTTAGTAAATCTTCAACATACTGACAGGGATCCTGTAACCATGCTATTGCTGAAGCCTATATAATAATCCTGGCAGGTTTCCTTCCCATTCTAGAGACATATATTAGCAGAAATCTATTTAAGCAAAAACCTATTTTATCAACTTAGCAGGCCGCTTTCCAATGCAATTCTTATATACTCATAATCAGCCTCAAGTGTTTCCGCTCATACTTTGCCTCAGATTCAAGCACCACTTTAACATCAGGTCGTCATTCCCACAATACACGGCTATCTTAAGATTGTCGATTCTCCTCCAGGTATACCCGGTGCCTGCACTAGTTCCTGCCCCATGTGGCCCTACTCCCCGAGTCATACGCCCGCGTAGAGTCAAACTTCCCCATATCCAGGCTGCTGTCTACAGAGCCATTCATGAGCCGATCACGGAGACGGTTACTCAGCGAACTACTACGGCTAGCACTTGGTGCATTGCCCGAGCTGCTAGCACTGTAACCCGAGCTGCTAGGAGTGTATCCGGAACCAGACGTTGACCCGACCGATTGGCGGGTTTTATTGTACATTTCCTGTAACCGCGACGATCCACGGCGGGTGTATCCACCCAGAACCGGCCGTTCTGTGCTTTGGTGGCTCTCGTTCTGTGACAGCATAACTGGTGCCAGATTAACAGAATTGTAACTCGTCCGCACTGGCTGGTACTGAGATGATGACGCGCCGGACTGATATTGCTGCTGATGGCCCAGCGCCTGGCTCGTAGCCTGGGAGTGTTGTTTTTGTGCATTGGTAGCGCCCAACCATTCCGGGTAGGGCTGGTTGTGGGCGTCAAAGTAACTCACAAACGCGTTGTGGATCAAAGTAGACTCTGCGTTGGAGCCATCTTTTTCTGAGAATGAAGCAGGCGAAATGGAAAGACCAGAAAATTTCAGGTTGATTTTCGAAATGAACGAGCGGCCCGACGCAACATTGGGCTGGTACTGACTCATTTTGGAAGAAGTGGAGGTTGGAGCGATTACTGGTGGGAGTGGGTTGGCTATCGTGTGAGGGAGGTACGGGTGTGCGGCTGGTATTCCCCGCCTCGAAAGCCATTCGGTGCAGAGGTATCAAAACACGTGAGCATGCCGTGGTTTCAGCTTCTCGTCAACTGAATTACCCAAGTCCGCTCAACTGCAAATTTATCTAGACTAATGTATTGGTTTCCGGTGCTTCTGGATTTGTCGCCAACCATCATGCTGCTGTTGCTGAAACGCTACACCTGTAGGTTCGGTCAGATTCGCAGAAAAGGGTGACTACCTCAAGAGATTGTTGAAGAGCAACAAATTATGTTTCATTTTTTAACTGGCGTAGTATTCTTTCCATTATTTTATACCCTATTCTGATTCTCTATCACTACGCCACATATTCACCCTGTCTCCCCGTAACCTCACTGGGGGTCCTCTGCTCCTTCTAACCCTCTTTTTCTGTGATGGATATAGACTATTTGGGAATAGCCCCTGATTTTTATTTGGTGCGACTTTGTTTGTCTTAATCAAAAATTGGGGATGGTGGCCTTCGTAAACGACACCAGGATACACTTCAAGTATTCCAATGAAAGGTGCAGCGAATTCCCGTTTCCTTGCCTTGTGTTCACTACCGCCCTGACATCTCGCCCTCACTTAATAAACTTGGGTGTGAGAATCTCAGATAACGCCTAATCTTGTAAACATATACAATCGTCAGAAATTATTTCCCCGGTTGTCATATTACCCGAGGTAATGGGATACCATGACTCCAACATTTAATGCCAGAATCAGTTTGGGTGCAAAATGCACGCTTAATGCATAATCGCCGTTTCGCGCTGAACCTCATATGTACCTGAATATATCTCTGTACGACACCATATTTCTTATTTTCTGATCTTCGGGTGAAATTTTGTTAGCGCAAGGTACCTTTAGACCTTCTTCAAGTTAACCAATAAGAATCTCCAACGCTTTTCGTCTCTCGACATCTCTCTTCACCTTCCCCATCTCTCCTCTAACGCCATCGACTACTACCTGCCGGTTTGTGCGAACTCATCCTCATCTGGATTTTTCACCACAGTGAAAAAACCTCCATCTCTCACACCACTTGATCTACTCTTCCATATGTTTGTATCCCGAGTTTTGGGTTCTTTCCCAAAACGGACTTTCATGCCGGTAGCCGCATCCCGTGGGTTTGCTCGCTCGGCGTTTTTGAACCAATCGCTCGATGCTAAGCGCTATTCGGCTCCAGATGTGAAAAAAGTGCTTGAAAAGGGAGAAGTTTCGTTGTCCGAGTTCCTTGAGCTCAGTGTGTTGCAGCCTGAGTTAAAAAAAAGCGTTTCTCGCCTCAACTATGACTCGCTTACCCCCGTGCAATCGAAATCGTTGATGCCCATGCTCTTGGAAGACGGTGTTGTCTGCAGAGCGAAAACCGGAACCGGTAAGACGATGGCGTTCGCTATCCCGGTGCTCCAGTCGTGCTTGGAAACCTACAAGGCGCACAGATCTATTAACAAGGTGGAGGCGTTGGTGATTGCTCCCACCAGAGACTTGGCGTTGCAGATCCAACAAGAGTTTGACAAACTCATTGGTCGTGACAGATCGCTCTCGAGTAAATTCGAGGTGAGACTTTGTATTGGAGGAAAGATTGACAAGCCTAGCAGAAGAGTCCCTGCCATCGTGGTGGCCACTCCAGGCCGTTTGGAGGCCAATCTTAGAGACTCGCGTTATCTCAAGATGTTCTCCGACTTAAAGTACAAGGTGTACGACGAGGCTGACCGGTTGTTGGACCAGGGTTTCGAGGACACTTTGCGTGAAATTGATTCCAAGCTCGAAGATGCTCGCCAGTACGCTGAGTCTGAGCCTAAAGAGACGAAAAACGTTTTGTTCAGTGCTACGGTGGATGACAGAGTCAACAAGTTTGCCCAGGAAACCATCGGCAAGGACTACTCTTACATCAACTGTGTCAATGAAAATGAGCCTGAGGCGCACGAGAACATTGACCAGACCATCGTGAAGACCAAGGACATCTACCAATCGCACATTGCTGCCATCAGCGACATATTCCGCAACAGAGAAACTAACCCCAACTACAAGGCGATTCTTTTCGTGCCAACGGTTATCGGCTCCGAGTTCTTGTTTGAGGTTGTGAGCGAGTTGAACTTGCAAAGCAAAATGCGCAACTGGGTCTACAAGTTGAACGGTAACATGACCCAAAGCAGAAGAGACCGCACCACCCAGCGTTTCCGTACTTGCAAGTCTGGTTTGTTGATCTGTACTGACGTTGCTGCCAGAGGTTTGGACTTCAAGAATGTCACCGACGTGATTCAAATCTGCCCAAGTTTGGATGTGGCCGACTATGTTCACAAGGTTGGTAGAACTGCCAGAGCTGGAACCTCGGGTAACGCTACCATCTACTTGTCGGAGCCTGAATACAAGTACAAGCGGGTTTTGGAAAAGGAAAGAGGTATTAAGTTTGCTCAAGAAGTTGAGTACACCACCTTTGAAGAGGACCGTGTCGCTATTGAGGAGGCGCTGTTCTCAAGTGAGGACGTGGAGGACTATGTGAAGAGTATGTTTGGTTTCTACAAGGGTGCTATTTCTGTTTACCGCATGCAGTTGGATACGGTAATGCGTGACTTGGTCAACCTTTTGAGATTCTTCACTTCCAACGCTACTGCCACTGTCGAAATGAGCAGAAAGCGTTTCACGATGATGGGTCTTCCTTGGAGTTTGGTTCCGCTGCACTTTGAGGTGGAAGGAGGTGCGCCAACTTCTAACAAACACAACAACTACAGAGGAAATGATTTCAGAAAGAGCTATAGGCTGAACGACCGTTCGTCCAACCAACGCAGATTTTCCGATAACGAAAACTCTAACTATGGCGGCAGACCTAAGTTCTCTAACGACAGACGTTCTAAGAGAACATTTGATAACTCTGACTCTTACAAGCCAAGAAACAACTCTGGCTCTTACAAGTCTAGAAACGACTCTGGCTCTTACAAGTCCAGAAACGACTCTGGTTCTTACAAGTCTAGAAACAACAGCAACTACTAGACTCGGCCCTAGAACGACTGGAGCTTTTGCAAATACCTCCGGGTGAACACGTATACTTCACGACACACATGTACATAGCAAATAAATTGACAAAAACGACGGATATACTATGTTGGCTCACGGCAATCTCTTGTTCTTCTTTTTGTGTTGCTTCATTCTCTTGCCCTGGTTGGCAGGAAACTGGCGCACGGATTTGGTCGACTTCTTCTCCGAGTGCAATTCACTGTCACTTGTGTCTTCTGATAATAGGAGCTCGCGTGAAATGAAAACGTATGCCACTAGCAGCAATATGATGATGGTGTCAATAATAATGATTTTCTTCTGAAAACTTAACTCTCGGGTGAAATGCAGGGTTTTAATATTGAAGGTTTCGATCAACTCGTTTGTCCACACCTCATGGTTATCCACACTTAACTGAGCTTCTTGCTTCAACGCTTGCAATGTTTGGTGGAGGAATTGGGTATGGGCGGAAAATGACTGGTTGAACTGTTGAAGGACATTTTCAAGTCGTGCTGATTGACGTCTTTCCATAGTGGTGAAGGCATTAGAGAGCAATTTACTCTGTTCTTCCACATATAAAAGAGAGAGCGACGCATTCGATTCCAACAAGCTCAAACGTTTGACGATGTTTCGAAAAAGCGATTCTTCTGTTGTCTTTGCACCGCTTGACTCTATAGAAGTAGTGGAATCGTGAGAAAGGGGAACTTCACAGACCTCTGTCGAGTTTTGGTCTTTTAAAAACTCATTCAATGCCAAATAAGGTAAGACGACACGGCATTCCTCATCCATGGGCCCGAAATCAGCACTATAGTTTGGAACAGTATCCGCATAAGCAGTTTTTTCTGAAGAACCTAATGTTTTCGCGGTTGAAGTTTCTTCAACGGATTCGGAACTTTTGAATTCTTCCATCATTGTTGTACCGTGTACCCTGACCAAAGAAATAGGGCAGTAAAACTCGTTGCCGTAATGACTGAGAATCTCAACCTTCAAGTACCGAGCCCAGATGAGAGGATTCTCGATGTCAAAAATCTGAACATCACGGATGTTTTCAGCCTCGTACTCTCCCAACTCGTGCCAGCCAGTGGTAACAGGGAATCGGTCGGAAACGGAGAATTTGACGGTTTTGAACATCGAACTGAAAAGCTCAAAATTGCCCATTACCACCGAAGTGACAAGAATATCCTGACAAAGCTCAATCACCACAAACTTGTTAGTAGTGGAGCATTTATTTAGAAGATAAGAGTCTTTGACCTCCTTCAAAATAGCCGACGCTCCTTTGGCGTCACTGTTTGTCTTGACAATGGTCGCGGCACAGTCCAGTGATGCGTAGTTGAATTTGTCCTTATAAGTTTTCCCCTGGTCGATTTCTTCTTGTCGTGGTTCTACCACACTGGAAACCGGGGTGTGAATTTCTAGGCTGTTAGCAATGGCCACTGATGTCTCACTGGCTTCAGAAGCGATCAGCTGCACTACTTCTTCCTCTTTTTCTTTATGCTTTTTCCATTCTTCAAACGACATGAACCGGCAATCGTCGGTTGAGTTTTCGGTAGAGCCTTCCTGTTGCAAGTCGAACTGACTCAAGTTGGCCATATCGGCCGTCGAATTATACAAGACGGGTAGTTCTATTTCTGAGGAGTTCAGTTCTCCGGGGAATTCCGAAAGGGGTTTCGTCAGCTCCGTGCTATTGGACGGTAAAGAGTTGAGTGTGGACGAGACGCTGGAAGCGGAATCAGGTTCGATGGCTTGAGTTAGGGCCCATGTGTGAGGAAATAGGGCGAGAAATGCCACGAAGAGGGTGATCATTGGTGTTGTAATATGTTAGTGAGATGACTGTGGTTTATGATCTGTCGATGTAGTGCTGGAGCTGGGACCTCGTGGCTGTGACTCACTAACTTCGGAACGTGGGAGATTGTGGGAAGTAGTTGATCGTTTGCGGCGATTCGATGTACCGGTAACCAGGATCGACTTGCAAAGAAAAGGATGGTAGGCTAGTAAGGGACCGAGACCATATGGTGTATCTGAGATGGCTGCGACGGCAACTACAGTTCTGACTATTCTTGGAACTCGTTTTGTCACAGTTCTCGGACTTGATTCGGCTCTCGGACTTGATTCGGCTCTCAAAAGTTATTTTGGGTCTCGCGGAGTTGGATTTATGTCGGAGCTTGGTTCTCGTTCCTTGATCTGAGTAGCACACCTATTGCAGCGCTTCTATTCCAGTCCAATCTCTCCTTCTGGTACAATATCTCACTCTCGGATATTCAATGCCTCAATCTAGTGTCTCCACGGCGCAACACAATCGTCTGGCGGCAGGTGACAGATTACGGTGTGAAACTATTGTAGTGTATGGAGTTGGGTGCGGGTCTGTGCGACCAGAGTGCATCTCCCGCTTCTTCGCCTCTTTAGTGTATTCCACCTCCTCCCCCAGTACCATGCTCAAACTCTTGCCGTTGCTGGCGCGGCTGGACTCCACCGCGTTGAAACAGCCCAAAGAACTTTTCTCCTACTCGCGCACCATCGACGGCGACTGGAACCTCGACGAGGCGGAATCGAAATCCTCCGCGCTCAACTACTTCTACTTCCCGGACACCTATGTCGACCAGCGGCTCGACCTCCAGGCGGGCTTCAAGACGTTCAAGCAAATCCCGGAGGCCGACAACCGCGCGCAGTTCCCCGTTTTGCTTGCCGCCATCCAGCAACACGAACAGGCGACCGGCAAAAAGACTAAAACCGACATCATCACGTTCCGCGGCATCATGACAAAGTTGCTCACGCTCCCGTACAACATGAACAGCGGGTTCCAGCTCTACGTGATTGGCTACGACGGCCAGCTCTTCATCCAAAACGACGATGCGTTTGACGCCGCCGCGCGCGAGAAAGAAAACGCCGGCGTCTCGCCGGACCAGCAGCGGTACCGCGACGTGTGCGCGTACGGCGGGTACAAGTTCGAGACGCTTGTGACGCTCCCCAAGCCGTGGGCGCAGTGCAGCCGCGGCGCCATCGAGAAGCGCCACAAACGCGTGGTCAATAACTACGAGCAGTACATCAGCGTGGTGCGCACCGGCATTGGCAAGGTCAAGACGCTCTTGGCGGGCGAGGTTGACTGTGTGTGGGACTACGCTCCGGCGGACGAGAACGTGCTCCCCCACTACGTGGAGTTGAAGACGTCGCGCGCCATCGCCACCCCAGCGCATGCGGTGGCGTTTGAGCGCAAGCTTTTCCGCACCTGGGCCCAGTGCTTCTTGCTCGGCATCACCAAGATCGCGTACGGGTTCCGGGATGAGCAGCACGTGTTGACGGACGTGGAGATCTACAACACCGACGAGGTGCCGGTGATGCTCAAGGACAACGAGCTTCCGCGGGGGCAGACCGCCAAGGTGGTGTGTGTCGAGGCGTTGAAGTGGTACGGGGCAGTGTTGGAGTGGCTCCGGGCGAACGTGGATGCGACCGACGAGCGCACGGCGTACAAGGTGACGTACGACCCGGGCTCGAGAACGTTTCTGTTGACGGAGTGTGTGGGCGACGACAACCGGCGGTTGCGCAACGGCGACCTCTTGACGGACGAGTTCAAGAGCTGGCGCGAGCAGCTTCGGAGGTAGGCGGGTTGTCTGGAGATTACTGCGTAGTGAATTTACGGCATAGGAATCGTGTGGCTGACTGTAGGCTGGAGTTGGGTTGGGCAAACGGCGGACATGTGACGATGACAGGGCAATTGGATCAGCTGAGGAACACCACACCTGCGTTTTGGGACGCTTACTATTTTATGACATCTTTCCCGTATCCTCTCTGACCTCAATTAGTCACTTCTTCTATCAAACATCGGGCATCTTCTATCTATGCTCTCACGTCGATCTTCTCGAGTCTACCCTCACTATCTACCCTCACTATCTAACCTCACCTATTTTATCTAACATCCTATTTATCTTCTGTCTAATCTTCTCAAGTGTATCTTCACAATTATATCCTTATCTAAACTTTTACATCTGCCTTTATCCTGTCCCATCTATCTTGTCACATATATCTTCTTTCTACACTTTTGACCTTAATTCCTCATCTACCTCCTCATCTATACACGCATCTATCATCTCACATCTATCTCATCTATACTCTCACATCTCCTCGCATATTCTATCTAAACTTCTAACATGTATCCCCTCACATCCATCCTCCGATCTTCTTCCTCTCACATCTACCCTCTATCTATCTTCCTATTCTCTCTTATCCATCTCCTCATCTATTTCTTCCTCTCTATCCTGTCCTACCCTCTATCTTCTAACATCTCACATCTCTCCCCACTTCTCCTCTCTATCCTCATTAGTCGCAACATCACAATTATCTTAGCAGTTCCCTCTAACCTCCATCGCACAACAACCAATCGCCAAAGGGTTACTTCCTCCAACGGTGACAAATCATTGGTGGCCCAGACCGCCCCACACTTTCGCGGACCAAATTAGGAAAGTGGGTCCGCAGCAACAATTGGTGTCACCGCAAATTAAACGTCATGCCGCAGCCCACAGCAACCCACGCGGAACCCGTCAACCCGTTGCAACTGTCGCTGTGGCTGCGGTTGTCTCCATCCACTAGTTCGTGCCCCAAACAAAAATGGCACATTGCGGGGAAACAATGGCCTGCCAAACCGAGGATCCACATGGCGAGATTGCGCCCGCCACATGATACCGCGAATCCGCAATTTGGAAAAATGTCCCGTCGGCAATGCCCGAACCAAAAGTGTCCCGTAGCTCAACCACCTGGTGCTGCACCCTTGTGGTTGTGGCAAAGAACCGCTCCTTCACCGTAGGTTTGGCCGAAAATGGCTTGTTTGCTTTCTCCCAAGCATGACCAATGCCACATGAGTAACCCTCCGCTTACCATTGG
This sequence comes from Clavispora fructus, assembly GCA_003707795.2. NCBI lineage: Eukaryota > Fungi > Ascomycota > Pichiomycetes > Serinales > Metschnikowiaceae > Clavispora > Clavispora fructus. The sequence continues at coordinate 280,065 of PPLK02000005.1, forward strand.
CTCGGCTTAGTCAACCACGCAGGTCTCGATCGCATGCATTGTGACGCAACTATATAAGATAAGATCCCCGCCATGTGCAACTGGTCTTCCCATTGCAAAACCTCCCTCCTACCCCAACCGAACATCTGTGGCTTGCGGTTACTTTACGGTTTTCACTTTTATTCAATTTCCCACCATTAAGCCCAACTGATTGGTCTTGTCTGACTCCGCAACAATGGCCCCCACATATACCAACTCCAACGGGTGTCCCATCCCCGAACCCTTTGCCACACAAAGAGTGGGCCAACACGGCCCCTTGTTGTTGCAGGACTTCAACTTGATTGACTCGTTGGCCCATTTCGACCGCGAGAGAATTCCCGAGAGAGTGGTGCACGCCAAGGGCTCTGGCGCCTACGGTGTGTTTGAAGTCACGGATGACATCACCGACATTTGCTCCGCCAAGTTTTTGGACACCGTGGGCAAGAAGACCCGCACCTTCACCCGGTTCTCCACCGTGGGGGGTGAGATGGGCTCGGCCGACACCGCCAGAGACCCCAGAGGCTTCTCCACCAAGTTGTACACGGAAGAAGGAAACTTGGACCTTGTGTACAACAACACGCCGGTGTTCTTCATCAGAGACCCCTCCAAGTTCCCGCACTTTATCCACACGCAAAAGAGAAACCCCGAGACCCACTTGAAAGACGCCAACATGTTCTGGGACTACTTGACGTCCAACGAGGAGTCTATTCACCAGGTGATGATTTTGTTTTCCGACAGAGGCACGCCTGCGTCGTACCGGGAGATGAACGGCTACTCAGGCCACACCTACAAGTGGTCCAACGCCAAGGGCGAGTGGCATTATGTGCAAGTTCACTTTATCTCCGACCAGGGCATCAAGACCTTGACCAACGAGGAGGCTGGCGAGTTGGCGGGCTCCAACCCGGACCATGCGCAGGAAGACTTGTTCAAGAACATTGCCCAGGGCAATTTCCCCTCGTGGACGTGCTACATCCAGACCATGACTGCGCAGCAGGCGAAGGAGGCGGATTTCTCTGTGTTTGACTTGACCAAGGTGTGGCCCCACAAGCAATACCCGTTGCGGAGATTTGCCAAGTTCACCTTGAACGAGAACCCCAAGAACTACTTTGCGGAGGTGGAACAGGCGGCGTTCTCGCCTGCCCACACCGTGCCTTACATGGAGCCCTCCGCGGACCCGGTGTTGCAGTCGAGATTGTTCTCTTACGCCGACACCCACAGGCACAGATTGGGCCCTAACTACACCCAGATCCCAGTCAATTGTCCGGTGGCGGGTTTGTACAACCCTCACATGAGAGACGGAGCGATGAATGTCAACGGCAACTTGGGCTCTGCGCCAAACTATCTTGCCACGAACAAACCGGTGGAATTCAAGCAGTTTTCACTCCAGGAGGACCAGGAGGTGTGGACCGGCGCTGCGTGTCCTTTCCACTGGAAGGCTACTGATGGAGAGTTCAAGCAAGCGGCTGAGTTGTACCGTGTGTTGGCCAGATACCCGGACCAGCAGAAGAACTTGGCGCACAACATTGCGGTGCATGCGGGCGCTGCCTCCGACGAGATCAAAGAGCGCGTGTTGAAGTACTTTGGCAAGGTGAGCCCCGAATTGGCGGCGAACATCAAGAAAGAGTTTTAATGGAGCGTTAGTAATGAAATTGACTAAATTGGTTACATGTAGAGTAGTTGAGATGCGACAGGTGCGGGGAGTCATGCTGGCCGAGGAACCTCTGTAATTCCAGGAGATCTACTAGACATATCTTGGAGATTTGCTGGAGATTTGCTGGAGATCCTTCTTGAGGAATCCTCTGGATCAACCATCGAGGTCTCAACTTCAAAGGCAATGTCAAGGTAATGGTCAACGTGATCGAGCCTTGCTACCACTCGTTCATTGCAGCCAAATCTACAGCTCTTTAAAATTCGAAATTTTTATTATACACTATGAGCAGAGCATCAAGCCGCCGCAGAAAATGGCGAAAGAATTAGAGCTTGGTGGTGTTGCAAGATGGGCATTCGCAGGCAGATCCACATTTGCAAACGGTAGTGCCATTGCCACAACAGGTGTTACCCTTGGAAGATTTGGCAGCGGTGGGGTTGGGGACCACAGGCGCTGGGGCGGTTTTCTTGGAACAACAGGACATTAGTGATGTGGAGAGAAAATGGGGAGCGGCAGAATTTTATAGTGATAACGTCCGGGTACTCGCACCGGATTAGGCAAGTGGGTGCGCGCGATAGCGGAACCTGTGGCGGTCAAATTCCGCAACCTGCGCTTTTTGTGTGCAAATATAACCCGCAACCTTTTAAGTCGGCGCAGGTGCAGAACAAGACTAAAGTGCAATTTGCGCCTGTGGGTTTAACCTGCAATGTTAATCTGCACATACCCGGCTTCCTGGTATGCACGTCTACCGTTTGGAAGTTGCGGTGGAACACAGCCCACTTCGGCGGAATGACGCGGTGACCGATAGATCTCTTCTATTATCAGTGGTGTAAATGTAGAAACAGGGCGGAACTCATGGCTCGCGCATAGAGCCCAAGTGCGACCGAACCTATGTCTAGCCCCAAACCCGCACTAACCCAATGTCTAGCCCCAAACCCGCACCGTACCAAATGTGAAGCCAAACGTAAACAAATAGACGAAACGGTAATGAATCTCTGGGGTCAATGGAATGGCGTGCCCGCCGCGTGTTGTCTAAACCGCGGAAACGGGCAACACCTATCATGGAGGGCCGGGGCTGGGCCTGTATTTAACCTGGGCTCACAATTAAACCTAATGTCACACTTGAGTAGCAATTGGTTTCACATGTGCTATGGCGGCTGGACGTCCATGTCACGGGAGAAATTGCTGTTTCCTGCAGGCCCGTACCTTAACCAATGCCAGTGGAGGTTTAGCTGCGGGCGGAAAAGCGTGGGTAGCGGAATGGCCAGACCGCAGTGTTGACCATCGCCCAAATGACCCAGGCTGCGACACTGCTGGACCCACCCGAACCGCACTAAGACCGTGCACCACCACACCGCCATTAATAACACCACTAATTATGTCGCCCGTTCCACGAAATATGCCGCGCCAAACAGTCACTGCCACACTCAATCACCGCCACGCACAATCCATATGATCTACCAATCACCGCGAATAAAAATAGCTGTCAATCCATCAAGGCGAAGCAAAGAAGCGCGGGTGCAGAGAAGCAACTCCTAAGTGACCGGGTGCAGCCGGTTGTATGCACGCCGCACCAAGCGAAACCTATAAAGCCACGGGGTTTGCCCACCGTTGGCGTGGGTATCTACATCCAAAATGGTTAACTTAGTTTCTGCTGCTCAAGGCGCTATCGACACCCTCACTTCCGACGCGGTGGGCGCGTACGACACCGTTACTTCCGGCGCGGCCGGTGTGGTGGACACTGTCACTTCGGGCGCGGTGGGCGCGTACGACACTGTCACTTCGGGCGCGGTGGGCGCGTACGACACTGTCACTTCGGGCGCGGCGGGCGCATACGACACCGCGACGTCCGCAGTAGGCGGCGTGGTCCAGAGCACGACTGGTTCGGGCGCGTCGGCCGAGACTGACACTGCGTCGACCGCCGGTTCGGGCGCCGCCACTGGTTCCGGTACCGCCGCTGGATCCGGCACTGCCGCTGGTTCTGGCGCCACTGGGGTTTCTACGGCGAGTGGCTCGTCCAATGGAACTTCTTCCAACACCAGATCCACTATGTCCACCACTAGAGGCTCTAGTTCGTCTGGTTCTTCGGAGAGTGGTTCCAGTGCCAGCTCGTCGTCCGAATCGAGCAGTTCTTCTTCGGGCGCGGCGCTCAGTCCGGGTCTGTGGAAAAAGAGCGCTGCGGTTGCGGCGCTCGTGGGATTGTCGTTTGTGGTGAACGTTTTGTAAAAAATATATAGCAATAGAATTGTTTTGAGATTACTGTATTGAGACTGGGCGTGGAGTGTTTGTGGGGCGAATCTAGAACCGACTATGCAAGCGCGAATGTTTGGCTGTCCGTGATGCGTGCACCCAGCTTTTGCATGGTTTGGGTCTGGTCCATCTGCAGCGACTTCTCTGCCTCCATTATCACGGTTAGGGCTTTTCTAGCTCTGGATTTGTCATTGAACAATTCTTGGCATGGCGGAACGCACCGGTGTGCAGCCGTTTTTCTGCGAATCGTAATTTGCACCCATTGTCTGTGCTCTCGAATAATCAGCTTGGTCAAAGTGATTGTTGAACGGTGATCATCCGGTGGTAGAAAAAATCTCTGGAAATAGTGAACCGTCTAGGGTGCGAATATTATCTCCACTTCTTGTCGTTCGCTCGGCCGATACTCTCGTTTTCCACTCACTCACTCACTCACTCACTCACTCACTCACTCACTCACTCACTCACTCACTCACTCACGGATTTCCACTCACTTTCATTTTAAACCCACTCTTTGTTCCCGTGTATTGTACTTCGTTTTTGCTGTTCCCTTGCTTCTTTCACTTTGCCTTGTTTGTCCCATTCGCCTCTCAACTCTTTATCGTCTCCTGTGTAGTCCCTTACTGCACATTCGCGATGTGCCATTACTCTCCACACTATCACCATGTCCGAAAAACCGGCCCGCCTTCAGGTCGACCCCGATTCGATTCCAGATGACGATAGACCTCCACAAACAGGCCATACCTTCAATATCTGGTACTTAAAATGGGCTGGCGGCGACTCCAGCTCGCGCAACTACACCAAACTGAAATTCCGTGTCAACATCAAGAAGGATTCGGGCTACACCAAAGCCTCGCCAAACAGCCCCATCTGCCTCTTCTTCGCCCGTGGCTGTTGCTACAGAGGGAAAAAGTGTCCCTATTTGCATCGTCTTCCGTCGGAATCCGACTTTGGCATCCCCACCCAGGACTGCTTTGGCAGAGACAAAACCGCAGAATACAGAGACGACATGAGTGGCGTCGGGCTGTTGACATACGCAAACCGCACGCTTTATGTGAGTGGAATCCATGTTAGCGACGACTCCGATAGTGTGTTGACGCGGCACTTCCAGGAATTCGGCTCCATCGACAAGATCAAGGTGTTGCACGGTAAAGGTTCTGCGTTTGTTAGCTTCCGGCTTGAGGCCGAGGCCCAGTTCGCCAAAGAAGCAATGGATGCTCAATCTTTGGACGGGTCGGAAGTCATCAGCGTTCGCTGGGCCAACGAAGACCCCAACCCGAACGCTCAGGAAAACAACAAGAAGGCAGTTGAAGAACGGGCTATGGAAGCAGTACGCCAATTGCTCAATAAGAGGAATCCCGAGCTGCTGGCGCAACTGGCATCAAAGCGGACCAAGAAAAATACGGAGCCGCTGCTCGAGTCTAAGGAGCCACTTCTCGAGACTACTAAACCAGAGTCGGTTGACTTAGAACAGACGCAAAACCATGCTCGTGTGTCACCGTTTTTGGGTGCTGCTCGACTTGCTGCGTTGGAAAAGATCCGCCTCACGCGTAAACTTGTCAAGCCGTCATTTCTTGACCGTTTAAATTCTCAGGCTACGACATCTACGCCGTCTGCATCTTCCGCTATTGCATTGTTAAAAGGCTATTCTAGTGATTAATCATGGTGGCCCGGTATAACCATTCAGGGATCTTGTATCCGCCTCGGCTGAGAAACTTTTTCAACTCGGGAAATGTGTCCTTGTCGCCGTCATCAATGAAGGTGTAACTTTCACCCTTCTGGCCAGCTCTTCCTGTTCTTCCGATCCTGTGGATGTACTCCTCGAACTTTTTGCTCATGTGGAAGTTAACAACCATGGAAACATGTGGCACGTCAAGACCTCTGGCTGCAACGTCAGTGGCAATAAGCACATTGGCTTTTCTTGTTCGGAAACTGTCAACCGCCTTTTCTCTCGCCTCTTGTGTTTTTGAACCGTGAATAACGGCCACATTGGGAAATCCCTTGCTCGCGAGCTCGTCTGCCAACTGCTCAACAGTGCGCTTGAAATTGGCAAAGATAATCACAGACAAGTCGTGATTTTGGTCATGGCCCTTGAGGATTTTCACCATCTTCGCCACCCTCCTGTCATCAACTTCTTGTTGAGATGAGGTTTCCGCAACATAGTCGAATTGCTGCAAAATGTTGCCCACCACTTCATTGGCACCGCCAACGAAGAGATATGCGGGGTCAGTTAGGTAGTTCTTGGTGATTTTCTCGATCGACGGTGTTATGGTGGCGGTGAACATCAAAGTAGTTCGTTTTGTGATACGGAAAATGCGTGAATCGATCGACTTCTGCAATGCCTCGGACGTGGGGAGATACTCCAAGATGTTCTGGAGCGACTTTTCAAACCCCATGTCAATCATTTTATCTGCTTCATCCATAGTCAAATGATAGCATTTCTCAAGACTGATAATGCCTCTTTCGAGCGAATCTACTAGTCTGCCGGGCGTAGCCACCACAATATGTACTCCGTTTCTGAGTGAGTGCACTGTTTCCTCGTATTGATGGCCACCAATGATCGTAACCACTGAAAGACCAAGTGGAGCGGCGAATTTTTCGGCCTCTTTTGTGATTTGCAACGCCAATTCTCTTGTGGGGGCAAGAATGAGCCCAAGCGCCTTGTTCCCGTTGACCTCCTTCGTGTGTTCGTACTTCATATACTCAGGCTCAATATTAAGAATGTAGGTGAGAAGGGGAAGCAAAAATGCTAGGGTTTTTCCCGAACCGGTTTCTGCGATACCCACCACGTCACGATGGTTCAAACCATTGGGCACCGTAGCCCTCTGTACCGGGGTAGGTTCGGCATACCCAAGTTTTGTTGTGAGAATGTCAATAATGGATTTGGGAAGTTGTTCCTCGTGCCACAGTCGCATCGGATTGCTGATATCATTGCCTTTTGACGAGATGTTGAAATCGTCTTTGAAGATTCTCCAGTCCCGGAGGGTCATTTCCAGAAGGCGCTTATCTTTCCAATGTCTAGAGGGGCCCGACTCTATGTCTGGACGGTTGACCGGTTCAAGCGTAACTAAGGGCTGATACGATTGTGATGTATCCTCTTCGGTACTCCACTCAAACGAATATTTTCCATTGTGAAGCCTGGGGGGCTTTTTGTTACTTGTAGGTTGTGGAGTTGGGGGTTCGGACTCTTCGTCCCGCAGCCGCTTAACCTTTGTAGGTTTGGACACTTTTGTGCGTAGCTCTCTTTTCTTCTTAGAGATGAATTTTGGTTTTGCTGAGTTGACACTTTGCAGTATTAGATCTTCGACGGAAACAGGTCTAGACATTAGGGAGAGTGGAGATGAATGAAGATGGCTTGAGATGAGTGAGATTGCACTATATGCGCATTTCCACATGTGGTTCCTATGCACAATCTATACTGTGTAGTTCCAGCTCCAAATTACAGGCTTGTATGAACCAATGAAACATTCAGTCTATGAACGTCTCCAATAAATATATAAAAGAAGCACTCCAATCACAAGCACCGACAACAGCGACGTGAATTCAAATGTCGCGGAGTAGCAAGACGAACCCTTATCACATACATAGTCGTCGTCCACGATCGTACTGTTGTGGTCGTATATGTAGCCAAAGAGTTTGGTGAACACAGTCAACCCTGGAACAGTGCTGGAGTAGACGATTCCCCATATAAGGGAATAGTTCTTCATGGAAAACAAGTCGGCCATTATTCCCGGGAACGACGTGAAGCACAAGCCATACGCGAAGCCAATGGTGCACGAAATCAAAGAGAGCCAGATATTGACGTGGGTGAGGGAAGAGCTCCAAGTGTCAAACGGGAGCGAAAGGGCAAAGTGTCCGGCGCACATCACCACCACGCCAGAGAGCGTCACCCAGTGCCGTTGGCAGTGGAACCGGTGTACCAAGTTGTCCGACAATGGTCCTGCGGTGAGCCGGCCACCAAAGGAAAAGAGGGCGATCAACGACACGTGGACAGCCTGCAACGAGTGCAATGAGGGGAGATCGGTAGTGGTGTGGGCAAAACGGGTATAAATGGCCTTGACGATAAATCCCACCGAGTAAATGTACATCTGTCCCATTCCCTGCAAAATCGCCATCAAGAAAAAGTGGATCCAGAAGATGGGATGCAGCAACGACTGCTTTAAGCCCAAATGCTTAAGCGACGTGGTTGGGCCGGGAGAAACGTCTTCTGGTTGGGCCGAGGAGGCCATAAGGGGCACCCCCTCCTCCTCCTCCAGCTGTTCTTCGAAAAAATCTTCTGCCAGCAGCAGATTACTGTGGCCGTCGATCCGCACGTAAAGCACGCCAATGGTCTGCATCACGGTCGACGATAAGGCCAAGAAAAGCAAGAAGTGGCTCACGTTTCCGTGGAAGAGCTTTGTGTACGCCAACGAGTAGAGGAGACTGGAAATGGCAAAACTGGCGATGGTAAGACTCTGGGCTGTGCCCTTATACTTGGGGAAACTCACGGTCACCGCTTTCAACGAGGCAAAGTAACTGGCGGTGGAACCTATGCCAATGAAAAACATGGCAGTGATCAATTGCCACGACAGCGCATCGTCACCCTCGCCGTAGAGCGCCCGGAGCCAATTGTAGCCCAACGAAATGAAGATAAGAGAACAAAACACCGGCAACTGCGTTCCGTACAAATCCGTGATGTACCCTCCGAGAAGGCCCCCGACGGAGGTTCCGATGGTGGCACTGATGTTCAAATCGGCCGCCAGGGACGAGTCGAGACCACAATTGTCAGCCAACTGGGTTCCATATACGGAGTAGACAAACAATGTTCCGCACGATAGTGCTACGGGGATGGATGCGGCCGAAATGAGCCGGGGGCTGGTTTTGGGAAGATATTTTTCCGCAAACATAGGAATGGGAAGAAAGTGGGGGAAGAAACGGGTGAGGGAAGAAACGGGCGAAAGAAGATGGTTCGGCACCAACCATGTAGGTGTGGAGGGCGGAATTGGTTCGAGTGTGGAGTGCGCGAGGAATATGCCGAGCCGATTGAGTGTATGCTCGAATCGAAAAAAGGACAATTGGTCAGAAAAACAAGCGGTGTATTAGGGTTTTAATTCACTTTTTTATTTTTGTTTTTTGTTGTGTTTGTGCCTTTGCCTTTGCCTTTGCCTTTGTCTTTGTCTTTGTCTTTGTCTTTGTCTTGTCTTTGTCTTGCCTTTGCCTTTCCGTTTGCCTCTCCTCAAATCTCTCTCCTCTTGTCGCGCCCAGATATCCATCACCAGATATCCACCCGTTATCCATGACAACAAATACACCGAACCAAAACAAACCCATCCAACCTTGAGGACTCTGAAACCGCCTGCTGCCGGCCTAAACCCCGCCCCGACCCAGTGGACCTCCGACCCAGACGGGACCATGGGTCACGTGCCGGGACCGCTACTGGGCATGGTCGTGCGCGCGTCATTCGGTGTCGACAATTTTTCATCCACTTTGCTCGCCTTTCTTGCCTTTTCTCCACTAATAATTATCACACAATGCCAATTGACCCAGAGAAATTAGCTAAGTTGCAAAAGGCCGGTGCCAAGAAGGTCGGTGGTGCCAGAGTCAAGGCCAAGAAGGTGGTCAAGTCCGAGTCTGACGACGTCAAGTTGATGGAGACTTTGGCCAAGTTGAAGTCGGTCAAGGTTGAGAACGTGGAGGAGGCCAACTTCTTCAGAGACGACGGTAAGGTGTTGCACTTTTCCAGAGTCGGTGTCCAAGCCGCTTCCCAATCCAACACTTTTGCCTTCACTGGTTACGCTCAAGAGAAGGACATCACCCAATTGCTCCCAAACATCTTGCCTCAATTGGGCATGGAGAACTTGGAGGCTTTGAAGCAATTGGCTGAGCAAATCCAAGCTGGCAGAGCTCCAACTGAGTTGAACGCCGGTGCTCCAGCGGGCGACGATGACATCCCAGACTTGATTGCTGGCGAGAAGTTCGACGAAGTTGAGTAATTGCCATGTATATAACTATACTCTAATGAATCACATACGGTCTATAAGTGAGTGTAGCTATGGAATATAATGCATGTAGTGTTTTGGAAAGAGGTATTCCGCTTGTAGTATTCGTACACTTTCCTCGGCTCTCTACTCTACTCTACTCTACTCTACTCTCTTCCGCTCTCATACTCTTCTACTATTCTACTGTTCTACTATTCTCTCCGGTTATTAATAATCAATTGTCTATAAAGCTACGGCGCATAGTCGCCGGTGTTGTAGATGGAAATGTCCAGCTCAGCCTTCACGTCCACCACGTCCGACGCATCGATGCATGCATCCACACTCAAGCCGGTGGTGCCCTCGCGAAGCCTCTGGTTCAGCGCACGGATCTTCTCCAACTCCTCAATGTACTTGTTCTCCACACCGGTGATGTACTCGCCAGTGAACACACCCACCTCGAACTGAGAGGCGCTTCCACCTTGGCAACACTCGATCAAGTCCTCCAAGTCCTGGTAGAACACCTTGTCCGCACCAATGACCTCGGCAATCTCGTCTTCGTCTCTGTTGAACCCAACAAGCGCTTTGGTGTCGGCCAAGTCAATACCGTAGATGTGGTTGAATCTGATGGGGGGAGCACACGAGGCAAAGAACACCTTCTTGGCGCCTGCCTCTCTGGCCATGGCCACAATCTCCTTCGACGTGGTACCACGCACAATGGAGTCGTCCACCAACAAAACGTTGCGGCCCTTAAACTCGGAGCTCATGGCGTTCAACTTTCTTCTGACACTGGATCTTCTCTCTTGCTGGTTGGGCATGATGAACGTCCGGCCAATGTATCTGTTCTTCACGAAACCTTCGCGGTATGGCACGTTCAAAGACACGGAACACTGCAACGCCGATGTACGCGAGGTGTCTGGGACGGGAATCACCACGTCGATCTGGCCCAAAACGTCCTGGTTGGGGAAGTTCTTTCTGATCTTGGCCGCCAACCGGTTGCCCATCTCGATCCGCGACCGGTACACCGACACACCGTCCATCACCGAGTCGGGTCTGGCAAAGTACACGTACTCGAAAATGTCGGGGGCAAAGGTTCTGGGAGGCACCACTTGCTTGAACTCAGGCAACTTGGGCTCTTCGCCGTCAAAGCAGTCCTTGGGCACAATCACCGCCTCGCCCGGGCCAATGTCGCGGATGTTGGTGTAGCCGTGGGCACTCAACACCACCGACTCGGACGCAAGCATATAGTCGATCTTACCGTTGTCCAAGATCCGCTCTCCGTACAACAAGGGGCGGATACCGTTGGGGTCTCTGAACCCGATCATACCGTAGCCGGCAATCATCGCCACCACCGCGTACGCACCACGGATCATCTCCATGGTCTTTTCCAACGCCGTGAACACGTCCTGGTTGTTGACCCGCGACTTGTTGAACTTATCCAACTCTGCGGCAAACGCATTAAGCAAGAGCTCCGAGTCGGAGTCGGTGTTGATGTGACGATGCACCGTTTCGTCCAAGTACTCTCTCAACTCCACCGAGTTGACCAAGTTACCGTTGTGGGACATGGTAATACCGTAAGGTGAGTTGACGTAGAATGGCTGAGCCTCACTGCCTGCGGAAGACCCCGCGGTGGGGTATCTCAAGTGGGTGATACCCATGTTGCCCACCAAGTTCATCATTCTCGACTGGGTGAACACATCTCTGGCCATACCGTTACCCTTGCACTGGTAGAAGCGGCCACGGGGGCCACAGGTGACAATACCGGCGGCGTCTTGGCCTCTGTGCTGCAAAAACATTGCGCCCTCGAAAAGTTCCGGCGCCACATTCAATGTTTGGTCGGCAAGAACCACACCAAGAATACCACACATGATAAAGACTCAATAGTTGGATGAATCAAAAAGACAGAGTTGGAACAGATGGCTCAGCTGAATCAAATCAAGAACCGAATAGATTGGATTCGGAAACTGGAGGGTGAACTAGTGAATACGCCAGGTATTAAGAAAAGAAGGAGACACAAGCTGTCAAGCACTCGGGTTTTGGGGAAAAGTGCGATCCGAGTCAGAAAATTTTAATCGGAAGCGGTTGGCGCGGCATCAATCTTAATTATCATCTCTTCCCCACGCGGAACTTAACTCCCATAATGCAAGGTGTATTGTCAGCCAAATTGGCATTTATTCCCTTCCGCATTGGTATGGTCCGGTGGGTATCGCTAATTCGGAGCACTTCTGTCTATGTATTTACCTTGTCTCTTTCATCCTTACTCATGTCTGTACAATGGTGCGTCTGGCCGATGCGTCTGGCGATGGCAATATCTGGGATTATATTTCCATAAATACGTAAAAAAAAAAATAAAAAAAATAAAAAAAAAAGGATAAAAGCAAGTCATAAAAATACAAACAAGAAATCAAGTGGCTCTGTAGTGGAATCCAGACATTAAAATTAGTGCAAAGGTCGTAAAACATTAGATGCAAGGTTATTGGGCGAGATATGGGCCATGGTAAATCCACGTTCTCCGCTCCGATAGTTTCCTGAATTATTGTTCAAGGTAACCTCTTGGTTAGTATAACGGTGCCATATGGTCACTCGTGCTAAAATTGCATGCTGACTGAATTTCATTTTCTCTGCTTTAGCTCTATGTTTGAGTCAAGGTTCTCTTTTTTTTTTTTTTTTTTTGTAGGGTTTTCTGGAGAAGTAGGGAAGGGGTATTTTTTTTTGGTCTTTTTTATTCATTTTCGGTTTTCAATCATTTCTGGACAATTAGGATTCGGTAGCTCCAAAAGCTCTTTTGGAGTCCTATTGCTGTTGTGGTTGTGGTTGGACAGGGTATTGTCCATTAGCTTGTGGTGGGTAGCCATTAAATTGTGGAGGCACCTGGTATTGAGCTGGGTAGCCACCATATTGAGGTGGAACCGCTCCTTGAGGATATTGGGGGTAGTTCTGAGGAGGCTGGTTGCCGTATTGGGCCTGGGGTGGCAATTGCTGGTTCACATTTTGTGGCACCTGAGGCAATGCTTGTGGCACAGCCTGAACTTGGGGTTGACCCTGGTAACTGTAGCCGTTTTGAGCTCTTTCTTTGCCCTTTGGCAATTCCTCGAGTTTGAAGGGTCTGGGGATGGTCTCTTCGTTTTCGTTGACGTACAACGACTTGTCGATCACCGCTGGGATAGGGCTGATTTCAGTGCCCAACTCCTGCTCAATCTTGTACAAGTTGTACCTGTCGTTCCAACTCATCAAGTTGATGGCCAAACCCAAGTGGCCGAATCTACCAGAACGACCGATTCTGTGCAAGTAGGTCTCGGCAGTCTTGGGGAAATCGAAGTTGATAACGACATTCACAGCTTGCACATCGATACCTCTGGTCAACAAGTCGGAACACACCAAGTTACGCACCTTACCTTGTCTAAATTCGTGAAACACCTTGTTTCTGGCCTGTTGGGGCATTTTGGCGTGGGAGTAGTAACAGGAGTATCCCAACTCGGTGATCTTCTTCGCCAACAACTCAACTCTATTGGTAGAGTTACAGAAAATGATCGACTGGTTGATTTGCAACTTGGAGAACAATGTGTTCAAACAGTGCAACTTTTGCTTCTCTTCAACAAAAGCGTAAAACTGAGAAATACCTCTCAATGTCAACTCGTCCATCAAGTTGATCTCATAAGGCTTGGTCAAATGCTTGTCCATGAACGACTTGACCGCATAAGGGAAGGTGGCGGAAAACAACAACGATTGTCTTTCCGCAGGGAAAAACGACAAAATCTGCTCAATAACATTCTTGAACTCTCTAGACAACATTTTGTCAGCCTCGTCCATGACAAACAAAGGACATTCAGAAAAATCGGCCACGTTTCTCGAAGCCAAATCTAAAACTCTGCCCGGGGTTCCCACCAAAATGTGGACGGGGTCGTGCAAACGCATAATATCATCTTTTAAGTTGGTTCCGCCGGTAGTGACCATACAGTTAATTCCCAAATGTTTACCCAAAGTTCTGACAACTTGGGAGGTTTGTAATGCCAATTCTCTGGTGGGGACTAATATTAATGCTTGGGTCTTATTGAGCTTAGGCTTGACCATTTGTAAAGTGGGAATAACGAAAGAAGCGGTCTTACCGGTACCATTTTTGGCTCTAGCCAAAATGTCTCTGCCTGCAAGGGCCATTGGGATCGACTCTTCTTGAATTGGCGACGGTTTTTCAAAACCAGCTTCGAAAATGCCCATCAACAATTCTCTCTTCAAGTTGAAGTCTTCGAAAGCTTTACCATTGGTGTTCAATACATCTTCTGTCTGGACTCTGGTGTCCTTTTCTGGAATATTTAACGAATCTTTCCAGTTTTGCTCTGACATTGTGTTTGTGGATTCGATCTGGGGTCAACTGCTGGGGATTCGTATCAGAGAACGACGTGCAAAATTATTTTCGATGAAAGGTGGGTTCGGAAAGAAACAAATTCAAATCGGCTTTAAGGTAAGGAATAAAAAGTCGAGTATTTGCGAGTAAGTTTTATTTCGTTGGATGAAGCACGAACGTTAAGGTAATGATGGTTTAAATGGTTTACTATCGCCTCAAGGATGTGACAGGCCAGTGTTCAATTTTCTGGTTGGTGCACTTACCATAGTTACCCGACGTATTCTGGAGATCACGTGAAAGTGAGGCCTTGTACCATTTTGCAATGCGATCACCCGCCGTTACGGTGGCAATATTGATTCTTGGGAAGTGTATTTCAGTATTAGGTTCATTTATCCGTTGGATTTTTTTTTTTTTTTAATGGTTTGTTTGGTTTTGTTGTGTATGTCCTCCGCACATTTGCCGGTTACCGCCTAGTATGTGAACAATTATAAACCTCTCGCGCAAAGTCATCTACAAAGGGTATCCCAATACCAAAGTTTATTAAACGATAAAAAAACTGTCTCTATCTATTTTTATCTTTCTTACTTGTCGAACATGTGTCTATTTGTCCATTATATCATCATCGGATTTACTGATGAAGTTTGCCACTTTTGGCTCGATTTGCGCTTCCTGTAATTTGTAGTACATCTTCTCCATAATCATCAGCTCAGACACTCGTACGATCAAGTTCCGCAGCTCTATCTCGGTCATAGACAAGTTAAATGGAAAAACACATTCTTCTGACGGACATGTGATTACCGCGAGATTTGTCAGTAGTAGGTTTTGTTTGAGACCTTGTCCGCACAAAGGACAAGACATGCGATGAGTATGCAAATGAGACGAAGAACAGGTCGAGAAAAACAGGAACACGTATTATATCAAGTGACGGCAACGCAAAATGAAAAGAAGGGCTTTGTATATAGACGCTCTCTTATTCGATTGCAGGTCACAAGAAAATCAAACCTGGGGCAAAGAGCGAAGAGTTATCGCGGAGATGGTATATAGAGAACCTTCGTACCTCATTACTGATTTACGCCTTCTCTTGCCACAATGAAGTTATCTCCGGAAACAGTCAAAAATCTCCAGTCAAATACGGAGAATGTTCGTAACATATGCATATTGGCCCATGTCGACCATGGAAAGACTTCTTTGAGCGATTCGTTATTGGCCACCAATGGTATCATCTCCCAAAGAATGGCCGGTAAGGTCAGGTATTTGGACTCACGGGAGGATGAACAACTACGGGGCATTACAATGGAAGCATCTGCTATCTCCCTTTACTTCAATATCATGAGAAGAAAAGAAGGGTCCGAGGAAATAGAGAAGAGAGAACATTTGATCAATTTGATCGATTCGCCGGGCCATATTGACTTTTCGTCCGAAGTGTCTACCGCATCCAGACTCTGTGATGGTGCAGTGGTGTTGGTTGATGTCGTTGAGGGTGTTTGCTCTCAAACCGTCAACGTTTTGAGACAGTGTTGGGTTGACAACTTGAAACCAATTTTGGTGATGAACAAGATCGACAGATTGATCTCCGAGTGGCAACTTACGCCGATGGAAGCATACCAGCATATGTCCCGAATTATCGAGCAAGTTAATTCGGTTATTGGATCTTTCTTCGCCGGTGACAGAATGGAGGACGACATGAATTGGAGAGAAGCGGGTTCTTTAGGCGATTTCGTGGAGAAATCGGACAGCGATCTTTACTTTACGCCAGAGAAGAATAATGTGATTTTTGCTTCGGCCATCGATGGTTGGGCATTTTCCATCAACACATTTGCACGCATTTACCTGGCCAAGTTGGGCTTCTCTCACTCGGCTTTGTCAAAGACGTTATGGGGCGAGTTTTACTTGGACATGAAGAACAAAAAAGTCATTCCTGGTTCCAAATTGAAGCCTTCCCAGTCCTCTCTTAAGCCGTTGTTTGTATCGTTGATTTTGGAGCAGATCTGGAATATTTACGATGCATGTGTGATTGAAAGAGATGACGTGAAGCTCGAGAAAATCATCTCGAAGTTGGGAGCACAGATTTCCCCCAGAGACATGCGCTCGAAGGAGTATAAGACTCTACTTAACTCCATCATGTCTCAATGGATTCCTCTTAGTCATGCTTTGTTGGGAACTGTAATCGACTACTTGCCTAACCCAAAGCAGGCACAGCAGGAAAGAATGGAGAAGCTCTTGGATGAATGTTTGTATACTGCGGTTTCTGATAATGCCGAAAAGGATTCTTTGATCGAGCCTTCCTTCAAAGAATCGATCATCAACTGTGGTACCTCTGATCCTGAAGATTTTACTTTGGCCTACGTTTCCAAAATGCTTTCCATCCCCGACAGCGAACTTCCAAAGGAAATCACCGCAGGACCCACGGAAGAAGAGATATTGGAGCGCCAACATAGAGCCCGCGAGCAGGCCAAAAAAGTCTCAGAGGCGGCTGCTGCGCTTGCTGAGTCCAAGTTGACCGATAATGACGATGATATCTACTTAGAAACCAAGCCTGACCAATTCCAGTGGGAGTTTGAGGAGGATGAAGATGAACAAGATGACCAACCTTTGGAAAAAGAGACCATGGTTGCCTTCACTCGTGTTTACTCTGGAGAATTATCCAAGGGCCAATTGATCACGGTTGTGGGTCCTAAGTATGATCCTTCGTTGCCTAAAGATCACCCCAATAATGTGGAGCAACTTTTTGAAGATATTGAGGTGGAAGCGTTGCTTCTCATCATGGGAAGAGAATTTGTCAAGGTCGACTCAGTGCCTGCGGGAAATCTCGTTGGTGTTGTGGGATTGGGAGATATTATCTTGAAGAACGCAACTATCATGTCTGAAGTTCCAGAAAACAACCCTTACTTGAACTTGGCTTCTACGTCCACTTTGATCCACAACAAGCCCATTATGCAAGTAGCAATCGAGCCTCAAAACCCTCTCAAGCTTTTCAAACTTGAAAGAGGATTAGACTTACTCTCCAAGGCAGATCCGGTACTTGAATGGTATGTGGA
Source organism: Clavispora fructus (assembly GCA_003707795.2). Lineage (NCBI taxonomy): Eukaryota > Fungi > Ascomycota > Pichiomycetes > Serinales > Metschnikowiaceae > Clavispora > Clavispora fructus. Next base: position 297,312 of record PPLK02000005.1, read on the forward strand.
TGATGATTCTGGAGAGCTTATTGTTTGTGTGGCAGGTGAATTGCATCTCGAGCGTTGTTTGAAAGATTTGGAGAAACGGTTTGCCCCCGGGTGTGACGTTATTATCAAAGAGCCAGTAATTCCTTTTAGAGAAGGATTGGCGGTGGAACTGGCACCTTCTAACGTATCGTTAGAAAATGACGATGACGAAGATGAAGTGGACAAGAATGAAGTGGATTTACAGATCGAAGTGTTTTCATTACCGGAGGAAGTCACGAGGTTTTTGAGTTCCAACGAAGAGGAGATTTCAGAGGTGATTTCATTCTTGCTTAAGCACGGAAAAGAAGAGGCCATTGCACACGCAGCATCGTTGCGCGAGAAGCTCGTGCAACTTCTCGAGCTTCATCCATTGTCAGCCGATCTAAGGGCGATTTTCCTGGACGCCAGTCAGTTTGTTGACAGCATTGTCAGTTTCGGGCCAAAACGAGTTGGTGCCAACTTTTTCGTGGAGGATCCTCAAAATAACGGTCAGTTCAGAAGAGTATTTGCTACTGAATCCGACGATAAGTTTGAACTCGAGTCCAACGTTTTGAATGGTTTCCAGTTGGCTATGAACGAGGGTCCTCTCGCGGCTGAACCCATTCAAGGAACTGTCTCTGTGTTGAGAAAATCATACAAGAGCGATAGCGAAGAGCTTCTCCTCAACCTTCCCGGTAGAGTTTTGAAGAGAACCAAGCAGCTTATCCACCGTGAGTTTTTGCGCAACTCGCCCCGTCTCTTCCTTGCCATGTATACTTGTGAAATCCAGACTTCGTCCGAAGTTTTGGGTAAGGTGTACGCAGTGATTCAAAAGAGAGGAGGAACAATCATTTCGGAAGAAATGAAGGAGGGCACGCCGTTTTTCATCATCAACGCGAGAATCCCGGTGGTGGAAGCGTTTGGATTTTCGGAAGAAATGAGAAAACGGACGTCCGGAGCCGCCAGCCCGCAATTGGTGTTTGATGGCTTTGACGTGCTTGATATTGATCCATTCTGGGTTCCTCACACGGAGGAGGAGTTGGAGGAGCTTGGAAAGTTTGCCGAGAGAGAAAATGTGGCCCGTAGATACATGAACACCATCAGAAGAAGAAAGGGATTGTTTGTCGATGAAAAGGTGGTGAAGAATGCGGAAAAGCAGAGAACATTGAAGAAGGATTAATCTGGTTATAGGAATGCCATCTGCGTGGAGATGATGAGTAGGCGGGTATGAAGCAGAAACAGGGGTCTTACTATTACGTGGCGAGAATGACAGAGCATTACAAGCGAAGATTTATACGAAGATGTAACCGCATAACACAAAGGGAGTGTGTTTTGCGGAGAAACTTGTGTTCATGCATTGTTGCAGTATTGCGAATGGTGGGTATGAGTATACACACTTTGCAGTACAACAAAGGGCACCAAGGATTGATTAGGATCACAAACACATGGCGAAAGGAATAATAGCAAGTATACGTCAATTTTAGGGATGTAAAAACCTATAGAACGGTAGTGGAAGTAGTCATACTTATTAGCACTCCTAGTTAGTAGAATTCATAGTTAGTAGTACTCATAGTTTGTCGTACTTAGTTAGTAGTAGAGTAGTGCGCACACCCCGGAAAAACCAGCAAACCCCATCACCACTTCCAGGAAATGCAATAATGGCTTCCGAACCCACATCCGGCCCACATGCGACACCTGAAACGGGCCCACAAGCCGATCTCCCCAAGATGATGGAGATGAAAAAAACCTACGAGTTTTGGCGCAACATCGTCAGCAAGAACCCGCACAACAACGAAACGTATCTGCCGTTCCCCCAGGAGGATAAGATCGCCTCCAAACAGGACATGGAGTTGCTCCGTGGACTCCGACTCAGCATGGGCAAAGGCGCCGACACCTTGCTCAACGAAACCGAGCTCAACTTCTTGAAAACACGCATTGGCGAGTTCATTTCGTTCACGGGCATAGGGCCGTTTTCCAAGGACGAGGAGGACGCCCGCGAGGGCTACTCGATGTACGGAACGCAGGACGAGGAAGGTTTGCACGATGGCAACGCGGAGTATGACGACGACGACGACCCCGAACACGAGCACGACGATGACTACGATATTGAGGAAATCGGGCTGGGGGAGCGGTTTCTGTACGGATACGGACCCACCCACCACATCGAGGTGGAGTTGAACGACGGTCCGGCTGGGGCCCGCGACGTGGACCCCAACGAGCCGTCGTGCGAGTTCACGTTCGAGTACGACCACAACGGCAAGTTGGTGCCCACTTACAGCAACATTGAAGAAAAGCTCCGGCTCGTGAGTCTCCAGAGCCGCATGGCGGACGGCAAGGTGCCGGCGGCGAAGAAAAAGAGCAAGAAAAAGAAGAAAAAGCCGGTACATACCGCCGCCCACGGGGCCACTGGCCACGCTGACGCCTACGGTGTGTTGGACGATGCGTGCTGTATGTTCTGCCAGTACGAGGCGTACTTCGGCACCAAGCCGGTGAATATGATGATGTGGTATGACCAGAAGATGATGAAGGAGGAGAAACGGCGCCAGTGAATCAAGGAGAAGCTCAAGCGGGCCAAGCTCAATGCGTAGCACCACTTGCGGAGCATGCACGCGGGACACGGCGATGGCGACGCCGATGATAATTAATGTATATATAGGGAGTACAGAACGGTTCGGATATGGCCATGGTGTCCAACGGGTGTAGATGTAAGAGCTATGGATAGGGTTGGGATTGTGCTTCAGACTACTTTGAAGTTGGACCACGGACAGTAGGCTCTGGTAAGACAGATGCTTTGAATTTGATGGGATGAACTCTTACTGGGAGTCAATGATGTCCGAGCTGATGTCCATTTAATGTCCATTTAATGACCGTCCAATGTCTGTCCAATGTCTGCTTATTGTCCGTTTCTTCGTCTACAACGACTACGCTTCGCAAAGCTATTATTCTTGGCCGGAGTTCCACCGTAACAGCACCCCGCCACAATTTGCCTCGAAAACGTACAGAACTCGCTCCGGACCATGCTCCTTTCGTTTTCGATCGCCGCTTGTGGTCCATTCCTATACGCGCGACCACCTTCCATTTTCTCATTCGCTTCTCCACTTTCTTTTCCCTCCAACCCAACCTTCCCATGCTCAAGTCTGTCACTCCGGCCACTCCAGCCACTAGACCCGCTGTTAACGATTATACGTGGTCACAGCAATGGCATGCTCCGTACGAAGCGCTGCCGCTCAAACTCAAAGGCTGGATCAGAACCACCACTGCCGAAGCCAACAGACAAACCGCCGCCATCAGCAGCGACACGTTGGACTTGGCGGAATCCAGCTACCTCAAAGAACATGTGGTGGTGGATGCTGCGGTTGAGGAAGTGAAGCCGGAAGATGGAACTCAGAACGCCGACTTGAAGCTGGCGTTGTCGTTGGACAAAAAGGACGACCAGATCTCGTCCTTGTCTGGATTGGGCATTTAGCTGTGCTGAAGCTCAAAATGTGGTGAATATGAATATACTGTGGTTTTCATGCTGTGTAGACGGGTAAGAGAAGCCAGTGAGGTAACTCTGGCTGGAGTAGCAGATTGCCAGTGTATTGAGGTGGCCACAGGGTCCGATCCATTCTATCTTTGATATTTATCCGGGGACATGTGTTCAGCCCGTCAATACACCGCTTTGGATTTTCATACCAATACTAACACACTCATACTAACACGCCTATACTAATAAACTCGCCACCAATACTAACACACTCAGACTAACCCTCAGACTAATGCCCATACACTCAGACTAACCCTCGTACACTCAGACCAACATTCATACACTCATACACCACATCTACCACCTATCCCTCTCGTCTCATACTAACATCTCCCATTCATAATGCTATCTATATGCTACAACTTCACCGCCACAAACGCCATCGCCCGCCGGGCAACAGCCGTCGCCTGGTGCAACGCACTGGTCTTGTCAAAGTCCCACCGCTCTTCCTCCGGCACCGCCGCCGCCTCCTCATTGTCGAGCTTCTGGAAATTGCGCCGCACCTTCTGTAACCGCAACATCTCCTTGTTATCGCCGCCCTCGCTGGCCACAATGAACGCCGAGTCCGCTGGAAGCGCATCGTAAATCTTCTGTAGTCGTCCACTCATGCGGCCAAGAAGCGCCGACCGGTCAGCCGTGCCCTCGTCGCGATCAATTTCCTTCAATCTCACAAGAACAACGCCGCACGTGTCCAACGCCGTCACTGCCTTTTCCGCCGCCAGGTCGTCGCTTGACACCTTGCACAACTCGAGCTCTGGCTGGTTGTGGATGTAAGGACCCCATTCGGCCATGTTGTAGTCGACAATCGCCGACCGCTTAGCCAGCTTCTCGTCGTGCATGCGCTCGAATATGGTGGTCTCGCGCGGCACCCAGCCAAACTCCATGCCCTCCATCACCTTGGCCTTGACCAAGTCCAAGCACGCCAACAGGTCCTCCACCGACGAGTGGCCGGCGCCCGTTTGCTCGCCCAGTTGGATGGTGCGCCCGAGGTGGGTCAGCGTGAGCCACTTTAGACTAGGTTTCGCCGGCGGCCCACGGTTGTGGTGGTAGATCACCGCCGTGTCAATCACTCGCGGGTGCTTGAGTTTGAGCACACGGAGGTCCGAGTTCAACGAGTGGCCAATGAGAATGTCGGTGGTGGAAACCGTCAGAAGGATCTTCTCCTGCACTTCCTCCAACGTCGTGGTGACACCGTCCAAGATCTCCTCGGTGATTCCCGAGTACTTGGTGAGGTAGTCAGTGATGCGTTCGCGCGGTTGGACATAGGTATCGTACACCACCTCGCCCTGAAAGTTGACAATGGAAATCCGCGTCAACACCATCTTGGTGCCGGCCAGACAGAACTCGCAGTCCACGGCAAACGTGCGGGACCCGTCGTGCTCAAACTCTCGCGTCTCCACCCACCCCGGTTCTGCCGGCTCCTGTGTCTGCAGACTGTGGAGCGGGTAGCCGTAGTGCTTCATCTCGTCCGCGGTTAAGAGCAAGTCGTACAACACAATTTTGTTTTGGCGCAGCGCCTCCAAGCGGCGTTTCTTCTCTTTGGCCGTGGGCGCACAGTTGATCAACGCCTGTGAGCACAGGAACGTCGACTCTTTGCTTCCGCTGGCGGTCAAGGGCAAAAGATGGTCAAAGTGACGGTAAAAGAACCCGAGGGGGTTTTCTGCCGGTTTCCCGCTCGCCTGCTCCTTATCTAGCCGCTTGGGCAAGGCTGTAGACGCCGGATCGAGGGCGAAATCGCTCTCGTGCAACCCGGGCACAAACGCAAACACCACCTTGGAAATCTTGTGCGGTTTGTTGACCCGAAGCCACTTTTTGACGTTTCCACTGCGGCCCAAAGCCATTTCCATAAGAAGCCCCTGGACCTGGCGCATCACCATGGGCTTCTCAAGGTCTCCGTCCGTCACAAGCGCCACAGGCTCATTTTCTTTCTTCATCTTTTTCTTGTGCACCTTTTTCGTCTTTGGCTCAGGGCCCACCTGCACCGACGACCGTCTTCTTCTGCGTTTGGAGTAGCTGGTGTCCCCCAGACTGGGGACGGATTCGTCGAGCTTGTCAAATTCCACAAAGTGCTTGGGTTCTTCATCGATGGAGGTGACGGAAACGGCCGAATCGCGCCTGCCCAGAGACTGGTGTTCGGCGAGGAATTCGCGGACCAGCTTGACCACGTTTTTGTCATCGGTCGAAATCGAGAGGCGTGCGGTTGTTTTTGACAACAGTTCACCCGGCGGCGATCCGATATTCTGGTGGTCCATCAATGGTAACTTATCTCCACTGGTTTCTCCAACGCAGTCTTGTGCAGTTTGATGCGCGATGCGCAACTCCAGCTGGGGCGTCACGTGGTGGCCCATGATCCAACGGCAGGTAGCAAGTAGGGTGCAACCATGCCCCACTTATAGTTCGTTGTACGAGGAAAAGATCGTGGAAAAGAACGCGGAAGTGATTGTGGGAAGGGAAGGAGGAAGGGCCGAGAAGTTGCAAGGGCTCCACTACAAGCGCACATGATGCGGAACCGAGTATTTAGTGTTACAAGCCGGAGGTACAGTTCTACGCTCTTGGGGAAGAAATGCCACGATTCGGGTGCACGTCTGATTGGCGGTCTATGCTCATATTGTTTTCTTTTTTTTTTTTTGTCGGCGCCTTGTAGTTTTGTGGTTTGGTCGTTTTTGGTCGGTTCGTGAATTGGGTCTATGGCTCGTTAATTGGGTCTATGGTTGTATCATGTCTCAATGCTCCCCCTCGAGCACTGCAATCATATCTGAATAGTTGAGAAGTGGGTCCAGGGTCTCCGGTTTGCTCCTGTGCGCAGAGACAAGACCGTAATCTCCCAAAATGCACATGAGATCTTCACCAGAGCTTTGCGCCCGCGAGAAGTAGGCATCGTAGGCGTCGCTGAGCGCGACAAAGTCCTCGTCCTTTTCTAGCATCTTCCCCGCGGTCTCTCGCGGAATCGATTTGGAGAGAAGCGCAATCTTTTTCCACGAGTCCCAGTTGTGGGGAATGAGCTGGTGAAGCGTTGTTCCGGGCATGAAGTCGAGTCCAGCACGATCATACACGTATAGCTGGGAGCTATCTCTCAGGTCCAAAAGATTGTTGATCAACAACCCAAAGTCGTCAGGGTTCTTGTGATCATCTTCGGAAATCACAGCATATGTGGCTCCGTGCTTGAGCGAAATAAAGCGTAGCGTTTGTTGCAATGCCATCTCGGGCTCGGTTAAATGGTTTAACTTGTCATTGTTCTCGCTCCTCAAGATAATCACGGTGAATCCAAGCGGGAAGTCGGACGTGGCGGCAGATTTCTTCCCACCTTGATCTGCGTATTGGTTTCTGCCCGAGGCTACACCGGCCCTGGCTTCCTGTACTTCTTGCATCACCAAAAGCAATTCGAGAAGTATTTCCATTTCTTCATACACAAGTACAATTGTCGCTTGAGCGCTGGCACCTAGAAGCGTCCTGACATAAGACTTGAAGAGCGGAATTCTGGCCACAACGTAGATTTCTTCGTTCGCATTGGAGGCAAATTTGATCGTGGTGTCTCTGATTTCGTTTTCCAGGCACGATAAAATAATAATTCTTTTCTTCCGAGAAGTACCACTATCCATGGTTCTGGTTTGTTATGGAGCAGATCAGTCAGTGACATATAAACCACGGCTGTATGCACACCCAGAGGCGGGGTCCGTGCATGCCACCGTCAAACCCGTGGAGAAGGGACGATATACTTTGAAAAACGAATAGAACAATTCACGTTAACACCAAAAATTCCAAAATGGCAATAAGTTTGCCGTTTCCGAGCCATACATCTTATTCCAGCAGGGTGGCCTACTCGCGATTGGATTCGATCCGGAATGGAGATTTGAAATCCCCCTCTAACGGTTATTTTGTGGCCAGCCACCTAAAACTGTATTTTTAAACGCTTTATTATCAGATTCAGGCCGCTTTCTACTCCGAGATAGACACCTTTCCTTCCGGCGCAGTTATAGCTGAGAGGGTCCAGTGGTCACGTGCGCGGGAAGAAACTCCGTGCACCAACTCACTTGTGGACTATTCCTACCTCCACAGTGTTAACGAACCACAACGACAAGTACACCAACCAACCACAGCATGGCAGTTGGAAGCGGAGGAAACAATTCCGCTGATGGAAAAGATGGTGGATTCGGTTCACTTTTAACGGGAAATGTCGATGTTCCCGATGACAAAGTCATCAACGACATTTTTTCTGAACGGACAACGAAACACGCCGACGACGCCATAGATTATGAGGATATCGATGAATTGGCAGATGATGACGAAGAGGAGTTCGAACTCCCTGCAAAAATGTCAGAGGGCCCAGACGCGGATGCTGCAGCTGCCGAAGAACATGATCTCCAGGAAGATGCAGACAACGAGTTTGATGCTCTTTTTGGGGGTGAAGACGATGCAAATTCGAATCAGGCGCATGATTTTGTTGATAATGGCCATAATTCTCTAGATCCACATGGTGGAATGGATATCTTGGATGATTTCGGCACTCAAATTGCCTATGAAGACGATGGACTTCATGACTTGGGTTTGGGGTTTGAAGATGAGAAACACGACGAAAGTCTCAGTGCCAATGGCGATTTTGCCACAAACCGTTTCAGCTCCACGAAGAAGAGAAAAACGGCGGAGCAAATTCTGGCCAAGCGAGAAAAGTTGAGAAAATTGGTCAACGACATGGAAACCCGCCACAAGGCCCGAATGGTGGCCAAGCACTTTCCTGATTACAAGAGGGATAAGCCCTATAATCATCATACTATGGTTCTTACAGAACCAAAATACTACGCCTACAAGCGCCCTCCCATCGCATCGAAACCCAACATCAAACCTCTCATACCCTTGAAGCTCACTTTGGAAGTGGAACCCGACCAGCGGAAAGAATTCCGGTCAAAAAGAGAGATTCTTGGTCTCAATTCTCGGGAAACAGGCATTACCTACATCGCGCAGAAGGACTTGGACTTTGTTGCTAGCCTACAGGAGGGTGGTGACAACCTCGTCAAACTCACCAGCTTGCCATTTATCAAACTGGATGGGATTGGTAATGATAAATTCAGTCACTTTAGCAAAGATCTTATCTTGGCAACAGCGGACTGGGATGATGCGGCCATTCTTGATGCAGGTGATTCAGACGAAGAAACGCATGCCAGCAGCATAACCAAAAAGCCAATCAGCGAGGAGCTTGAAAACGAGGACTTGAATTACGATGATGACAACATTTTCGAAGGAAATGTTGCTCCCGAGAAGCTTGAGTTGAATATGAATGATCCTAATCTTCTTTTCGTTCCCGGCAAAAAGGCCGAGGCGCTCAAATCCAGAGCTGTTATCCCCGTGGATCAAAAATTACTCCAAATGAAGTTCAATATCTCAAACGACCGCAGTTACGACATTCTTAAGAGCAATTATAACACAAAGGTGCGGAGTCAATTGAGTAATTTGAACATCGAACACTCTCTTCCCGCATTGCGTCTCCAGACGCCGTACTACAAAATTAGACTTACCACGGAAGAGTCTAGAGCATTCCACAGAGCCAAGTTCCAAGTGAGACAGGGTTCTTTGATCGTTTTCTCTAAACCCAAAATCAGAAAAAAGAAGAAGGATCGGGGTAAAACAGCGCAAGAGATATTCAGTCTGTCGGCTGACTTGACAACGACTGACACAGGTTCTATTATTGCTATGGAATACTCCGAAGAAGCACCTAGAATCCTCTCCAACTTCGGTATGGGAAGTAAGTTGATTAACTACTACAGAAAAGAAAAAGAGGATGACAACTCTCGCCCTAAAGCACCTCTCGGTGAGACGCATGTTTTGGGTGTGGAAGATCGGTCTCCCTTCTGGAATTTTGGACATGTTGCCAAGGGTGACTTCGTTCCAACTCTTTACAATAATATGATACGTGCCCCTGTCTTCAAACAAGAAGCAAAGCATTCAGATTTCCTTTTGATTCGCTCCCAAGGTTGCGGAAGTCACCAAAGGTATTATTTGAAAAGGATGGACCACTTATTTGCGGTGGGAAATATTTTCCCCGCGGTGGAAGTGCCAGCTCCTCATTCTAGAAAAGTTACCAATACGTCTAAGAACAGATTGAAGATGATTGTTTTCCGTACGATGAATAAGAATGGTACTGCAAGATTATCTGTTAAGGATATTTCTCTGCATTTTCCCGATCAAAATGATATGCAAAACCGTCAACGTTTGAAAGAATTTATGGAATATCAAAGACAGGGAGATGATCAAGGCTTTTGGAAGATCAGAAATAGCTCTGCTGTTCCCACTGAGGAAGAAATCAGAGCTATGATTACCCCTGAGGATGTTGCTCTCTTGGACAGTATGCAACATGGTCTGACAGTATTGGATGATATTGACTCCTTGTTCAACGATGACTCGCGCAAACTTGAAGTGAAGCGTGAAAAGAAAGATAAAGAGAAACTGAAGGATAAAGAAAAGGATAAAGAAGAAGGTGATGGCGAAGATAAAGAAAAGGGGGAAAGGAAACGGAGAGACAAGGACGTTGATATTGACGAGACAATCGATGAAGGTCTGACTCCTTGGAGCTCATCCCGAAGCTTTATCATTTCGAACCAGACGAAGGCCATGTTGCAGCTCAATGGAGAGGGTGATCCTTCCGGTATTGGTTTGGGTTTTTCGTTATTGAGAGCCACACAAAGACATGGCTTCCGGCCCTTATTCCCACCCCCCAAAGAAAGCGTTCCCAAGAATACTACTGCATCTTACCAACAACGACTTTACGAAGCTGAGGTCTCTCGTATTTGGTATGCTCAGAGAAGCTCTTTAACGGTTGACAATCGTGAGGGTCATACCCTTGATGATATCTACAAGGAGTATAAACCAATCAATCACGAAGACTACTTTAAGGGCAAATTTGAGAAGGAGAAAGAGGACAGGATAAAAAACGAGGGAGCTCAAAGTGCCAAAAACAGCGTGTTGAAGATCACGCGTTTGGTCAGAGACGAGAATGATATTGTTCAACGTAAAGTGGAATATGTTCATGATCCTCGCCTCATTAAGGCCTATATCAAGCGTAAAAAGCGCATTGAGGGAGATAAGATGTCTATGGTCGACGTCAATGAGATCATTCCCACAAACGATGCTGAAATGAACAAGATTCGTCGTAAAGCATTGGAAGAGAAAATCGCTAACTTGCAAAAGAGAGCGAAACTCAGTAAGGGCAGAAAACCTCATAAGGACCCGTTACATCTTGCTGCGGCTGCTGGTGGTACTATTATCGATGCAAACACTGTTTTATTGCCGGATGGATCGATTGCATTTGGTGGTAAAGGTATCGGAAAGGGAAAGAGTACCACGAGAAGATGTGCCTCGTGTGGAGCATTTGGTCATATCAGAACTAACAAAGCATGTCCTTTATACACCCATACAAAGGGAGGAACAGTGCAGATACCACAGGATCAGAAGGACATTTTGCTTGCTCAAATAAAGAATGAGAAAGCTGCAAGTGAGGCGGCGGCGGCTTCTGCCAGTGGCACACCAGTTCCGACGGTGTCGGAGGCGTCTCTCGAAGCCACTGCTCCAAAATGAGAAATATCAGCAAGGCGGTCAAGCAAGGAATAGATAAAGGAATATTGATTAGGCTCAGAGCATCCTGTAGGATGCCGATATATGTGTTATGGATACAGAAGGCACTAATTAGAGGTATATTGTGTGATCTTGCTATTGAAATTAAGATTAATGAATGTGTGGAAAGAGTATTCAGAAAAAGAAAAAGAACACGAACGTTTAGCACCAGAATCTGTAGAAACGGTAGTAAAATGGTTTAGATTTCAAGTATGCCCGTTCCTCGGCAGCTTCCTGTTTCAAAATTTCCACACTCATCTCTCTCATACCAGTATCGAGGTCGACGTCTTCCAATTTGATCATCCAGGTGGACAAAGTGCGGGTTCTGATCTTGAACTCAAGCCACAAAACGATCGCCAATGGCAACGAAAGACAATCTTGCCAGAAGGAGACGACATCCGCGGCGCCCTCGCCAATTGGGTAGATAGAAACCCAAACTTCACCAATGACAATCAAGACCAAAATGAGCAAACCAGCCCAAGATCCCCAAACACCGAGAGGAGAAACAAACAAGACCTCGTCGGTGGATCTGCCCTGGGCTTTCAAAGCCCATCTGTATCTCAAGTGAGTGAAACAGATAGCGCCCCACGTGAAGAAAGCCGCCAAAGAGCAAACAGAGAAGAACCACGTGAAAACAGTATCCTGGTTGTCGCTCGAAGCCAAGAATCCCAACAAACCGAAGGCGTTGGTGATCATAATGGCCACAAGTGGTCTTCCGGATCTGTCAACGTAAGCAACACACTTTGGAAGCAAACCTTGCACAGCCAAAGAAGCCAAAGATCTGGAGCAACCGTAGACAGAGGAGTTACCCACCGAAACAACCGCAACCAAGATAACGGCGTTCATGATGTGAGGAAGAACCTTGATACCACCGTTGTTAATAGCAATGACGAAAGGAGACGAAGTGATGTCCTCGGAAGAGCTACCATTAAGCAATCTTTGGTCGTTGTATGGAACCAAGAAACCAATGACTATGGTAGTAACAATGTAGAAGAGGGTGATTCTCCAGAACACTTGCTTGGTGGCCTTTGGCAAAGACTTTCTGGGGTTGGCAGTTTCGGCCGCAGCCAAAGCCACGAGCTCAACACCACCGAAAGAGAAAGCAGCAGAAATGAAACAAGAACACACACCCTTGAACCCGTAGTTAAACGCACCAGGGTTGTGCCAGTATCTTCCACCAATGTAACCACCCTTACCAACACCACAAATAATGCAGATGGCAACGATAGTGAATCCAATGACCGCTAACACCTTGATGATGGAAAGCACAAATTCAACCTCACCGTAACCCTTAACACCGAACATGTTGATGCAAACAATCAAAACCCAGAAAATAGCCACCCACACCAGCGGGTTGATAGTGGAGTTCCAGTATGTGATAGTAAGCGAGCACGCCACCAACTCAGATGGGAACGAGATCAACCAGGACAACGAGTACAACAAACCCAAGGTGTAACCCCAGGAGGGGTCCACAAAACGAGAAAAGAACGCATTGAAAGAACCAGAGACAGGGTATTGCACCGACATCTCACCCAACGCCATCACCACACAGAACAAGGAGAAACCAACCAAGGCATACGCAATAAGCATACCCGCAGGGCCACCCTGGTTCAACGCGTAACCGGAACCAATGAAAAGACCAGTACCAATAGAACCACCAATGGCAATCATCTGCAAGTGTCTGGACTTCAATCTCTTGGCCAAAGGGTGTCTCGCCGTGGCGTAGATGGACTTTTCCATTTCCGTCATGCCTGAGGTGTCAATCCCATCTTCCTCCAAGTTGATGGGCTTGAACGAGTCAACCAAACGGGAGAAAAACGTTCCCTCCTCGTATGAGTAGGCCAGGTCCGAAGAACCGGTGCTGGATCTAGAGACTGCATTGTCCGAAGACGTTCCAATAGGATCGAGCTCCTTAGTGTCAGCCATGTTGTTAACCAAAGAAAAACCCTGAGTCGAAAACCGCTGGAGTGAAAAAAGAGGGAGTAATTTCGCGCAAGATTATTAAAAATGTGTCACTGGACGATAACGAATTCGCGAGATGGGGAAAAAATTTACTGCAAGTTAGTCGAACAAACGTTATGCATGCCGACCGGGGGTACAGCCGGCATGGAGCCACACTAGCCTGATTGGGCTAATTTCCCGCTCATGGCACATGAAACCACCCCCACTGTCGTTTTTTTTTTTATGTTCGTTTTTCAAAGTCGGATTTTCAGCCACAAGGTCTAATTTGGCAGGAATATCCCAATTTCTGCGTAACCTTGGGAGCGAAACCGGCGCGCCGTATTTTCGTAGCCGTGCGGCGTGCGCATCGGCACAACAACTGCTTCCCGATCAGGATGTTATGGTTTTTTGGACCGCTTGTGTTTGTCTGTAATACACCCCTTTCTATTTCGGCTCACCCCGGTTGTTAGTAGGGCTGGGGCCTTGAGGTGAACCGGAAATTCTGCCGTTTCCACATTTCTTTTTCGGGCGTGATTCTTCCTACGCAACGGCTATGCACTAAGTAACCCGGTTAAATGACCATGGCAAATATACAGGAGGCGGTTTGTCCACTACACGAAGCCCACCTTCACTCCCTTCTCGTGTGCCGTTAACAATTTCTGCTCTTGATAGAGCACCAACTGTGGCTCTTATATAAGTCAAACACGGTTTTCCTCGGTTTTCCTTCGTTTGCACGGACAGTTGCCGCTTGCGATTTCCCGTTAGGTATGCGCCGAATTTTTTCGTGCTTTGAGCTTGCGCGTAGACAGGCGTCTGTGGCATGGAGAAAAATGTGCTTTCGAAATGTCGCAATCACTAGTGATGGTGAGCTTCACTGAGCGTCGCACCTCGAATTTGACTCCGTCGTGACCCCCGGGACCGGTAGATGGCTGGAATTCGGGGTGAAATTGCATCTCATGCATAGGTTCCTATTGTTCACGATCTGAAAATTCTCAAAACCGACTGTATCAAGATGCGCCACAGCATGTCTTTCCGGGTCAGGCGTCGGTTTGCGGTTTGCCAGTGGCGTTCCTTTTTCTTTCTTTGACTGTGAGGCTGCTCCAGTGGAGATTCGGCACTCGTCTGACTGCGGCCAGAATGAAATTCGCTATTGTGCCGGATTCGGATATGTAGCCCCGATCGCAATTTCCTCTCTAGGTGCAGCGCCGTTGGAAATTGCTATTGTCCTTCAATGTTCTCTGCAGCCCGTATCGGCCCGCTCCACCCCAACCATACAACCGAGGCTGGTTATGTGCGGAGTTAGTAGGGGAAAGAGTTCATATGGGAAAGAGTTTCAACCGGAACCTATAAAAAAAATAATCAGTACCGATAGAACCACCGATAGAAATCATTTGCACCTGTCTTCAATTTCGTGGCAAATGGATGTCTGGAAGTGGCATGGATGGACTTCATCGGCGTCATTTCATCTGCGGCAAAGATTTCATTCTCCGAATTAATAGGTCGGAACAAATCAATTAAATGGGATTGCACTGTTCGTTCCTTGAGATACCGAGTAGGGCCGGTCCGAAGATTCGGTGATGAAGGTAGTGATACTATCCCGGCGCGCCTTGGTAACTTCGAGATCCTTGTTATCCGACATGTTTAACGACGGAAAGATGCGATGTTGTAGACTATTTTAACTTGTGTCACCGATAACGGCAAACCGAGTGGCCGCACCAATTTGCTACGATTACGCATGATTTGTATAACTTTCGTAAGATAGCCACCAAGAAACAACGTAGTTCGCTAAATTTGTCCAGTGGCATCCTATTTGCTAACACTATCTGGATTTGTAGTCCTTTTCCGTTACTCACGGACCAAAACCAGACAAATTCTTTCTGCATCGATCTCGTCGTAAAAGCAGGGTGGGGTCTTTACAGTATGCTACCCTCTGAACAGGAGATTCTAAATTGTAGCAAAACGCCAAACTTGATCTCTATTGTTGAGATTGTAGTGCGTTTAGGCAACAAAACTTGTTCATTATGAGACAAACGATGATCATCGCCTATCTTTACTATCTCACATCAGTACCTCTCCCCTGCGGCTTACAATATTGTCTCTTCTATATGTGTATTACATCCGGTGTACATACTATAAAAAAACCGTCCAGTTATTCGGTCACTTCCTCTGGCAGATGCATGATTTTGACCTTGTCGTAGGCCTTGTCAGCCTTGACGTAGATTTTTTTGAATGAGGAGTTGCTGTAGTAGTTGCGTGCCATGTACAAAGCACCACAGGCGTACAAACTACCACCGATAAGCAAAGCGTGTTTTGGAGCGATCATGATGAATATATTGAATGTTTGATAGGGATCTGAGTTCAATGATGATGTATAATCAGCGAAAACCCCCCGTATTTGTAGGCGAAATATGGGGCAATTTACGAGAAAATCACCCCACGAAATAAGCCCATGGTGTCCTTCCGCGCGGTTGAATGAATGACTTCTGTCCCACCCAAAAGATGTAGTGCGCGAAGTTTGACGCTCCACTTTTTCTTTTTTTTAAAAGAAAAAAATATTCCAGTAGAGAGGGTTCTCTCCGTTGAGGATCTTCTTTGTGATTGCATTTTTGGAATCTTTGGGGCGCCTAGGGTCGGGTGAAGAACTGGGTGTCATGTTTTGTATGCAGTGTGGTCATTCTAACCAGTGGCACCACCTCAAAAAACAGGTGATAATCAGGCACTGCACCTAACCTATTTGGACTGGAAAATTAGTCGGGAGACTCAAGAACACCACAGGATGGTCATCCTGTCTCTGGTACAGTTGCTGGTGTCGCGAATTGGGGATATAATGCTATTGTAAGGTGATAAGGTAAAGTTACGAGTAATAGTGGGCGTGAGTGTAGGCATAACGCCAATGTGGAAACGGGTCGGATTGTGTGAAGGTCTGGTCTCTATGGGGTAATATCAATGTGGAGAAAAATGGGTGCAAAATATAGCCGACACCGGCAAGTAATTTTCGTGCCGAACGATAAATTGGAACTTTTACCAAGAATATCTTAATATTCCCACAGAAGACGGTAGTTATTGTAAGGCATAAGTGTAAGACGGGTGTGGAAGTTCTGTTGTGTGGATGTGTGACACCTCTATGAAGCCATCCGGATTATTTGTTCTGTGGATTGACTCGGTAATGGCCTGGCGCAGTCCCTTATCCCTCTGACTCAACTCCCTATTCTCTCTGACTCAACTCCTTGTGGATCAGTAGGTGCGGAACCCTTCAGTCGTGGGAAGAACAGGAAGAAACTGCCCCACTATCATCATGGGAAGATCAAACAAGTCGCGCTTCACCGTCCACGCACTGCAGAACTCAATAAACTCCGAATTCCCCATCGAGGTGTTGGTTTGGGCCACGTGCTGATGGTCTACATGGCGGATGAGTTTGCACCGGGTGACAATGGTCAGATGGAGATTGCCCACCGCCACCAGCTTGAAGAGACGGAAGTAGTCCACAATGGACTCGTCGTCATACATCAACTCCATGATGAACGTCCGCTTGGAAAGAATGGAGGAGATATTCAACCCGAGGAGATTGACCAAGTCGTTGGACATGGACACGATCTCACCCGTGCGGCGCCAGATGATGGTGGGCAGCGCGTTCAACCGCAGAAGGTTCTCGTAGTCCAAGAGGCAGCGCTGGAACGACATCTCCAAGAACTGGAAATCAAACGGCTGGAAAAGCGACTTGTGGGCCGAAATGAACGTGGGGCGGTACGACGCAATGAGCCGGAGGATGGCGAGCAAGTTGGCCTTCTTCTTAGACTGGTCCTCGGGCAGAAGCCCTTTGCCCGCAAACAGAAACCGCTCGCGCAAGAAAAACGTCAACAGGTGGTACGACAGCGGGTAGTCAAAGTCAATCACCTTGTTGGAGTAGATGTCTTGCACCGTCTGGTAGATGTGGTGCGAGATCAACGGCGACACGTACTGCGCTTTGTCGGACGCGCTGAAGTCCAATGCAATGTCAGGCGAGCTCAGCCGCGAGCTGTTGCTGTCGTTGCCCTCGCCGCGCACCGCAATGAACGGCCGCGACGGTTTCTCGGTGTCGAGGTCCAGGAGCATCACCATCGGCAGCATAGACGTCATGTACGGCAGCGGCGACAGCGGTTTGGAGATGAGATCGCCCAACATGAGGTACTCCTGGTTGAGAATGTTGGAGTTGAAGTTGGTGGTGTTGGTGTTGGTGGTGGTGGTGGTGGAGGTGGTTGTGGACATGGGCGAATCTCGCGCCGGCTCGAGCGAGCCGTCAAACCCCGGGGCAAAGCACCCGTTGTCGGGGTCGAGCGCGATGGGATGGAGCAGCTGCGGCTCCGACTCCGGTTCCGGCTCCAATTGCATGTCACCGTGAGACTCGCTGCTCATGTATTTGGCCCGTTTGCGCACCACATCGCGGCACTGGTGGGCCACATTGCGCTTGATGCAGTTCTGGCACGGGCGGGAGTGGGAGCATTGGAGGTGTTTGGAGTGGCAGAACACGCACGCCCGCGGCGTGGGTTTGCGGTCTCGTTTTTCTTGGGCCGTGAGCCGCTTTGTCATGGTGTTTGTTTCCGTGTGGTGTGTGCGATGAGGTGAGGAAATGGCCTTTTCCGGTGGTGGAGGCAGTGGGGGTTGTGGCTCGTGGTTGGGTAAAAGGTGGGTTGTGGTTGCGGGACACTTTTCGGAGTGGTGGAGACAGTGGTTTTTTTTTTTTTTTTTGGACAATGGGAGTGCACTGGACCATACGTTAAAGCTTCTCTGGGGTTAGAATCTGGGGTACCCCGGCGGTTGTAGGGCAAGGGAGATCCCGGATCCGGGGGCACGGGTGTTTGCCCGCGTGGGCCGGAGGTCCAGGTTTGGTTTTCCCCGGGTCTATTCCCGAACGGAGAGTTTTCTGGTTTTCGGGAAGGTGGTTTGGCTCGGGCCGGGACCGGGCGGGTATTCGCGGTTGTCGTGGTGGGTTTGTTTCTCGTTATGGTTTTTGTTGCTGCCGGGCTGGGGCGTGGGCGTGGGGCGTGTCGCTGGCGCAACCGTGTGTCTGCAGTACCGTCCCGGAGCTTTCCTGCCACGACCGTGCTTTGTCACGTGAGGATTGGAGGTGTTCGGTTCGGAAGGGAAAAGGTCGGAGTCTCTGGAATGATAAGAGGAATCATTGTTCAGCAGATGTTCTGTTGCGAGGATTCGGAACAAAACCCGGTGCGCAAGGATTTCTCGTTGTAACGGTTCAATTTGTAGCAATCGCCGGATTTCAGTTTCTTGAACCCATCTCAATACTGTCCAAGGCAAATACCACCTCTTGCCAATTCCTGAGCGCGGAAATGCGAAATCTAGGGGGGAATCTCTCTAGTTGGACTCCATTTATATCTCCTTATACATTATGTGTCAAGACAATAAAAGGAGATGAAAGAGCCTCAATCCCCTGTTACCTGTTTAAGTGGTATAAGTGGGTTTCTATGGCCTTTGCAAAACGTGTGGATGTCTTTTGAATCTTTCGATGCGTATCACCGATAAAGGCGGACGGCGGTTCTAAGTTCTTTCTCCCGAGTTGAAACAATCGAATGTTTAATGTTACAAAGAGCATTTAGTTCCAATATGGGCAAAGTTCCCTAGTGGTGTGCCGCAGCCAATAATTACCTGTATCTTAAGCAACATATATGTGCAGTCCGGGAGATGGGGAAGCTCCACATGTCGTGTGACGATCGCGCGTCAAAAGTCGCAGCATATATTAGTGTTCATCCGCTGCAATTCTTTGGAAATCACAACAAAGGTTGTTCATGATTCTCGTAGCGATACCTAACCATTTGTATTGGCCGTATCTTGATGGAAAAGATGAAGCAAAAGAGATATTAAACAAAAAGACACAAAAAGGTGTTAAACAAGATAAGCTAAACAAGATAACAAGATGTTAAACAAGATTACAAGATGCTAAAGTTCAAGTGGATTTTGAAGTACTTTGAACCGTCGGAAACTTTACGAACTTGAACATCTTTTTGTACTTGGAGCGCAATACCATTTTGAAGACTCCATCACCACTTTTAGCCCTGGAATACCGTTTTTGCTGCTGTGGCGGTTGGGATGTTCAGGCAGTGAAACACCGTGATTTCTTTTCATTGGTTGTATGCCAGAAAATGTTACATGCAGGGGTTTGGGGCAGGTATTTTCCTTCCCTAAGTGACAAAGCCTCGGCAGAACAGGGGACATGCAACATGTGTGGGGGCATTCATGTCGCATTCATTTTTCCTGCTATGAGTAAAATTTCCCAAGACAATTCCCCAAGGCAAATTCCTCCATATGAACAGAAAAGAAGAACCCGCGTCGACCAAAGCTAAGCGCGAAAACAAATCACCGCATTCCGCCGCGCGGATCTCGATAAGAGAAAAAAAAAAGCTCCAATAGGAAACAGAGACAACCGGTTGTTGGTTTGAAGTCGTGCAGTTGCCGTGGTTGTGGGTTTTGTGATGGCCGCGGTCGCTTTCCCTCCTGTGGTGATTGCTTTTTCGCCGCGGGTTCCATCATGGACCCCGCCAGCCTGTACCGTGAGTGCATGCTCGCAACAGGGTAATCAAATTCGGCTATTCCACCGCGATGTGCACAGTTGCTTGTTTTTTTCCGCGCCATCTGTTCTCCGTATCGTGAGCCATCTCTCCTTTCATTTGCTCGTTGTTGCCCCGGCGCCGTTCCCCTCGCCAGCTATGTTCCCGTCCCCCCGCCGTGCGGTTTTTCTCGCGGTGGCCCCCGCCCTCTTTTTATACCACCTTCTCTGCCGCATCTTCTGGTCTGGGCTTAACGGCCGCACCATCTTCACGTTGCCGTTGAACTTTTTCCTCAACTTCCTCCCGATCTACGTGTGGTTGTTGATCTTCAAGAACGCGGGGCTCATCCCCAAGGCCATCCGGCCCGCCATCCACGTGGCGTTGGCGTACCGCGTGGACATGTGGATGTTCAGCCCCAGCCGCTCCGTCGTGGGGTGTTTGCTCACGGTGATGGTGAGCGTGGGCGGCGCGTGGCTCCTCTACTTGCGCCACTTCTGCCGCGGCGGGCCTTACCACAAGCTCGCGCCCCACGCGCCGTCGCTGCTGCTGCTGCTGTCGTACGACGACTTGGAGTTGCTGGCGCTCGACGACCTCGAGGACCAGGCCAAGACCGCCTCCGCCTCGCCCGCAGCACCGGGCGACTTCCAGGACAACCCGCGCATTGGCGCGTTGGAGTTCTTTCCCCCCAAGTCGTCACAGTGGGTGGCGGAAACCGCCGCCGCCACCAACGCCAAGATTGCGGCGCACGTGAGCGCCACCCACGGCCACC
Organism: Clavispora fructus; assembly: GCA_003707795.2. Classification (NCBI taxonomy): domain Eukaryota; kingdom Fungi; phylum Ascomycota; class Pichiomycetes; order Serinales; family Metschnikowiaceae; genus Clavispora; species Clavispora fructus. Next base: position 317,686 of record PPLK02000005.1, read on the forward strand.
GCCCCTACAACTGCTGGGCGTGGGCGCCCGCGGCGTTGCTTGCGGCATCGTGGTTCATCTTGAACATCGACCACTGGTTGGCCACGCCGCTCACCTCCGCGCGCGACGCCGTGTCGTGGTTCTCCTACGTGTTGGGCCACTTTTGCGTGCCGCTCTTCACTGGCATCTGGCTCTACGTGTTCCATGCGCCTGGGGCGCTCCGCCTCTTTTCGTTTGCATTGGGCGAGCAGAACATTGCCGGCGTGCTCACCCACTTGGTGTTCCCCAACGCGCCGCCATGGTTCATCCACATGAAGGGCGAGCTGGCCCACGCCGACTACGACACCCCGGGCTATGCCGCGGGACTCACGCGCGCGCCGTTCGGCACCGGCGCCCACATGGTGACCAAGGGCTTCCACGCGTCGCCCATTGTGTTTGGCGCGTTGCCGTCGTTGCACTCGGCCATGGCGGTGATGTGCTTTTTCTTTGTGTGCTACTACTCGCGGTGGACCGCGGCCAAGCTTGCATTGTTTCTGTTTGTGGTGCTCCAGTGGTGGGCCACCATCTACCTCGACCACCACTGGCGCTTGGACTTGTTTGCGGGCATGTTGTACTCCATCGCGCTGTTTGTGGCGGTCTACACCTGGGGCATTCCAGGCGTGGACGAGCGCTTCATCAACGCGCGTCTCCGCTTCGACTTTGAAAACGGCTCCACCATGGGCATGCGTGTGTTCCGCAACACAGTGTTGCAGAACTTTTTCGACCCGTTGTCCTGAGTGCTACCGGGAATATTGGCATTCATTGCTACGTACGTAGTCAATTCGACCTTCTGCATCTGCAATGGGCCGCGCCTAGGTGTTGGGGTTCACCCCGCCAAGCCATTCTGTAAACGGTGCATTGCGCCGCCGCCACATTCTCCCGCTCGACAATGTCGTATTTACTCCATCCGGAACTGTCACTGGTAACCGGTGGTGGTTGTGGTACTGCAGGTGGCCTCGGTGTTTCCTCATTGGGTAATTGCACCCAAATCCGCTTCCTATTCCAGTAAATCCTCCATGCCCGGTTCCCACTAACGGTGCTGGAACAACTCGGTCGCCATGGGCGCTTATGCGGTGTTCCTGAGACAGAGAAAATATTCTCCTCCTTTCTCCAAATCCTAATCGTATAAAAATCCGGTCGCATCGCTGGTGCCTAATCTTGTTATTCTGTATCTCGTCGTGGTCCTGAACTTTCATCCGGCCTGCGTTATTCATCCATCCTCCCCTGTGTCAAACTAAACTAATATCATGAAATTATCCGTTGCGATCTTAAGCTTATTTTCTTTTGCATCCATATCCTCCGCAATGCCGGTGGTGCCACTCACCGAGGTGCTACAGGTGAGAGAAACACCTGCCGAGCCGTTTCCTCTAGCAGATACCCAATTGCAGAAGAGAGACATTGCTGCCCTCACCTACCTTTTCAAAACCTTGAATACCACGGGAACCGGAGTATCGTTGATCGAAACTGCCATCTCGATTTCGTTGACCCAGCAGCAGGTCATCAAGTTTGTGGGTAGTTTGATTGAAACCAAGGGCTTGACTAGCTTGCTTGAAGCGGCCAAAACCTCTGGCCTTGCTCTCGACCTCGTTCTTTTGGTGTTGACCCACTACGAAGTCATCCCCGGGATTACTAACGTTGTCAACGCTTACAAGGGTGAGTCGTCCAACAACTCTTCTTCTTCTTCTTCTTCTTCTTCTTCTTCTTCTTCTTCTTCTTCTTCTTCTTCTTCTTCTTCTTCTTCTTCTTCTTCTTCCAGCTCCGGTCTTCTCGGTGGTCTTTTAGGCTCTGTGCTTGGAGGGCTGGATAATGACACTGATTCGTCCTATAGCTCCGTTTCATCGGCCGATTTCGGTGCTTTGGAAGATATCTTGGGAAGCGCTACTGATGTGGGCTCTATTGCAACGGGCTCGGGCTTACTTGCTACTCAAACGCCCTCGACTGCTGCAATGGGTTCAGGTACTACATCTGCATCAGCAAACGGTTTAGGCGGCCTTTTCCCCGACCTCCTCAATGGCCTTGGCTTGGCTCTGGCTTCGGACGCCGCTTTAACTCTGGTCACAACTTCTGCTCCTGCTCAAGTAGCTACTGATATCACCACTCCTGCTGTTGCTACTGCTTCCGTTCAGGTCACAACCCCTACCATTGCGACTTCAGTCGCTCAAACATCTTCTGCTGGCAAATCAACTGGCACATCCGGTGGTCTCATCAGTTCTCTTTTGGGAAGTATTTTCAAGCGCGATGATCTTGACGAAGCGGAGAAGCTCGAGTTGGTGGGCTCTCTTTTCAAGCGGGGAGATATCGACCTTGGAAATGTGCTTCAAGGCATTAATTCTAGAGAGGACATTTCGCCTGAAGAGTTGGCTATTGCCAAAAGAGACTTGTTGAGCACAGTATACCTGCAAATAATTCTGATCATTGGGTCTGACAGCAACATTGAGCTGATCGCCGAATCTTTGTCCAAGTCCGGTCTCGGTACGACGGTGGTTTACGAGGCGCTCACGAATGATGATTTTGTTGATTTTGACGTGAACTTGATCAAGTATCTTGTTGACCAGAAGATAATCACGATGTCTGGATTGTTGAGCGCTACCCGCGACTCTGGCCTCTTAGGCAGCATTTTCGGTGACCTTGTTGGAAACGCAACATATCGCCAACTTGTTATTGACTTTGCTCTTGCCGCCATCACCGGAAAAATTGACGTGATCGACTTGGTCACGGCATTGTTTTAGTAATTGTAATGACCTTTAAATACGACAGATTTACTCTATTATGATATACACTTGCTTTGCAAACGTCTAGCATCCACGTTCAAACACACGCCAATTAGATTTGAGGCAAAGTGGCCCCTTCTCTGGTCTAATCCTTCTGTCCACATCACTTGACCGTTCTCGGATAAATACATCGCGCTTTTCCACACTCTATAGTAGTACAAGTTCCCCCACGTTACCCTTCGTGGCGAGTTCCTCTGCCACTTATTTCGATATTCCATCTTCAAAACGGGCCTTGAAGGTGCGGAAATGGCACGAGATGAGCCCTTTCCCATATCCTAGGAGATGGTTCTCAGGGCACAGCAGAATCCCGGACCATAGATCGCTTCTTCTTTAGGTTGAAAAACGGCCATATTCAAGAAATATTTAGACGTAGGCCTGCGGTTGGTTCCAGTCCCCCATCCATGCGAACGTTACAAAGAGCTCGTTGGCGTATGTGTGATCATTGAAGGGATTATGGTATGGTAATGTCTACTTCCCTTCCAAGCTGTTAATTGAGTTTTTCGTTAAGTTAAAGTTGGATCCCGGCATTGTAACGCAAACCCACACCTGTCGGGGCTTACTCAACTTCCAAACAAAGAGTAAACCGAGTTGCTGAAAGAAAATGTTAATCCATCCTCTTCTGTTGCGGGAATATCTTTTTTCCCAATATCAATGTCAGTTTCTGAGAGATTTTCCACATCCATTTAGCCTATGAACTTTTTTGTCTCTTTCTCGTGAAATAATACGAACTAATCACCGCCAATACCAGTAGAGGTTGAGTAACACAAAGCACAATACTGTAGCAGCTGCATCAACACACAATTTCCGCCCCTTCTCAAAATTCTGATTCCGGCTGTATTTTCTAACGGCTAGGAGGTGTCCACCATTGCCCTTGGTTGAAGACACGCCCAACTAGATCTAAATGAACCGGCCAAGCATTTTCCGGACTTATCGTAGATTTCCCGGAGAAATCCGCGATGTTCGGGTTTATCTCCGCGGATACCGCGAGCAGGATTTCCCATCTGGGGTCAAATGATTCAGTGCCCCGGACAAATCTATGACCTAAATCTTGTTCTACCGGCAGCTCAACCATAATGAATTTTAGAATACAACTTTTTGTGTTTCTCATGTTGGTACCTTAATGCTGTTTAAACAACAGCTCGATAAACCGTTCATTTTAGCAAAGAATGAAATAATTACCGAGATCGCTGTGAGCCTGTCTAGAATTTTCGGTGTTATCGCTGATGTGCCCGTACCGTCGGTTTAGCCGCAATACCCCCAATATATTTGAGACTAGCTTTTTCGGGAAAAGCGGCGCCATATGTGCGGTGCTTGTAATTTCGTGCGTCGTTATTAGATGACGCATGCAAAAATAAACATATTTCGGCAAGATTTGTCTATATACCGGGATGATTGAAAAGATAATTTCTCGGCGCGTATTTTTGTTTATGCAAAAATGAAATTGAAATAATTTTCAAAACAGAGCCGGTTATGCAGCTCAATTAGTCATTTGGTCGACGATAAACAAGAAAATTCTATTTTTTGAATTATCGGCGATGCATAGCTCTCAAACTCGCCTCACGGGGCCCGCTGGTGAATCATCCCAACTAAGGCTTAATTGCTTTATTCGTTCCACAAGCAAGAAGAACTGGATTTACCGGGAAAAAAAAAAAACAGTACACTCCCAAGCCAAGACTTATATCGTCCTGTATGAGTAGCTTAAATTACTCTACCACTTTGATCTTTTAGATAAATCGCTTCCGCGTAAAATATATACGTGATGCAGACGCATGCGATGCGCTTTATATACATCTCCCGAACCCGGCATGCCCATGTCCGATTTCAACGGTAAATATTCAGTCATTGGACAACTAAAAAAATATTGAAGTATAAAACCATTTGCTTATTACCACAATTTCAAAACTGTAGGGCTCAAACAATGCTTTCCATTCCACTTGTTACACTCGCTTTAATAGCTGGTAAGGTGGTCGCAGAATCTGCTTCCATCACCAGCGCTCCCGCTTCTTCTGCTTCTGCCACCACTACTACCGTTTACACTGCTACCGTCAATGGTCTTTACGATGCTGTCTACGATGCTATCCCAGAGTGTGCCAAGACTTGCGCTGACCAAACTGTTGGCTTTTGCCCATACTGGGACATCGGCTGTCTTTGTGTGATCGGCACTTTTGGCTCTTTGGTGGCTGAATGTGTCGCGGCTGACTGTTCGGGTGCTGAAGTTGCATCCGCTACTAGCATTCTTTCTTCGGCTTGTTCTCCATACGCTTTCTCTATCGATGCCGCTGCTTCTAGTGCTTTGTCTACTGCTGAGCAAGTTGCTTCTTCTTCCGCTGCTGCTTCTTCTTCCGCTGCTGCTTCTTCCTCCGCTGCTATCACCAGCGCTCCCGCTTCTTCTGCTTCTGCCACCACCACTACCGTTTACACTGCTACCGTCAATGGTCTTTACGATGCTGTCTACGATGCTATTCCAGAGTGTGCCAAGACTTGCGCTGACCAAACTGTTGGCTTTTGCCCATACTGGGACATCGGCTGTCTTTGTGTGATCGGCACTTTTGGCTCTTTGGTGGCTGAATGTGTCGCGGCTGACTGTTCGGGTGCTGAAGTTGCGTCCGCTACTAGCATTCTTTCTTCGGCTTGTTCTCCATACGCTTTCTCAATCGATGCCGCTGCCTCTAGTGCTTTGTCTGTCGCCGAGACTGCCACTGCTGCTGCTTCTGCTTCTGTTGAGATTTCCTCCACTGTTTCTTCCGATGAGGCATCTTCTACTGCTCCTTCTACCTCTACGGCTTCTTCTTCTGCCGAAGAATTGTCTGCTTCTGCTTCTGCTGAGACTTCCTCTGTTGAGGCTTCTTCTGTTGCAGCTTCCTCTGCTGATGTTTCTTCTGCTGAGGCTTCTTCTGCCGTTGTTATTGACAATACCACGGTTATTGTGACTGATGGCCACACTGTGACCTCTACCATTTGCACCAGATGCAAGACCTTGACTGGCCCTGTTACAACTTACACCACTGTGGTTAGCGGCGTCACTGAAACCGTGACCACTGAGTGCTCTACTAGCGTTCCAGGCTCTTTCACCACCTACACCACTGTCGTGGAAGGTGTCACTGAGACTGTGACTACCTTGTGTGCTACCTCAGAGGCTTCTAAGTCCAGTTCCTACACGACATACACAACTGTTATTGAGGGTGTTACTGAGACTGTCACTACTTTGTGTGCCACTTCCACTTCTGCTGCCTCTTCTGCTGCCTCCACCTTGACCACTTATACCACTGTCTCGTCGTCCGCCTCTTCTGCTGCCTCATCTTATGCTGCTACTTCTTCTTCTGCTGCTGGGTCTTCTGCTTCTATTGCGGAGACTAACGGTGCCGGTACTTTGTACGCTTCATGGTTCGCCTGCTTTGCCGCTCTTGCCGCTGGTGTGCTTGCTAACTAAATGATGTAATTACCTATTTCGATAAGACCTAATGAAATTTGTTACGCTTTAGAAATCCTTGTAGGTGCATTGCGTTCCTCATCCCACCTCGTCGTATAGAAACAAAAGCCCATTACACCTGCAGCATCAGTTGATTCTATGATGAGGTACAGGTCAGCCTCCACCGCCATGTATCACTACGGTTCACTTTCGCTAACAACGCAACATTGGGGTAATGGTGCCTACCAGCCAATCATTTCGCAACTCGGATTTCGACCGAAAAGTGCGAGCCGAAATCTGCGGGGCGTCTCGTGCATAGTAGATGAATCAGATAAAGGTAAATATTTGCTTTCTATGTCGAACGCGCGTCCAAAAGAAAAAAAGTGGTGCCAAGACCGTCATTCATGCATGCGCAGTACCCCACGCAGGATATGCATCCTTTATGGATCCTTTATGGGCTCCATTGCTACAATTCCGCCTCGGTGTGCAACTGTGCGGCCTAATAGGCTAAGGGGGCGGCTAAGTGCGGGTAAGGTGTTCTACTACGACGTAAATACTTCAAACAAAGGATGATCGTTAATAATAATAAATAAAAGACATGCAACATAAGAAATAACCTTTAGCCGAAAGACTCAGTGTAGCAATAAACCAGAGGTGCACCCGTTTGCGATTTATTCTTCTCACAGGAGTTCTTAATATCACCATTGAAGACATGCGGGCCGCAGCCTAGGCATGCAAATGCTTTTCTATAATTCATACTACTTTGCTCTTGTATAGCCTTTGTGATGTAGTCATGAACAATTGGACGTCCGTGGATGATGGATAATCCAGTTTGATCGGCAATAGAGCTGCTTGTCGTCAAGTAAGCACTTTCATTTTCAGACGTAGAGTTGTTCTTCCCTTCACTTCGTCTTTCATTTTCCTGGCTCTCAATTTCAGAGGCAACATCTGTTGCATCTGGGATTTCCTGTGTGATATGGAGAATAAGATGCAATTTTCCGGAAGTCATAAATGGAATAAATTCATCCCAAAGATGGTCATACCATTCAAGGTTTTTAAATTTCTTCATAGACATAACGATCGTAATCTTAGTCAGCTCAGGACGGTATAAGAAATCTTCCGCAAGATCTCTTTCTCTGTTCTCTTTCAAGAGGTCCAACGCAACCGGAAGAGTGAAAGATGCACCAGTTCCGGCACTGAAAAACAAAACGGATTCAAATTTTGTCAATGGTTGGTAGTTTCCACCCGTTGGCCCGACAAAACCTGACTTCAATGTTAAAACTTCTCTGCTCGGGAACAGCGTGAGAAGTTCTCTCATTTCTTTCTCTGACGGTGTCATGGATTTCACTTCGTACTCAGTTTCAATTTTGATAGACTTGGATTCTGATTGATAAAATGTGTCGTTCTTCTCTGGTTTCGTAAAAGAATCGTTTGAAATCTCAGTAATCTCACTAAGATCAACATACAGCTCTCCTGCTTCATTGCTCATCTTAATCAATCTTTTGTTCAACTTACGAGTAAAACCTTTGAGTACTTTCATCACAATCACCATTTTGCCAGAATCTTGCAAACTCGCAATTGTGAAAGGGTGAGCCTGGAAGAAGGCAACCTTAGGAACATTCAAGTAAATATGTTGTCCAGCTCTCCAATTTCCATATCTAGGAAGAATAGTTCTCCACCACTCTCTGTTGTCGACATTGTTTATAGCAATAGGAATACTGACCCTAATAGTGGTCTCGTCCAAAATTTCAAAATCAGTGACACCTTTGGTGGGACTCTTGCGTTTGTGAATAAATCCCATTACTTTCAAGACAACTCTGTCAATTACTAGAAGATGTACCCCGAGAATAACGGTGAGTCGATTTGCTCCGTTGTGAAAGAGACCCAACAAGAGCATAATGAAAGTGAATACCCTGTGCTGAGCCAAGAAGAAGTCAAAAGCAAAGTTTCTGATAAACTTCAAAGAAGCAAAACTCAACATCCCCAATGCACCATAGGCCATAAAACCAAATATTTGAGGAGGGATTTGAATCATGATGTAGAAACCCAAACTCAACCAATATTGTAAACTAAGACCCGTGTGAACCGTACTTTCAATAAACATCCACCTTCCAAGCCATTTGTGAAAGAAAACGGCCTTGTCTAAAGAAAGACCTGAGACAGCCGAAATAAAATTATTGTGGGCAACAAAAATCATGAGGGCAGGAATATTACTGATCGCAAGTCTTCCGATTCGCTTTGCAATAATATAGAATCTGGGAAGGTAGTTAAGATCTTTTGTTTGCACAAACGCAAACACCGCATGGATGAGAACGTGAAACGCCATGATGAGCACTAAACTGGGTTGAACATAGAACTTCCACTTGAAAATGCGAATGCTGTAAACACGAGTTAAAGAGTCAAAGTACTTCACAAATGTGAAATATCTTTGGTGTTTCAAGCCGGCTCTATCCCTGTAGTGACGAAGCCTCCAGGGAATCCAGTGGAATAAAACGCCGTGGATAACAGGCAACAAGAACGTTATCAACATGGAGATGTATTGGAACATATAGCCCCTATCTCTCTCCACAAAATACTGATCTGCAAACCCAATAGCCATTTTCGGTTAAATTCAGAAGGAGAATAATTGAAATGAGATTTCGGAAAGCTTTAAAGCTCAAAAAGTGGTATCGATATAGACAATACCAAGAAAATGACCGAAGTCAGATGCACAGGTTGAGGAGGAAGGTAAAAGGCCGATACCTCCAGCTTTATTCTCGGTTGTGACTTGTGCAATATTCGGTAGATCCTGGTTCACGCAAGGGATGTACAAGCGTGGATGGGACAAATATATGTGGGGGAATTCTGGTTTATGTCAGTGGATCAGGAGAAGGCCTAGTACATATGAACTGTTGGTAAGGGGAAATCCGCATCGCGCATTTTCTCTGTCACTGCCCCGTACTGAAATCGGACTTTTCGGTCAAGCGCATAAATGCAGAGATGAAAATAATTTATCTTTTTCATCAATAACCCATGGTGCATGTGCGTGTACGAATTCTGGTATACGGTTGAAACTGCAGTATATAATTTATATGCTTGGCGCGAAAGTGAAATCTTTTTCATCAATAAGTGGACAAGAGCCTTTTTTCAGGCATGCAGCCACGGCCCGAACGGAACAATGACGTGTGTCGGGAACCGACGTCTAAGTGCGGGCGCATCTTGTTTGTGCATATCAAACATGTACCGTACGATCATCATGCTTTAATATAGACTTGTTTCCTTCAAATTTCCTATTCCATACAAGTCACAATTATCATGAAATACCTCTTTTTGACCCTTCTCTTCGCCGCTGTCGCTCTGGCCAACTGGGACACTTATCCTAGTGTTGCTAAAACCGCCTCCATTAACGGATTCTCTGACAATGTCAAGTCCAAGTTCCCAAAGTGTGCCTTTGACTGTGCTGACTTCTCCACTTCCAACACTCCTTGTCCATACTGGGACACTGGTTGCTTATGTGTGATGCCTCAATGGTCTGGTGAAGTTGCTTCCTGTATCGCTGAGAGCTGTACCGGTAAGGATGTTGAATCTGCTACTAGCTTGGCCCTCTCCTTGTGCTCTAAAGTTGGTGCAAACTTGTGGGAGATGCCTGCCTCCATCTCTACTATGCTTGAGCGTGCTGCTGATGCTTCTGTTGCTTCGTCTGCCACTTCCTCTGCCGCTTCTTCTACTGCTGAGGCTACTACCGCCGCTGTCAAGAATTCCACCCTGTCTTCTACTAACGGTACGTCTTCTGCAGGCTCGAGCTCGTCCCTGAACGGGTCTTGGCCAGGAGCTGCCAGCGGTATTGCTGTGGTGATGGCTGCTTTGATGGCTGCTTTGTTCTAAGTGGGTGGACGTAGTATTTAATTCAATAAAAAAATACGAACGGTGATTTCTCCTTGTTTAGATGACCGTATCAGAGACAACCGTAATACAATACGGGAAGTGGGTGCCTCGTGACCAATTCCTGGTAATTTTTGATCCCATTATTCGATTGCGATACTCATATGCAATGCTACATCTCAATTAGATCTAAAGAGATTACCACATTGGCAACAGCAAGACTGCACCGGACTTCGGACGGGAAGAGATGGCTGTAGTAATGGCAGCGAATTGATGTTACATCTGGCCAAGATCTTCAATGAACGTATTGGGCTGAACCTAAATTCGATGCGATTAGTTCTTGGCAAACGACTAAATGTCTATTCATGAAGTGGGGATGCATCGGGTTTGCATATAAGCGCAAAATTCTTCAGATCCGAAGAGATAATTTCTGCGTTGGGGAACTTCTCCGCAATCTACACAACGTCGAAATGTCACGGGAGAGATAGTATGAGCAAAACTGGGGTGGCTCTACCTAAAAACAGTTCGGATTTAACCGGGAAAAAAATCGAGACGACGCAACTACTAAGTGATATCGGCGTTTTCGGTGCTCTTGCCCGTTTCCCACATAGCACCGTATGCATGTCTGCACATACACAATGCGCAAGGTGCAAAAGCGGATGGTCCGAATCGGTTTTCAAAAACCTGTACGAAGGCGTAATGTTTTTGGATGCAAAAGCATGTCGCCCATTTGGGGCGAAGTATACTTACCGAGAAAACCTCCTTTACGTACATAAAATATCCAATCGTATAAAAGGACGGGGGTCCCTCCTTCCGTCCTTCCCCAGTAACCCCAGTTTTCGCATCTCACTTTCGCTATGTTCTCCATGTTCCCTGCTGCCACTCTCTTGGCCCTCGTTGCTTCTGTTTCCGCCGTTAACTACGCCACCTACCCATCGGTTGCTCACACTGCTTCCATCAACGGTTTGGCTGACCCAATCTACGCCAGCTTACCAGCTTGTGCCAAGGACTGTTTCAGCACTTCCACCTCTTCCACCCCATGTCCATACTGGGACACTGGTTGTCTTTGTGTGATGTCCACATGGACCTCTGACGTCTCTTCTTGTATCGCTAAGAACTGTGAGGGCTCCGACGTTAGCTCTGCCACTTCTCTTGCTGTGTCTGCTTGTTCCGCTGCTGGTGTGTGGTCTCCATACTTCATCGTCGACGCCGCTGCTTCTACTTCTTTGGAGTCTGCTGAGAAGGAGGGTGCCACCTCTTCGACCAAGGCTTCCTCTTCCTCTAAAGCCGCCACCACCTCCTCTACTGAGGCTGCTACCACCTCCACTGAGGCTGCCACTACTTCCTCCACTGAGGCTACTACTGAGGCCACTGAGGCTACTTCTTCTGCTGCTGCCACCACCGAGGCTGCCGCTTCTTCTGCTGCTGCCACCACCGAGGCTGCCGCTTCTTCTGCTGCTGCCACCACCGAGGCTGCCGCTTCTTCTGAGGCTACTGTTGCTGCTGCTTCGTCTGCTTCTTCTGAGGCTGCTTCTTCTTCTGCTGCCCCAGCTGTCACCACCGACTCGACTAACGGTGTTGCCGCTGTTGTTCCAGCTGCTGCTGCTGGTGTTGCCGCTGGTTTGGCCTTGCTTTTGTAATCTCGTTTCATTTTTTTTTTTTGAAAACGTGCCATATAGTTGGTGATTTTAATGAATTTCGTTGCGGACACCGGTTCGTGAGGTTTCGGTCGCAGAACGTGCTCAGCGTGTGCAGCGGTACCTTTAATAAATATTTGGATTGATGACTTTTCTGCAGCACAGACATTGCAAAGCTATCAAAGCGACATCGAGTTCGCGTTTTTTGTAGCGATCGTCCTTTAAGATCATTTTCCGGGCGGTGGGATTATGTGCAATTCCAATTATTGTTGCGTATGTTGTGTACCAAACTGCATAGTGTCTACATAGTAGACACGACGCAAGCTGGGTATGATAACGGACTTGACCTCAGGATAAGTGTTAGCATGTCCGATCACTGAAAGTATACTCAATAGTACTGGAAGCGTTGTTGAAGGAGGAGTCGGGATTTTCGACAGAAGTGGCATTTTCATCTAATGGTTTGCATATATCGCAACAATTTGCTCTTGGGAAATATTCAGTGTCCTGTGTGTGATAGGGGAGGGAAGGTCGTTTGGTAGAAGTGAACATTGTTCATTGCCAGCACATCCAAATTGTTTCTTTGATGTCGGCACACGGTATTCATCAGCATTTTCATCCCCATTATGCCTTATCTACTTCAAAAAGACACAATCCTACGGGCTTGCCTTGCCCTTTTATCTCCTTTGGAATTTCATCGTCTCACCGCGATAGTAAGAGGGCCAAGAATGGTTCCACATATATTCTCAAAACAATATTAAGCAATGTATAGCTTATGCATTGTCAGAATCAAGAATTATGATTTCTCGTTATGACGTGGCATATTTTCTGACTATATGACATAGCACCGTTTCTGACTGTATGTCATAGAACCTTTTCTGACTGTATGCGGGGTCTGTTCCTGGTGCTGACCTAGTCAACCTATTCGAAGGGTCAATACATCGAAATATTCTCTTTGAATACTCCTTTATTTTGGCTCCCTATAGACGATTCTGGCCCCAGTATGGGCTGGGGTGATATTCATTGTTCCCGTATGCGAACAGCGCCTCGTGTTTAAAACAAGAATCTGCGAACAGATTTCCATGGACATCTAGGATGGTATACCGATAATGAGGAGAGAAAGATGTTGATTCAAATTTACTATGTTCACCAAATTGACTTGAAGGTGAGCAGTGACACAATTTTTTATTTCTAACCCGCTGTTTCTCTCCACATGCCGCCGAAGCAGTATGTACCTTTTGGTTTGAAGCCATGACCATTCCAATAACTATATATATCAGCCGTGGAAGAACATGGTAGCACAATCGAATTTGATGGCTCTTTTCAGAAATATTGATACGGTTGAATTGGTTTACGTTACCTTCGGGGTAATTGCTTCTTTTTTCATATACCACGAGCTCAAAGGACTTTACTTGAGCTATAAATGGAACACAAAATCGCCTGTGAAGACTTATCGCGGTCTATTTAGCTTGCCTCAGCTCGTGCGTCTGCGCAAGGCCGTTGATTCAGGTTACTTTGTTGACTACTTCCGAGAGCAATACGTGAAGTTTGGGGCGGACACCTTGGATTTTACTGGATTTGGCAGCAAAATATTCTTCACAAAGAATCCACACAACGTTAAGTCGCTATTTGCCACCAACTTCGATGACTGGTCCATCGGAGCCAGAAAAAGAGCGTTTAAACCATTCTTGGGCGTTGGGATATTCGTCACGGATGGAGATTTATGGCGGCATTCGAGAACAATGTTGAAGCCCCAGTTTCTGAGAGAACAAATCGCCCACGTTGAAAGTGTAGAGGAGCACTACAAACTATTTGCTCGACACATTAAAGGCTTCCGGGGGCAAGAGTTTGACATACAACCTTTATTTATGAAACTCACTATGGACGCTTCGAGCGAGTTTTTGTTTGGTGAGAGTATTCATTTGCTTCATGACGACTCAATTGAACATGAAGAAGACAAGAGCGAGATCAAAGGGAAAAAAAGGTTGGCCGAGGATCTTTCTTTCTTGCAAAGTTACCTTATGTTCCGTGTGATGTTGTTGGACTGGTTCTGGTTGGAAAACTCTAAGAAGTTTCGAGAAACAATTAGTCGAGTGCATGCATTCACAGCCCAGTTTGTTAACCGTGTGCTAAGCCTTTCTCCTGAAGAGAGAGAGGAAAACAGCCGCGGGGGATACACGTTTTTGTACGAGCTTGCAAAGGTCACTACAGACCCGGTTGTAATGCGGGATCAGATCCTCAATGTGATGTTAGCTGGCCGGTCTACCACTGCAAGTCTCCTTTGTTCGGTGATGCTTGAGTTATCCAGAAATCCCAGCATATACGAGAAGTTGAAACTCGAGGTGTATGAATGCTTTGGAAACGGGAAAACGAAGGGTATGGACATAACGTTTGAGTCGTTGAAGAAGTGTACGTACTTGAGGTGGATCCTCAATGAAGGTCTCCGTATGTATCCTCCCGTTCCGCTGAATCTCCGCCAAGCGGTAAGAGACACAACTCTTCCCAAGGGGGGAGGTGCCGATGGCCAATCGCCCGTATTAGTGCGCAAGGGCCAATATGTTGCGCTTCATATTTACGCCATGCACCGACTGAAGGAACACTACGGAGATGATGCACATGTCTTCCGGCCTGAGAGATGGGCCAGCATATCCAAGATCGGATGGGCATTTATGCCGTTCGGGTCCGGGCAACGATTATGTTTGGGTCAGCAATTTGCCTTGACTGAAGCATCATACATATTGGTGCGGTTGGTGCAAGACTTCCCCAATATTTCATCGCACAACAAAATCTATCCACCCCGCACCTTCTCGGCATCCACCATGCACTACATTGACGGCATTAAGGTGTCTTTGTACTAGGTGCTTAACTATGAAGCAAACAGTATGATACAGCAAGGGGGGAAAGTCTCCACTTATTTCCTGGATTCGGTCAGGCGCGCTTCTGGAAGCCGCGGTTTTTCGTTTAGTCACGCATATGGAGGAAAACGGTTCCTTGACAACTGTTTTCAACCCACTCACTGACAGAGATAGGTAATGAAGGTCTAGTAGTTTTCTTTTCTTTTTTTTTCGTAGGTTATTCTCCCGAAAAACCAATTTCCGGTGACAATCAGGATCACAACTCGCTTCTGCTCTGAAGCGCGTGAAAATATTCTGAAGACTTCAGCGATCACTAGAATTGCATCCCGAATACTGTGAATGGCTGAGCTCACGATAGATTCTCGATGACATCATGACCTTGTTCTTGGCTCCTCGCTTCCCCTCCGCGGTTTGTGTCCCATGGCTTCCATGTGATCTAACTACTTCTCCTGTGTAAAGCGTGGTTTACCAGCGGTCGTACCGCTTTAGGCAGTTTTCCCTAACCCAGACCGCGGTCAGATAACGAAGAAAAGTGCACGTTTGTGCCAACCCTGGTATTGCGGAGGGTTTTCGGACTAGTGGAGGCTATCTGTTGGGAAAATTGGCTATTTTTCTGCTAAAAGGTGGAGGTCTCGGTAAACGTATTACCGTGCCCTGCGCAATTACTTCTTTCAGCAGATTAAGCACAAATGTGCGCAGTGGGGCCGGAGAATAATTATAAAAGACTCCCCGGATTTACGCCTGGGGATTGTTCGATTTAAGAAACGGACATTGGCTTTTGTTTCTCCGATACCCCTGAAAAGATTTCATCCTATTCTATCCAACCATGTCTACTGGAACAGTCAAGCCAGACAGAGTGTGGTCTCTCCATCCGGAGAATGAAGTGGTACTCAAGCAGGCATGGTCAATCTTATTGAAGAACTTTGGCTACGACCTTGACAACTTATCATACGAAGAACTCGAGAATGCTTCTAACTTTGTTGCATCGAAGTCGAAAAATGCACTTCCGAAACTTTCTGTCGAATCTGCCCTTGGCGAAGCACCCCAACCGACCCAACGCACAATTGATACGTGGACTCAATTATCTGGAACCACAGCTTTAGAGCTCAATGGTGAATACGACAAAACTGTGACACCTGTCGCCAACGAAAAGTATCATTCTTTGGCTCATTACAACGACGGAGATTTGCATCAGTCGTTTTTCAATTCTTTGCGGAATGAATCGCCAGATAACAACTTGCTTCATTTTATTAGAGCCAAGAAGTCCATCTTGAGCAGTGGTTTGGAGATGGCAGCTAAGTGCTGGGAGTGGAAATCGAAATCCCACAATGTCAACAAGTGGTTTTATGAGGGAGACTATCCTGTGGCAAAGGACAAGCCAGAGCTTATTAAAGCCTTTGCCATGGAAAAGGCGTACTTGGGAGGAGAAGATCTCAAGGGAGGACATATTGTAGTCATCCGGGTAAAGAAGCATTTTGGCCTGGATTGCCCAGAGGAGGACTTTGAAAGGTTTATCTGCATGTGCATCGAGTGGTCCAGATTAAGAATGAGTGAATACGAAAATGGCGATGATGGGGCCAACATCCTATTTGATATGACGGACTTTTCTTTGAAGAACGCGGATTTAAGTGCTGTACGGTTTTTGACCCGTCAATTTGAAGCGAACTACCCTGAATGTCTCAGTGCGATTTGGATACACAAGGCTCCGTGGATCTTTAATGCAGTTTGGAGAATGATCAAGGGCTGGTTAGATCCCGTGGTGGCATCGAAGATTCACTTTACAAAGACTGTTCCAGATTTGGAAATGTTTATTGACAAGAAATGTGTCCCCGAGAGTTTGGGAGGAGCTGATACGTACAATCCAAAGTACATCCCTCCTACTTCTGAGAATAGTGCCAAATTACCAAAGGATGAGAAGTACGCGAACTTGATGGCTGAACGCAAGAAATTGATTTTTGCATTCCTCGAAGCGACTATTTTATGGATTAAAGCAAAAACCATCGAAGAATCGACAATTTATTTAAACTACAAGATCCAATTGGGTGGGGAATTGGCAAATAATTATAGGCTGTTAGATCCTTATGTTCGTTTCAGGGGCGCTTTCGATAGGGATGGTTCCTTAGGAGAGATTGGCATATAAGAAATTTAAGATGTTTAAATACAGATACACAGAAACATATCCAGCAAAGTAAATGGGCCACTCCATGACATAGGACATGGTTACGTACTTGGTGACTTGGGGGTCTTTGTTTCGCTCTCACGGTTTTGTGCCTTTCTGGCCGTGCCTATTTTTCAAAGACGGTGCCTCTAGCTCTCTCGTCAACCGTCAATTTGAAAATGTCGGGCCGGGTGTAGTGTCCGGCAGCATCGAGGTCATATCTTGATTCAAGGATTATGTCCAAGTCGATCTCCGCAGTCAACAAGCCTTCTTCTCCGATAAGTGGACCAGCTAACACTTCTCCGTAAGGATCGACGATCAAAGAGCCACCGTTAATGGGCTGTTCTCTAGTGTACCCTGGAACGTCTCTTGTATGTTCCTCCCAAGATAAAAACGGAACAGAAGAAATGGCAAACTGTCTTCCTTCCACGGCTATTGTCTTAATCAACGACGCCCAGATTTCTCTGTCATCAACAGTGGGCGCGACATATATGTTCAATCCCTTGGCGTAATAAGCGGCACGATACAAGGGCATGTAGTTCTCCCAGCAAATTCCTCCGCCGATTTTTCCCAATTCTTCAGATTCGGCCACAAAGAGGGTGGAACCGTCACCTTGGCCCCAAACCAATCTCTCGGTAGCGGTAGGCATCAATTTTCTGTGCTTGCCCACGTAGCCCTGCTTTGGATCAATGTAGACCATGGTGCAATACAAGGTGGATCCACCTCTCTCGATCACACCAGAGACAATCATAGCACCAGTTCTTTTACTCAATCCTTCCAATTGGGAAATTTCCGGACCAGGCACCTCAATGGATTGCTTGTAGTATTCGACAAATTCTTTTCTGCCTTCAGGCAATCTGTAACCCAAGTATGTTCCAAACTGGCTTCCTTTGGGGTACCCACCAATTGTGGCCTCCGGAAGAACCACCAACTTCACTTCTTTATCAATAAGTTCCTCCTCATAGCTTAAGATTTTTTCCACAGTCTTCAGGGAACCTTCTTTGCTTGCACCTATCTGCAAAGCTGCAACAGTGTATTTAGCCATATTTGAGCATCAGGGTAATTTTCGCCGGGGGTGTGCAGTGGATATAACCCGATTGGCGATTATTGACCTGCCGGCGTTTATTGGCATATATGCGCTTACCTGCCGTCCATGTTTTATTCTAATCTTAAGATATCTGTTTATCTTTCACCTTGGAACTCTGTGACGTCGGCATCAATCGCTAATATTAGAAGTTCTCTTATCACCAATCAATGGTAAATTCAATTTTGATCAGTTGTAGCGTCCATAATTTCGGCATAAGGCACCAGGTATACGACAGGGAAGCATCCCTTAGTCCAATATACCCCATCCCCAATTTCAATCTAGTTAGAGGATGAAGAAGTGATATCTTTTCTGTTTTGGATTGCTATTTCGATATTGTATGTTTTTTCTTAAACACATTCCTTGAAACCACAGAATATTTGCAAAAATGCCAAAAAATTCCATAAAAGTGGAAGTTCTTGAAAATGAAAAGGTCAGCAAAAAAATCAATGAAATGAATAATTTCTTATAATGAACAGACGGAGATAACCTCCACATACATCTTAATATGTCTGATTTTGTTTCGAATTTCTAATAACGGGTGTACTAAAATCATGTGGCTTTTCCCTTGGGGGGTTGTCGCGCATCCTTGTGTGGAGCACAATCTGTATTCTTTTGCTCTGAATAACAAGTACTGCAGGTGGCCGTGTTTCGGTTGCTGACATAATCATATGAATTAAAACTCGAGTGTCAACTACAAACTTCTTCAGGAGATGAGAATCGGTCACAACTTATAGAATTATGGTATTTACATTTGTATTAATTATTTAAGTAAAGCATTTACCCTTTCCGTGGGCTAGGGCTATTTCGCGGGCGGTGTATTTGATATAGTCACTCGCTTGCCAAAGGTAGCTATCCATGTGCATAAATGGGTGCGGAACTCCAGGATATCTTTTGAAAACCACTTCATTGCCATTTCGCAATAATCTTGAGGCATAAAATTCGCCTTCATCTCTCATTGGGTCACAACCCGCCGTCACAACAACTGTTTTAGGCAAGTCCTTGAAGTTAGGCGCAGCGAGAACATCCTTAAACCATCCGATTTCAGCAAGTTTTTTCTTTCTTTCGGAGTCATCTTCAGGTAATGTGTCCCACTTTAACTTGTCAAAATATTTGATCCGAGCCCAATTCAAGGTGGGAGCAAACTCAAACTCCCTGACAGAATCATATGGTGAATCCTGGGCAGTTTTATAACCAGCAACATCATCCACTTGTGGAGTACCAGCAACACAGAGGACGAGAGGAATGCCTTCATCTCTTGCAAGGTGGGAAACAATAAAGGCAATATTGCCACCAACCGAAACACCTCCAATAGAGATAGAATCCCTCTTAAACTTCAAAGTATCCGCCTTCTCGTAAACATGCTTCAATGCCCAGAAACAATCATTGATATATGTGGGGTAAGCAAAATCCGGCACCAACCTATAGTCCACATCGACAACCGCAACACGGGCCAAGTTCACGTAGTGGCATAAGATATGCTTCTCGGTTTCTAAATCTCCCAAACCTCCGCCACCGCCATGGAAGTCAATGTGTACCGGAAGAATCTCATTATCCCCAGTGTCATTGGGTCTGTAGATTCTCACCTTAACATCTTGGCCATCAAACGAGGCAAAGACAGCTTCCTCGACATTATTGATCTCAGGATACTCGCCAGTTCCGTAGGAATAAATCTTGGAATAATTAGCTCTGAGCTTGTAAAGGTCAATGGGTTTATTTGGAGTGTTGGCCACGTGCTCGTTATACATCTTAACGAACGTAGGGTCCATCTTGGCCAAGACATCTGGATGAATTGGGTTGAGAGATTCGTGTGCCTGGGTCATATTGGTAAGTGGAAAGAATTCCAGTTGATCGTTTTTGTCGGCATGTCACGTAGTATATATACTGAGATTTCCGCCGGAATCGGAACCAAACCACACCGGCGCATCGGGCCCTTTTCCGAAATTGCGAAAGAGGCGATAAGGAATATGCACACCCATTGCGAGGTATAAAGAATGTTATATCAGTAGACTTCGTTTTTAATCACATTTGTTGTATTTGTCCCAGAATGACGGTCAAACCAAAGAAAATTCTCATAAGCGGTGCTGGCATTGTTGGACTTTTGACCGCACAGGCGCTCAAAGCCAGAGGAGTCGATTACGTTGTGATTGACAGAGATTCGGACGTGCATTTCAGAGAAAGTGCCGGATGGGCCATTACTTTACACTGGGCGCTTGAAAGCTTTTTAAACTTGTTACCTCCAGAAATTGTGCTGGAAATCTACGATGCGCAGGTGCGGAAAGATTTCCACGAGCACGACACAGGAAACTTTAGATACATCAACGCTACTACCGGAAGCACTATTCTTGCCATTCCTCCCTCCAAGAGATTAAGGGTGAGAAGAGAACAAATCAGAAGAGCGCTTCTACGGGGAATTGATGTCCAATGGGATTGCAAACTTAGCGACATTATCCAAACCAGTGAAGGCATCATTGTCACGTGTGCTTCTGGCCGGACATTCGAAGGTGACGTACTTTTAGGTTGTGATGGATCGAACTCTGCTACTAGAAAAAATATTTGCGGCGAAGAGGGAAAGCTCAATTACTTGCCTATCAGATTTTGTGGTGCTAAAGTCAGAATGACTGGAGAAGAGGCAGATGATATTGCTGCAAGATTCGACCCATTATTGTTCCAAGGAACCGTTCCAACGAACGAGACATTTTTCTGGTTCTCAATGCTTGCCACTCCAGAATATACCAAGGAAGAAAACGTTTTCTACGCTCAAGTGAACTTGTCGTGGAAAGTTGAAGACGACGAAGAGACGTTTTCTACCCCCGAAGAGAAAGCTGCCGCCTTGATGAAACACGCCGAAGGATTACATCCCGACCTCCATGCATTGGTGCAGAGGGCCGCGGAAGACTCACTGCAGTTGGTTGAGATCAAGTTGGCAGACTGGCCCCAAGTGCAATGGGACACGAACGATAATAATGTTCTTTAGGGAGGTACTGATGTTCATTTCTTTAGGGAGGTAACTGATGTTCTTTAGGGAGGTACTGATGTTCTTTAGGGAGGTACTGATGTTCTTTAGGGAGGTAC